>BTHU01000007.1:1597500-1612500 GCA_036184795.1 Tokudaia tokunoshimensis | reverse complement strand
CATGGGCTCTAACTCCACTCCAGCCTGGTCCTACTGTGTGGCCCCTGGGCCAGAGCTACTCCTGTCTGATCTCCGCTCTCAAGACCATGTCAGTGGTCTCAGGGGGTCTCAGACACCAATAGACCAGAATTAAAATTTCCAGATGGGGAAATTAAGCAAGCCCCAGAACTGCATCCCAGAGTGGGTGTTTATCCCACTTCACAGAAGGCCTCGGGAATAGAGTCCTGCGGGAATTTGCTCTCATGGCTGGTACTATGTTGCCACCTTTATGCTGGGAGTCTCCTGGGTCCTCCAGCCTTTGGAGAAGGGCAGTGTCCACCGCTCTTGACAGATGAGGGCCTCAGCTTTCGGCTACACATGGTTCTTCCTGTCCCAAACGTTGCCTTTGGCAGATGAGGGATGAGTTGAAGGACAGGTAGGCCCAGTGTGCAGTAGGCACACAGTAGGCCCAGTGTGCAGTTGGACAGCAGTCATGCTGTGGGCCCAGTGAGCAGTTTTGTGCGTGTGCATGTGCGTGTGTTCGTGTGTGTGCGTGTGTGTGTGTGTGTGTGTGTGTGTGTGTGTATGTGTGTAAAATAGAGAAAGAAACAGAGACAGACTGGAGAAAGATACGTGGCCACACACACACACACACACACACACACACACACACGAGAGAGAGAGAGAGAGAGAGAGAGAGAGAGAGAGAGAGAGAGAGAGAGAGAGCATGCAAGCCAGTGGGTAGGAAACATCTGCACTCAACTGAGTTCCTTGTATTTCTGGGGTCCTTGCCCTCTTCCCAGGGCAGGAAAAAGGTTCAAATCAGAACTACTGGAGACAGGGAGTGGGGTGCTGGGTGGGTGCTCACCCCTGCCATTCCAGCACTCGGGAAGCTGACTCAGGCTTTAGAGTCCCCAGTTGCAGGCCAGCCTGGGCTACAGAGCAAGACTTGTTCTCAAACAAATTAACAACAAAACAAACTGCTCTGGTTTTAACTGTAACCACATAGGAGCTAAGGCTGGAGAGATGGGATTGAAGGATAAAAAAGACTTTGGCTCATTAAATCCCTTGGAAGATTTGTGTCCGTCGAAAACCAACAAAGACAGAACAGGGAGGGAAGGCGGAGAGCATTAGTACATATCTGCCGCAGGGCTGGGAGGATGGCCTAGTGGGGAGAGCACTTTGCCCAGCAGGCCCTTGGCTCTTCCCCAGCACTCTATAAACTGACAAGGTGACACACACCTGTCACCCCTGTATGTAAGAGGTAGGGGTGGAGGGATCAGAGTTCAAAGTCATCCTCAGCTACATAGAGAGTCTGAGGCCAGCCTGGGCTACATGAGACCTTGTCTCAAAAATAAATAACTACAAATAGCCCCTGGATAAACAGGGGTGTCATGCTACTTCTTGGAAAGCTGAGGCAGGAGGATCATGAAACCAGCCTGGGAAAGAGACCTTTCAAACAAACAAACACGCCAGTATTTTCAGATATTACTGAAGTTAAGAAAAGCTTGGGCAACGGCTAATCACAATAAAACGATGTATATTTAATCACCTCCCCACACACCATTCTTTCTTAATATTTTTTAAAACTATTTTTTAAATTTATTTTATGTATGTAAGCACACTGTAGCTGTCTTCAGACACACCAGAAGAGGGCGTAGGATTCCATTACAGATGGCTGTGAGCCACCATGTGGTTGCTGGGAACTGAACTCAGAACCTCTGGAAGAACAGTCGGCGCTCTTAACCACTGAGCCGCCTCTCCAGCCCTTCTTAATATTTTATTTATTTATTTATTTATTTATTTATTTATTTATTTATTTATTATTTATGTTTTGTGTTTGCTTTCCCAGCTTCCTGTGCACCACGTGCATGAAGTACTCACAATGGCCAGAAGGGGGCGTCAGATGCCCTGGCGCTGGAGTTACAGGGGGCGTGTGAGCCAACTCAAGGGTGCTGGGAATTCAGGTTCCCCCTGCAGGTGACAGCCTGCTCCACCATGCCCCGCTCCATTCTTAATTATTTAAGACTTAATTCTTAATAATTAATATTAATTAATATTAATTATTAGGGGCTCACCCTAGCTCAGGCTGGCCTGGAACTTTTAATCCTCCTGCCTGGACCCCCAGGGGATCTAAGGCTTGCTCACCACGATTGGGTGTCCACTGGAGCAATAAAGCAAAGGAAGAAATGCAGGGGCGGGGCGCTGAGCAGAGGCAGTCTGCCCGAGGGAGGGGATCTCAGGGTTTTATATTTTGATTTGAGAAGCCGATCTGTAGCTAGTTTATGCAGGCTTTGCTCTCTGGTACATTTCGTGAGTTTGTTTGTCCTGTTTTTATTTATCTTTCTAGACACACGTGTGTTTGCCCGAGGTGGAGGTCAGAGGGTTAGAGGTCCATCCATATAGGGCATCTTCCTGACTGCACATTTTACCATTTTAAAAATTGTACTTAGCTGGTTGGTGGTGGCGCAGGCCTTTAATCCCTGTACTTGGGACGCAGAGGCAGGCAGATCTCCGTAGAGACTGAGTTCCTGGCCAGACTCATTTAGAGGGCTAGATAGCAAGAACTTGTCTCAAAACAAATAAAGAGTGTTAGAGAAATAAATTGTCTTTATTTATCTCACGCGTGTGCACATGGGTGCATGTGTGTGCATGCACTCAGTAAAAATGTCAGGGTCTCACTTGTGGGCCTCCGTTCTCACATCCACCAGGCAGGTCCCAGGACCAAACTCAGGTCATCCAGCTCTCCAACATAGGGTTTGGAGACTAGGCCTCTTACAGAACACAGAGCTCCCCAATTCCACCAGGCTGAGTAGTCAGGAAGTCCCTGGGGGCCTTCTAGCCCTATCCCCAAGTGTGCATAGCCATACCCAGCCTTTTATGTGGATTTGGGGGTTTAAACTCAGATTCCTATGCCTATGTGGCAAATACTTTACTTACTGACCCCCACACACCTTCCTCCCCACTTTTCCTTTTTTTGGGGGGTGAAGGGCAGGGTCTCATTATGTAGCCCAGGCTGGCCTGGAAGGCAGTTTTCTCCAGCTACCATGTTCTTTAGACAGAGGAAGAAATACACGGACAGCCAAGGCTGGGCTGTGGGAAGTCTCAAGGGGGGTCCTGAGTCCCAGCTGTGGAGACCGAGGGCCCTGCAGTTGTCTGAGGATTAAGGAGGGGCAGTCCCTTTGAGGAGTCTGGGAGCCCAGGCAGGGCCCCTAGGGTCACACAGGAGGAAGTGAACTGAAAGAACAGGTAGGGCCTGTCCCAGAGACTGGAGACTGGTGTTCAGGGGCTGCGAGCACTCGCTCTTCCTCTGCTGGACTGGAGTTCTGATTGCAGCGTCAGTATGACAGTCCAGAGTCAACTGATTTCAACTCCGGGGATCCAACACCCTCTTCTGGCCTCTGTGAACATTGTACTCACATGGCCCACACACAGACACACTAATATAATATTTAAATAACCAATCTTACCAAAAAAAATGCTTGAAGGAGAGAGAGAGAGGCCAACCACAGACCTCCGCACACCTTTTTGACCTTCTTATGTCCTGGCTGTCTTGCGTTAGAGGACAGGGATGTCCAGCTCCTTTCCAACCACAGATGGCCCCAAGGTAAATCTCTGATTTCCAGTCTAACATGTAAGCTCTGTGACATAGGCGGAGGCAGGAGGATTGACATGAGTTCTGGGCCAGCCTGGGCTACATATAGATTGAGACCCTGTTCCAAAATAACGAAGTTGAAGGCCAGGCATGATGCAAGGAGGAGGATCAGGCATCCGAGGTCATCTTCCGAGGACGCTGGATCCCCTGTCCTGCCTATTCAGTACTGTAGTCTATGCTGACCACAGGACCTTTGCATCTGCCAACCCAAACTAGCCCTGCCACTTCCCCTACCCCCTGGCCTGCACCATCTTCTGGGTTAGTAGATATTAAAAAAGTTTACTACAGTTAATTCATGTGGGGGGCTCACAAGTGCCATGGACACACATGAACTGGATTCTTCCTCACACCAGGGATTTCTAGGGATGGAATCAGGTCATCAGACTTGGGAGCAAGCACTGTTCCCTGCTGAGCCCTCTCACTGGCCCGCGTTAGCTGTTTTTCTTTCACACCCTGTGACTTGCAGACTCTCGGTGGCCCCTGTGCTTGGTGGGGGAAGAGGAGAGGACGAAGGAAGGTTTCCATTTCACTGATGAGAAGATAAAAGCCCCCGGGAAAGAGTCTGAAGGCCCACACAGCCTCCACTTTGGGGCAGTGGATTTTGGGGTCCTTGGCAGGGAGGGCAGCAGCTGCAGGGGCTCAGAGTGGTGTGTGGTGCATGGGCCTGCAGCAGCTGGTCCACCCACCGCCCACCAGAGGATGGAGGGGAACCGTGGTGGCAGCTGGTGGCTGGCACCAGGCCAGATGGAGAGGGACTTGGCCTCTGCAGGGCTCCCCCACCATCCTTTAGGAGAAGTAAGTTCAGGCTGGCTTTGTGTAGCAAGGATTACCTTGAACTCATGATCCTCCTGCCTCTGCTTCTAGAGAACTGGGATGACAGGTGTCCCCCCACCCCGTGTGTGTGTGTGTGTGTGTGTGTGTGTGTGTGTGTGTGTGTCCCTTTGCTATCTTGTCCGGCACTCATTCTGTGTCTCTCTATCTAGTCTGCTCTGGCCTCTGTGGCGTTGTCCTGTCCATGCACTGCCCTATATGGTTGACCGAGTTGGGCCAGCCTCAGGCAAAGGTCCCTCTCCTGGATGCAGACTGGACACCTTGTGCAATCTCCTCTGGGGAAGGCTGGTGTCTAGGGACAGGGCTGTTCCTGTCTCATGGTGTTGGCTGTTGGGGAGCATCGATCACACAGGGTTCCCTTGCAGACATTGCAAGCTGTGATGAGGTTGGATCCTGTGGCCAGGTGAGACACACCTCAGCCAACCCGGCCAAGCGGCCTGCGCTCCCAAAGCAGGGGGGGTGAAGGGAGTGGGAGGGTCTGTCCTTCTTGAAGCCCTCTAGGTGATCTACTGTGGGGAGCCAAACAAGGTCATTCAGCCATGGCTGTCTTATGACCATGAGATTGCCGAACTAAGCCCAGGATCATGCTCTACCGACTGCGTTAGCCGGGCTCTCAGGTGTGCATCTGGCATGTGGCATCATGATACTCCCGTCATGGACGTCTCCATAGCTTTTTATACCAAGGGTTTCGGTAGTCTGCGGCCAGGATCAAGAAATTGCAGGGTTCAGGTCCCTGTTCGGGCGCCACTTGACCCGTCCAGCAGGTCTAGTTATTCAGGGTCCCGAAGAGGCGCTACCTGAGGGTCATGGGGGGGAGAGAAGAACGAGACCAAGCAAGATTCCATTTGTCAAGGCCTCGTTTATTGTCACACAGGCAGCACGTTTTAAGCAGTGGGGATGAGGAAGTTGGGAGGGGAAGCTAGGGGGAAGTGACCTTTGCAAAACGCAAAGGCGGGAGGGGTCAAGGCATTCTTGGCACGAGGAAGCACGAAGGGCATCCGGTGAAGACATCTGGTATCTGCGCACGTAGGGACATTCCGCGGTTAAGGGTGGAGCGATCCGTACTGGCAGTTCCTGGGCAGGGCTTAGTTCAACAATCTCATGGTCATAAGACAGCCATGGCTGAATGACCTTGTTTGGCTCCCCACAATCTACAGCCTAACCTCACACAGACCCCCACTGTGGAAATGTGGGGGCGGGCTGGAATGTAATCATGCCTCATTTGCATATTTGCATATTAGGGCAGCAGCAACTTTTGCTACTCATCACTGGGAACTGAGGGTTTGGGGCTGGCCATCCTCACTTGACCTGGGGTGTAGCCTCAGATTCGGGGTCTCTGCCCCTGAGAATTGCCCTGCTGGGAATCTTGGGAGTTGCTTCCCTCTTATGTTCACAGGGGCCACTCTTCCCACCTTGATTTTGGGACATCCAATCAGCTCCCAGCATGGGAACAGATTTCTGAAGTTTTCTTCTTCAAGTGCTCTCTCTGTCCTGAAAACTCCTTTTCTTTTCTTTTTTTTTTTTTAATTGAGAACCGGAGATCAGAATCCCAGAATCCATGTGAAATACCTTGAGGTCCTAGGTCCCCCAAATCCCACAAATGTCCCCATATTTTGTATTGAGGACAGAAGCCTGGGGCCCCTCAGGAGCCTAGCCTTGAGACCTTGAAATTCAGCGTACCCTTGGAGCACCAGCTACGGGCCTTTGTACAAGCCTTTAGACCTCAGCTATCTTTGGAAAGGCCCTCTTGGTAATCTCAGACCAGTTAGAAACAGGCACAGAACTGTGAGGTCACATGCTATGGTCATACAGACTCAAATCCAGACTGCCGGACTCCCAGGAGACTAGGAAGAAATGGAGTGGGGTTTGGGGCCTTCCTGTGTACACCTGGGCCGAAGACACCACCTAGAGCTATCTCTGTCTGTGGTTGTGTGCCACATACAGAGGGTTTGTTTCAGACTACAATTTACCGTCTACCATGAGGGAAGCGAGGGCAGGGACTCAAGGCTGGATCTGATGCCGAGGCCATGGCGGAAGCTGCTCACTGTCATGCTGCCTGTGGCTTGATCAGTCCAGAAGCGAGGAATGGGGTGTCCTTCCTGTATGCCCTGCCTTTGACCCCTGCAGACCCTACTCTTGTCCCCGTTCCTTCACGTTCTTAGTCCAATGAAATCATAGCAAACACTGACCACCAGGAGGGAGGTGGAAAGCCTTACTGGGACCCCGAAGTTTTCCAGGATGGGACTGCAGTTCAGCTGCTGTCCACTAGATGGCGAACGACACCCAGAAACGCTCCAGAGTGCAGGGCGCGCGGTTCGGGGTGCGCAAGCGCAGTTCGTAAGTGTCTCCGAAGGTACCTATGCAGATCTTGGGCACGGAGCTCGCGTGTTCAGATAGTGAACTCGTGCTTCGTGCACGCGACGAGAGACGTCCACGCCGAGATCCACTCCTGCCGAGAGAATCTTAACAGGCTTGCGCGCGCCACGCATGCGCGTTGGTGCGTGAACGCTCAGTTGGGCACATTCGTGTCCCAGAGTCTCACTTCCACGCATAAGCCTTCCTTTCCTCTCTTCTGGACGATCCTTGTGGTGGGAACGTTGTCGTGTGACTAGTACGTTCTCATGGACTGACCGGCTGCAGCAGGGCTGCAGCAGGCACATCGACAGTCCCAGGATCCTTCCACCCCACTCACCCCCACATTCCCGCGGCTCATAACCTTGAAGAGGAGCATAGTTCATGGGTCATTTTACCCGTGTTGTTCCAATTTCCACCTTCGCAAGGCTTCCTCCATAAGAGGCTTGTCACTGCTGGGAAGCCAGATTCATGCCTTGACTGTCCCATTTGTATCTAAAGCCAGACACCCTGTAAACTACTCAGAGGCCTAACTGGTTACGGGATGTACTTGTGATAATGGAAACCCCCCTGCCTCAATTACACATGTTTTTCACCAGGGAACTTCTGCCAAACAGAGGTCAGTCTTGGGGCCAGAGGAGTGGGCCCTTGGCTACGCGGCAGGCTGATCTGTTCATCCCGCAGGTTGCTTGGACATTGGCCTTCCATGAAGATTGCCCCTGGTTGGTTGAACCTGCAGACAGGACTTCATCTGTGACTGGCCAGCAGATCTCCAGATGTGCACGGGCGGCCATTCCTGAAGTCCTCAGGTGTGGGTGCACATGCAGGAAGCCAACCAGATTCTCTGACATGGGCCCCGCCTGTTCTGGTCACCCTCTTTTCCTCCCGCCCATGTCTGGTGTCACCCATGGTGACCATAGGCCTTCTCTTTGGTAACAGCACCCTCCGGATCAGCTGTCCCATCGACCACAGCTCACCCTTGCAGCCCCCACACTGGACACAGAAGCTGATCAGGTTGGGGGTCAGTTAGGGTGTCAGGGAGGACACCTGCATATCAGTGGCTCTCCCTACACCTCAGCCTCAGTTTCCCCAGGCCTCTGTGATCTCTAGACTCTGCGCCCAGGCCTGGTCACTTGCTGTTTGGACAGTGGTGGCTGCCAGTTGCGGGTGGGTGACTCAGCAAGGTCCAGGGGCCACTGGAAGCCAACGACAGCAAGCCCGTTGGAAAGCTCCGGCCGGAGCAGCTACTTCACGATCCCGTCCCCGCCGTCTGAAATGCTAACTACGGTTACTTCTAGAAAAATCCACCAAGATTAAACCGCCACTGTTCCTGAGCAGGCTGCCGTTTGCATTTCTAGAAGATTCTATCAGCTGCTCCGGAGCAGTGCTCCTTCTCTGCAGTGCTCCTTCTCCGCAGTGCTCCTTCTCTGCAGTGCTCCTTCTCCGCAGGGCTCCTTCTCCGCAGTGCTCCTTCTTCGCTTCCAGAACCTTCCATTCACACCTGCTGACCCTGGCAGGGGAACTGAGAGGGGGCCGGTCAGGTAGGCATAAGGGCTGGCCTTTTCCCAATAAATATATTTGAATAAACCCTGCGATGGCGGTTGGGGTTGAGGTTCTGCCAGGGAGGAAGGGTAGGGAGGACCGAAAGCAGGCAGGCTACACGAGGGCAGAAGCCAAAGTCCACCATCTCTCCTCCGGTTCCCTACTGGGGCAGACACATAGATGGAGGAGATATTAAGTCCTATAGGCACTGACATTTCTGATAGGTCAGGCCTCTTGCTTGGGGCCACACAGCCAGCAGGCAGGGGCCATGAAGGACAGTTTTTGCTGAATGAAGCTGAGGGACTAGGCCCCACTGTCTAGGCAGGCTGCTGGCCCTTTAAGAGCCTCATTTTGGCGCTGCCTGGGGGTTATTGATCGGGGAGCCTTGGAAACAAGATTAGATTATTGGGCTGAGAAGGGCAGCCTGAGGGCCTGGGAAGGGGGAGGGCTTCTTGTATCAGCTACAGGGGTGCTAGAGGCTCATTCCTGGGGGGCTCTCTAGATCCCATCTTCTCTGGGACTTGGGGAGGGTGTTACAAATTTGCAAACTGAGGCAGAGTGGCTGCATCTTTCTCCAGAGTACCCTGACTAGAAAGTAGTGTCAATCCGCACCTTCACTGAGTGCTTAGTCTGCGGTATGGCCGGGGTATTACAGTAAACCTTGCAGAGCTGTGTGATTCCAGGGCACTGCAGGGATGCCCTTCAGAGTAGTCTTCATCCTCAGTGTATGTCTGGGTAGAAGACACCAATCCCATTCCAAAGGAGGGGACACTGAGGTCCTTAAGGAAGGTTGTCTGACTCCAAACACTCACTGTCTAGGTGAGATGGCCAGAAGGCCCTGTATACAGCAGGAGCCCAATAAATGCACAGCTGGATTAGAAGTACTGGCCCTGTTTTGGGTGCCCCGCCTCTGGGTCTGAGGGGAACCCTGTGTTCTTCCACAATTTCTAAGGTTCCTAGCCCACCCAAGGCAGCCCTGTGCCAGCCCCTCACAGATTTCCCCCTAAGGTCCCTGGTGCTTTGTCACCAGAAAAGGAGCTGGGCTGTCTTCACTGGCGCCTCGTGGGTCCGTCACTGTGTCCCCAAGGATGGCAACAGAGAACTCAGGGGACATTGGGGTCTCTGTGAGCAACCAGCAGACTCTATGCTGCCCTCTGTCCATCTGGCAAAACTCTGAGGACAAACAGCTGTCAGTCCAGGGTCATAGGTGGGGAAACTGAGGCCCCGCAGATGGGGGATGGAAGGCTTCAATCTATTTGTTTATTTTTGAAACAAAGTCTCATGTAGCCCAGGCTACCTTAAACTCCAGATCCTCCTCCTCCTACCTCCCAGTATTGGAATGACAGGGGTGAATCTCAGGACTAGTTTCTGGGGTGCATGGGGTGGGGAGTGGGGTGGGGGGTGTAGGGCTTTGTTCAGGCTAAGCAAACAGATACTCTGCTCTTTGAGCCCAAACCCTGGCTCTAGACACACCTCCATCTTTTCTCTTTCCGTTTTTATCTTTTGTTTCTTTTTTTTTAAGGTTTATTTATTTTATGTACTTGAACACACTGTCACTGTCTTCAGACACTCCAGAAGAGGGCATCGGATCCCATTACAGATGGCTGTGAGCCACCATGTGGTTGCTGGGAATGAACTCAGGACCTCTGGAAGAGCAGCCAGTGCTCTCTGAACCTCTGACCCATCTCTCCAGTCCCTCTTTCTGGTTTTTCAAGACAGGGTTTCTCTGTGTAGCCCTGGCTGTTCTTGAACTCACTCTGTAGACCAGGCTGGCCACAAACTCAAGAGATCTTCCTGCCTCTGCCTCCTGAGTGCTGGGGTTAAGGGTGTGTGAACCGCCCACTACCCTTATCTATTTTTAGATCATGCACAGGCTCCATGTCCAGTGGACTCCAAGACGAGCGGTCAGAAAGGGAGAGCCGGGCAGGCTGAGGGAAGGCCTGCACACCCCAGGGCAGTTGTGCTTTGTGAGGGCTTCCTGGAAGAAGAGTTTATAATTAATTAGTTAATTAGTTAATTAATTATGTGCGTGAGTGTTGTGCCTGCATGTGTGTGCACCATATGCGTGCCTAGTGATCATGGTGGAGGTTAGAAGACACTGATCCGTTGGGACTGGAGTTACAGATGACTGTAAGAGACATTCCTCTACTCCCCCCCAAAAAAGGAATTTTAAGTTGTTATATGAGAAGAACTCAGTTCTTGGCAGAAGCACAGGAAATATGAGAGAGAAGGTTCCGGAGATCATGTTGCCTGGGGTCTTGTGCGACTTCCTGAGAAGATAGTTCCCGCTCTGGACTGTATTGAGGAAAACAGGAGGCAGGGGAGTGAGAGACCAATTGTTGGGTATTGAGGATGAGCCCAGGGCTTGCACTGGCTAGGTAAGGGCTCCACCCCTAACCACGCCCCCAGAACTTCACTGGGGGATTCTAGGCAGGGCTCCACCCTAACCACGCCCCAGTCCCTCACTGGGGGATCTAGGCGGGGCTCCACCCTGACCACGCCCCAGTCCCTCACTGGTGGATTTTAGGCAGAACTCCACCCTGACCACGCCTCCAGCTCCCTCACTGGGGGAGTCTAGGCGGGGGCTTCACCCCTGCACCACATTTTACCAATTCCTTACTTGGAAGGTGGCTAAAATGAGGGGTCATGACAACATAGAGAAGGGATAGTAGTGTGGACTTCCTACCCATGCTCCTAGTCACCCTTCCAGGGGGGCTCCTCAGCGGACTCTGGGAGACCCTGGCTCCTGGGCAGTAGCAGGGCTGCTAGCCCCACCGCAGCAGTAATTAAGGGCTCTGGGCATCCCCACGGTGTGATGTATGTGTGCCTTAACTAATCATTTATTAGGTCACTGATGGCTCGTCAATATTAATTCATTTATTTAAACAACTCGGTCCTGTAATGAAGATGTTGTCTGAGAGGGGAGGCAGGCAGGCGGGGGAGGGGGCTTTTAGAGATAACTGGGTATGTTGGGGTGATGGGACTGCTCTAACTGGATGCCCCACTTGTGCAGATGGCGAGGCCCAGGCCACAGCAGGGGTAGCTTCCTGGACTTTGTGCGTGGGTGGGTGAGACCTGTTCCTCCATCTTGCCCCAGGAAGGCATATAGTTGCCCGGAAGCTGCCGACCATGGCGTCTGAGCCCGCTGTTTAGTGGGTTTGTCAGTACAGGACATATAAGATTAGCAGCTGCAGCTGGAGAGGCGACTTAGCCGTGAGGAATGCTGGCTTCTCTTCCAGAAGACCCGGGTTTAGCTCCCAGCACCCGCAGGGCAGTTTGCAAGCATTCGAAGCCCTCTTCTTGAACAGTTCCTGCACGCACACACCTGAAGGCAGAGCACCTACACACATAAAATGAAAATAAATAAAATCCAAGAACAAGGCTGCCAAGAAGGCTCAGCGAGTAATGGTGTGTGCAGGTCTTGCGACCCGAGTTCGAATCCTGAAAACTGTTTAATGGTCGTCCTCTGCCCACCACATGCTGCCAATGACCCACACATGAGCACACACACAAAATAACAAAACTTAGATGCATGACGGTGGTAAATACATGTCACAGCACTTAGGAGGCCAAGGCAGGACTGTTGTAAGTTTGAGGCCTGCCTGGGTTAGATAGTAAGACTCTGTCTTATGTCTATAAAAAAAATCAGATCTCACTCCCCCACTTCTGGGGTCACCTGTGGCTCCCCAGTGCTCTGAAGCCGTGGGCTGAGCCAGCTTCTGGGCCTCCGTGGGCCTCCCAGGGCCTCCCAGCTCATGCCAACCTCAGGGGCTCTGCTCCTGGGCCGCGTTTCCCTGCTACACTGCATCACTTCTGACCCCTCAATCCAGGACTCTGTCATGTCCCACTACCCGGGACCCTAGTTATGTCCCTCACGGCCCCTGGTCCTGGAGCTGCTGTTGTTGGATTCTGTGAGACTGGATCTCAGTCTGCGGCTCAGACTCTGAGCCTTCCCTGGCTCCCGAGGGCTTTGGTGACAATGTGCCCCAGTGGGGCTGCCAGGCACACAGCTGCGAGGCTGAAGGAGGAAGATCCTGTGGTGCCTGACTTCATAGCCAGGGCTGGAGCGCAGAGAGGTCTCCTTAGCTGCCTGAGGTCACATAGCCTAGAACTGAGGTCCCCACACCCTGGCATGTCTAACACATATCTCAGTGTGGTTCTTTCCTCGCTGCGGACCACCAGGACTCCCCTGTGTCCACAAGACCACACACTGAGGCCCAGCCCTCAAGACCAGCAGGCACCTTCCTCTACCCCAACCTCCTCCTATGGCCACCATCCCCCCATTCTGGAGGCTAGCCTCCAGACACCCCCTGCAACTCAAGGTCATGGATAGATGGAATCTCAGATCCAGTCCCAGCAGAAGAGTCCAGGATGGAGGACAAGGTGTGTGGGGCGCGGGGTGTGGGGCGCGGGGCGTGGGAAACTGGTCAGCAGTCACTAAAGAGAAGCCACAGGGACACTGATGGTGATGAAGCCCACAGGATTTTTGACTGACCATCATGCCAGGAGACACAAGGTGGCTAACTCATCAGACACCCCTCTGTGCTAGGGGACATTCACCGGGTGGCTGGAAGCCATACTGATGTGACAAGACAACAGGATGTAGGTGGGGCCAGGAACTGGGCTCTGTCTGAGGGCACTAAGGAGCTGCAGAGGTATCTCAGTGGGGAGGGAAGGCACCCCAGTGTCTTTAGGGAAGGCCTCGGCACTCTTAGTGTGAGTTGCCACAGGGGTCGCTTACACACCTGTGGCACTGGGGCTGACGGGTGGCACGGTGGGCAAAGGTACCTGCCACCAACCTGAGGATACCTTGAGTTCGGTCCCCAAAACCCACAGCGTCGGAGACAACTGACTTCTGACTGTCACAGACGTGTGTGATAGATGGAACATTATTTTTGGTGTTTTGTTTGTTTTGGAGGGGTTGTTTGTTTATTTGTTTGTTTCAAGACAGGGTTTCTCTGTGTAGGCCTGGCTGTCCTGGAACTCACTCTGTAGACCAGGCTGGCCTCGAACTCAGAAATCCACCTGCCTCTGCCTCCCAAGTGCTGGGATTAAAGGCATGCGCCACCACTACCCGGCTCAGCATGCATTTATTAAGCACCTGCTGTAGTCATGGTCTTGATGTCATAAGTACCGGGGCAGAGCTGCCGGCTTGGCATCCAGTTTGTCTCCGTCCTGTCTCTGCTCAGCAGGTCTGAGGTCACCCATGCTGCACCAGGCACCTCAGTGTGGCCCAGATTCCACGTGTGCAGGGGAAGTCACTGCAGAGGCTGGTCGACAGAGTGGGTCAGTTTGGCCATGGTTCTGTCCCAGACCTGAACCAGGTGGCCTTGTCTTTCCAAGAGGGAACACAGCCTGGGGCCTCCCTTTGAATGCCTGGTGGTCAGGGCATTAAAGTTAACTTCCTGTAAACAGGCTTGATTAGCGCTCTCCAGCCCCACATAAATTAATCGCGGCCAGCCATGGAGGCCCAAACTCGATCGATGGGGCCGCTCGGCAATTCCCGGACGGTCCAGCCCATCCGTCACCATAAGGCTGATGCTAACAGCTTTATCGTCTCCAGCCAGGCAGTGTAGGAGGGTGGATAGAGGGGTTGGGGCATACAGCATCCTCCTCAGACACTCTGGCCAGATCTGTAAATACGTCTTTACTTAGAGCTTTACTTAGAGCTCAGGACATTGGCCTGGGAGACATAGCTGTGAATTCTGGTCTAGCCTGAGCTACAGGATGAATTCAAGGTCAGCTTAGGCTATAGAGAGAGGTTTGGTGTTTTTGTTTTCCCAAGACAGGATTTCCCTGTATAACCCTAGCTATCCTGGAACTCTCTTTGTAGAACAGGAGGGTCTGGAACTCATAGAGATCCTCCTGCCTCTGCCTCCCCAGGGCTTGGATTAAAGATGTGTGCTACTACCACCTGGCCATAGGGATTTTTATTTTATCATTTAACTTATCTATTTTTTTGTTTGTTTGTTTGGAGCTGAGTCTCACGATGTAGCCCTGGCAGCCTTTGAACTTCCTACCGTGTGGAACAGACTAACTTTGAACTCACAGAGATCCTGTCTGTTTCTTAGCAGGGATTGAAGATGTGTGCTGTCACACCTGGGTGTACTCTCTGTGTATGGCAGCAGTAAGAGAGCAACTCTTAGAGTTACTTCTGTCTGGTTTTTTTTTTTTAAGATTTATTTTGTTTATATGAGTACACTGTAGCTGTTTCCAGACAAACCGGAAGAGGGCACCGGATCCCTTTACAGATGATTGTGAGCCACCATGTGATTGCTGGGAATTGAACTCAGGACCTTTAGGAAGAGTAGTCAGTGCCCTTAACCACTGAACCATCTCTTGGGCCCCTGCCTCTGTCTTTCTATCTTGCTAAAGAAGAGTCTGTCTTGTCTGGTCTGTGCTGTTTGCTCCAGGGTAGCTGGAAAGGTGTCTCTAGTCCATGTTCTTGCCTTTGCCTTCATCTTTCTGTAAAAGGGCTGAGGGTACAGCTGTGTTCCATCACAGCCTGATGACTGTGTGGGTTCCAGGGATCACTATCAGGTAGTCAGGGCTATTAGTGAATGAAGTGAAAACTTCTGGTTTCTTTGAAAAGTCGGAGCCGGGCGGTGGTGGCGCACGCCTTTAATCCCAGCACTTGGGAG
>BTHU01000007.1:1517500-1592500 GCA_036184795.1 Tokudaia tokunoshimensis | reverse complement strand
GGCTGGGTGTGGAGAAGCCTTGGCCACTTCAGGCCAGCTCTGGACACAGATCATGAGGTTGGCCAGTGGCACACAGCAGCGTGGACAGTGTCCTGCAGTCCCTCTGGGTCACCTCCCCACGCTCCAGCTGGTGAAGCTTCAATCATTCAATACGCTGCTTGATTTGTGTGCATGTGTTTGTGTGTGTGCGCGCACGTGTGTGTGCGTGCATGTGTGTACATGCTCATGCCTGTGTCTGCATGTTCATATGTACATGGGTGAAGGCCAATGCAATGTGTCTTCGTCCTACTCCACCTAGTTTTGGAACCAGAGGCTCTCCCTGACCTGGAGCTCAGCTCAGCTGACTGGTAGGCTCCGGTGATCCTTCTGCTTCTGTCACACAACAGGCTCTCACCACCACATGCAGCAGGTGCAAGGCGTGGACCGGGGTCTTCCTGCTTACAAGGCAAGCCTTTGCCGCCTGCACCTTCACCGAGCCTCCGCCCACCCTTCCCTTTGCTTTGTTTTGGTTTTTTTGAGACATGGTTTTTCTATGTAGCCCTGGCTGTCCTGGAACTCGCTCTGTAGCTCAGGCTGGCCTCGAGCTCTGAGATTCCTTTGCCTCAGCCTCTGAGTACTGAGATAACAGGGCGCCTGGTGCTGATGACAGGGAAGGGGTGTGTAGTTACTCAGTTCAGAGATCTCATTTACAAAATAATCCAGACGTGCCTCATGGTCTATACCAGGTTCTCTTCTGAGCTGGGCTTCTCGTAAGGAATGCCTGGTTGGGCCCAGCAAACAACCCGACTCGGCATTCTAGAGCCTGAAGAGTCACAGAAGA
The DNA here is from genome assembly GCA_036184795.1 of Tokudaia tokunoshimensis. Taxonomy (NCBI): domain Eukaryota; kingdom Metazoa; phylum Chordata; class Mammalia; order Rodentia; family Muridae; genus Tokudaia; species Tokudaia tokunoshimensis. The sequence continues at coordinate 1,591,680 of BTHU01000007.1, read as the reverse complement.
CACAGGTTTCCTTCACTTCGAACCCTCTGGGACCCTCCTCTGAGTCATGGGTCTGTTAAGACGTGGGACATTCCCTGTCCCAGACTGGGGTCACTGCAGCTGGTGTATGTCTAACTGCAGCTGCCGGGCTTCTGCCCAGGCACGAGGCACGGGCACTCTCCCCTTTCACAGGAGTGAGCATGTTGGCCAAGGCCCAGGGGCAAGCTAGGTAGGCTTGGGATCCAGTTCTGCCCAGTTCTGAGGCCTGAGCTTGCACAAGTCAGACCCAGGGTAAGGTCCAGACTTTCAACTCCCGGAACAATAAGCAGCCTAAGATGGACCCCACCGGGAGCTGTGTCCCTCCGTCCCACGTCCGTCCCACGTCCTGCCAGGGTACAGTCTCTGAGGCTTCTTTTGGGTGATCAGAGAGGTTTAGGTAGAGGCTGGGAGCAACCGAGCATGCCGACAGGGCTGTATTCTCTGAGTGTTGGCAGGTCCCAGCGAATCACAGAGACAGAAATATTGCAGGAGGGGAGAATCTGAGGTGACTGGTCCCAGTGGCACCTGCCTCCATCCTCAGTCACAGCAGATCAGTAGATGGTCAAGCAAATGTGCTGATGTGGCCAGATCAACTGCAAGCTGTCTGGCTTCTGAGAGTTCTGGAAGGTTCTCCTTGCTCCCTCTCTCCCTCCTTCCCTTCACTGGGTGTCTTTCCTGCTCATTTTTATTTCTCTCTTTCCTGTCCTTTGTTGTTTTGGTTTTCAGAGACATGGACTCAACTAGGTAGCCCAGAATGGCCTTGAACTCACAGCAATTCCCCTGCATTAACCTCCCAAGTACTGAGGTTACAGGTATCAGCACGGCTCAGGGATCAGAGTCTATCTTCATCCGTATGCTTCTTGGGCCCTGAAGGAGAAGCTGAGATCTCTAGAAAATTCCTCCAGAGGGCTGAAGCTCAGGGGGTAAGTGACCCCTGGCAGGCAGGAAGCCCTGGGGTGCAGAAGTGGACAGCCTGTAGGCAGGGAGGACTTCAAGCTGAGGGAAATCGAGGCCCCTGTGGTAGGGATTCTTCCGGTTCTCACCCACGAAGGCCCATCTGTTACCTCACTGGTCTTGGCTTTCCGGGAATCCCTGTGCTGTGGTTTTGGCTGTACCAGTCTGTGGTCTGAGGAACCCACAGTGAGGTAGATGCCATGCAGAGAGACTGGGGCTGACACGAGACTCTGCCTGGGGTGAGGGGTGAGGCTCTGTATGGCTCTTGACAGAACAGTGTGTCCAAGGGGGATCCTCTAGTCTGAACCCATGAGGCCAGGGAGTCCAGTCAAAGCCTCAAGGGGCACGCTTGTGAGGGAGTGCTGTCTCCGTTTGATTGGTTCTGTGAGTGTTCATATCGGTGGAAGCCAGAGGCGACAGCATGAGTTTTTCTGTTGCTCCGAGTTTAGGGTTTTTTATTATAAAAATTACATTTATTTATTGTATTTTATGTGTGTCGGATATGAAAGGGCAGTTTGCCCACAGTGGGCGCTTTCCTTCAGTCTCGGAGTCTTGGGCATTGAACTCAGGTGGCCTGGACTAGCTGCAAGCACCTGCTCTGCCCCTCTTGCCACCCCTAGCTTACTTTTTAAGACAGGACGCCTCACTGAAGCTGGAGCCCCCCATTAGGTTGAGGTGGATGGTGGGTGCGCGGCATGGAGCCTAGAACGCAGGTCTTCACAATGGTTACTGGTACCTTGTCCTCCGAGCCCTCGCCTCTCTCCAGTTTGCCCCCCCCCCATCACAGCTCCCCAGGGCACTTGCTGACAAACTACCTTGAGTACATTTGCTTTTATTATTTTTTTTTAAAGGGGTTAGTCACATAGCGCAGCCTGGAACCGACCAACTCACAGGCACGGTACTGCCTCCGCCCCCCAACAGCTAGAGTCACAGGCATGTAGTAGCCCTCCAAGCCCACATTTTGTTTTTGGTTTTGCTTGTTTTTGGTTTTTCGAGACAGGGTTTCTCTGTGTAGCCCTGGCTGTCCTGGAACTCACTCTGTAGACCAGGCTGGCTTCGAACTCAGAAATCTGCCTGCCTCTGCCTCCCAAGTGCTGGGATTAAAGGCCTGTGCCACCACTGCCCGGCCAGATTTTGTTTTTGAAACAGCACTAACCCTGTAGTCTAGTCTATCCTGGAATACGAGATCCTCCTATATTGGCCTCCAAATGCTGAGGTAACAGGTGTGTGTTCCACATGTGACTAAAACTGTCTGTTTTAAAGCAACTAGAGCTTGAACTTGCTTGCAGTGAAATATCAGGTTGGATCCTTGGTCCCAAAAAGCGTGGGGTGACAGACTGTGCTGTTCTGGGACAGCCGTCACTTCTGGGTCCATTTCTGCTCATTACAGGCATCATCTGGAGCCTGGCAGAGAACCTAGGGTCTCTTCCCATCATCCTCAGTGGAGGTCAGGGGTGAAATAATCTAGGTCAATTGTTTCACAGACATAGACAGAAACATGATGAAGGGTGGGTGGATTGATGGGTGGATTGATGGGTGGGTGGGTGGAAGGATAGATGGATGGATGGGTGGGTGGGTAGATGGATGGATGAATAGATGGGTGGATGGGTGGGTGAGTGAATGGATGGATGGATAGATGGATGGGTGGGTGGGTGGATGGGTAGGTGGGTGGGTAATGGCCTTGTGTGGGTGGTGGAGGGTGGAAAGGTAGGAGATGGATAGAATCCCTCTATTGTCCTCACAACTCATTTTTAAAGAATATTATTGTGAAATAAAAAATGTGTGTGTGTGTGTGTGTGTGTGTGTGTGTGACAGTTTTGATAAAGGTCTGCTTTCTCAGTATGGAAAGAGCACTTAAGGTCAGTAGCCCGAGTACCTGTGGCCCAGCAGTGTAATGCTCCACAGTGAAATACAACACATAGAACTCAGCCTTATAGAAGAAATAATTTGATTAAAATAATATTATACAAGCTTACAAATATGTTAGCAAAATAGAGTGATATGCGTGGTTCATTTCAAAATTTAGGAAGCTGCAGCAGGAGGATTACTCTGAGTTCCTGGAGGAAGATACTGTCTCAGAAGAACATAAATCTGCAAAAACTTAGAAATTAACACAAATTATGAAAAAGAATTGGCACAGAGAACAATTCCAGAATAGTTTAGAAGTAACAGGGGTGGGAATTCTGCATATCAAGACACAGGGGCTACTCCTGTCTGTGAATCTGTCTCCTAAAAGTGCTGATGTCAGGAAGAGTAAAAAACATCAGTAAAACAGAGAGAAAAGGACTGGCAGAGCCCGGCAGAGCCCGGCAGAGCCAGGCAGAGCAGAGGGTGCATTAACAGAGATAAAAGGAAAAATTAACAGCGTGGAAAAGGGAAGCCAGCAGACTCTGAATAAGTCCGCTTTGCCTTGCAGCACTTAAAATGCGCAGAGTAGATAAGCGGTGGGGGAGGGGATCTCGGAGCATGAAGAGCTTGCCTTACCAGTGTAGGGACCTGAGTGAGATTCCCCAGAGCTCAAGGAAAGTCAGGGTGCGGTGGTGGCACACTTGGAACCAGCGTTGACTGATGGTCAGCTCCAGGATCAACTTGACACAAGTTAGAATCACTGGAGCACGCCGGCCCGTGCTGGTGTCTGTGGGGATTCTAGATGGGTGACGGCTGTGGGGTGGGGCGTAGCAGTGCAGGCCTTTAATCTCAGCATTCAGGAGGCAGAGACAGGAGGATCTCTGCAGGCGATGCCTCTCTTCTCTTCCCCAGCATGGTGGTCTGGAAAGGGTTAATGAGAGCCAAGACGGGAGGGAGGGGTTAGGGGGGCGGGTACCCGGTGGGCATAGCTGGAGACTGGGGGAGAGCAAGCACATGGGGAGCTGCCCTCTGCACCCCACCTTACTGCCCTGGGTGTGGAACCCAGAGCGAGCCTTGGGGAGCCAGGGAGTGATCTCAGGGCACGAGGACAATGGGAAGTTGAGGTTTTCCACAATTCTCCCCTTTTAAAACAAAACAAAAAACAGAAAGAAACATTATTTTAATTCTCTGTGTCCTGCTTCCCCGCCGGGGCGCCCTGAACACTGTCGTGGAGAAGGCAGAAGGCCGGCGGGATGGGTGGGCCACAGCGGTTCCCACCGTGGTTCCAGTCTGTGCTGGACTGGAAGGGGAAAGAACCCGGTCTGGGACGAAAGCTGTGGTTTCCAGGCTCAGCCGTAGGCACACCGCTGGGAGTCAGACATGGGGGCCACACAGCAGCTCAGGAAGGGGAAGGCAGAGCCCAGCCTGGCAGAGCCGATCTCATTCCGAGTGAGCACTATTTTTAATGTGCTTGATACCCTCTCCTTAAATTTTATTTAAATGTTTAAGGGATTTTACACCGGTTTATGGATGTTTGCATGTGTAATCTTACCTCCAACTAATCATAAGACCAGGACCAAACCTTTGTGTTTATGGGATAAAAGTATCCATCTAAACATTTTCAGTGCTTTGAGGGCACAAGGGACCTGGAGAAGGCCTTCCCCGAGGATTTAAGCTACGCCCTTTAATGTGAGGCCCTCCGGACAGGGTCCTTAATGAAGAGACAGATGATCCTTGCTCTTTCACATTGGCTTTTGTTTTGTTGTTTGGTTTCCGAGACGGGGTTTCTCCGTGTAGCCCTCGCTGCCCTGGAACTCACTCTGTAGACCAGGCTGGCCTCGAACTCAGAAATCCACCTGCCTCTGCCTCCCGAGTGCTGGGATTAAAGGCGTGCGCCACCACTGCCCGGCTGGGATTAAATACCTTTTTCGGGAAGGAATGCGGGAAGGGGAGTTTTATTGCCTGAGAACTTGGAGGCTAGATACCTCATTAGCCTGGAGAACTCCAGGTAGTTATGCTAAGTGATCCACTGCCCGCAGTCCTTCAGTCTGGGGTCAGGGTTAAGTTCCAGAGCAGGGACAGAAAGGGGTAGGAGCAGCTTGACCCCTGCCAATCTCAAGTCTCTGAGATTTTGGGGTTCTGAGCTCACTCCTGACCAGTTCTGTCTGTGGCACAGCACACTGGCCCTACAAGGGCTTTGCCTTCTTGTACGTTGGCGCACCAAACACATGCAGTGCCCATGAAAGCCAAAAAGAGGGCATCAGAATCTCTGGGGCTGGGAGCCCACCATGTGCTGGGAATCAAACCCAGGTCCTGTGGAAGAGCAGCCATTGCTCTAACCACTGAGCCACCTCTCTATCTCTTCTCTCTGCTTCTCCCACAGCCCAGGCCTGGGGATCGTGTCGCCCACAGTGGGCGATCAAGAAAATGCCCCACAGACCTGATTACACTCAGGTCTGACCTGTGCATGTTCTCACTTCCGGTTCTCTCTTCTCACGTGAAAGTAGTTGTGTTGACAACAGAAACCAAACAGCACACAGGCTGATTACAGGTGCTCCACAAATGATAGATGGCCGGCACCTGAGGGTGTCCTCTGACACACATGGAAAGGGACGCTGAGAATGTCAGCTGGGCACTGATGTGAACAGAGCTGTGACATTTTGGGGTCCCATGATAAAAGCAGTTTAGAGACAATTCTAGAATTTTGGTTTCTTTAAAAAACACATACATAGGGCTGGAGAGATGGCTCAGTGGTTAAGAGCACTGATTGCTCTTCCACAGGTCCTGAGTTCAAATCCCAGCAACCACATGGTGGCTCACAACCATCCATAATGAGAACTGATGCCCTCTTCTGGTGTGTGTCTGAAGACAGCTACAGTGTACTCATAAAATTAATGTATATGGAAGAGCAGTCAATTTGCTTAACTGCTGAGCCATCTCTCCAGCCCAATCTTTAAAAAAACAAACAAAAAACAAAACAACAACAAAAAACCCCACAGAAATATTACAAGAATGTGTTTTTGTTTTAACTCCAGGTGTGGGACGTGGGCTGTCCGCAGCAGCTGACTGTGATTTGCCTCCTGCTCTAGCAGAGGCGGGGTTTTGCCAGCTGTGGGTAGTTTTTGCCATTGTGTGACGTTTGGAATTCTGGGAACTTTTCAGAGGGTACATATATGCTAGGCCCCTGAGGCATGGGTAGGTTGTTGTTGGCGGTTACTGGTCCCAGTTTAAGTGGTCTCAAGACTTTTCTTTGCTCAAGCAAAGAAGAAACAAGAAGAAATTAGATATCCTTTCAGTAAAGATCAAACCTGTTCCAAGGCTCTCAAGGCCCCTAAGCAGCAGGAAGTCATCTAGTGACCACTCCCCCCTTTCCCTTCTGTCCTTTTCTCTCTTATCTAGTGTTAGGGGTTGAGAGGGTAGAGGAAAGAAGAACCCAAAAGAAGCCAAAGCCAGGCTGCAAACTAGAGTGGTGACGTAGCAGGAGTTTAACCACCACATTGAACCTTAAAGCAAACATGCCACATCCCAGAACCTCAAGGACTCGCTTGTGTGGACCATTATTTACACTGATGTGCACAGCTGTGTGCCTCGAGTCAGCAGGGGTAACACCTCAGCGTCCAGGACAACAGACACGCTCAGTGCCACCAGTCCATCCACACACTGAGTTCCTGAGTCTTGAACAGAGGTGAAGCTCTGACACCTCATAGTGTGGAGGGATCTTGAGGACATGGTGCTCAGTGAGAGACCAGGACACAAAAAGACACACATGACAGGGAGAGGGGAAGAGCTGGGGTTGACAAACTGTCAGAAGCAAGGCTCCCCAGCAGAGTTGCTGGCAGCTGAGCCGCCTTGCACCTGCGGGGGCTTGAGGTGGGAGACCCACTGGATGGTGGCATGGTCGATGGGGACTGAACCCAAAGTCAGGATCCTGCAGGCCCTGCCCCACCTGCCCTCCAGCCCTCCTGCCCCTCCTGCCCTCCTACCTCCTGCCCCTCCTGCCCTCCTGCCCCCTGCCCCTCCTGCCCCTTGCCCCTCCTGCCCTCCTGCCCCTCCTCCCTCCTGCCCCTTGCCCCTCCTGCCCTCCTGCCCCTCCTCCCTCCTGCCCTCCTGCCCCTCCTCCCTCCTGCCCTCCTGCCCCTCCTGCCCTCCTACCCCTCCTGCCCCTCCTTCCTCCTGCCCCTCCTGCCCCTCCTGCCCTCCTGCCCCTCCTCCTTCCTGCCCCTCCTCCTTCCTGCCCCTCCTCCCTCCTGCCCTCCTCCCCACTGCCCTTCCTGCCCCTCCTCCCTCCTGCCCCTCCTGCCCCTCCTCCCTCCTGCCCCTCCTGCCCTCCTCCCTCCTGCCCCTCCTGCCCTCCTCCCTCCTGCCCTCCTCCCTCCTGCCCTCCTGCCCTCCTGCCCCTCCTCCCTCCTGCCCCTCCTGCCCTCCTCCCTCCTGCCCTCCTCCCTCCTGCCCTCCTCCCTCCTGCCCTCCTGCCCTCCTGCCCCTCCTCCCTCCTGCCCCTCCTGCCCTCCTCCCTCCTGCCCTCGTCCCTCCTGCCCTCCTCCCCTCCTCCCTCCTGCCCTCCTCCCTCCTGCCCCTCCTCCCTCCTGCCCCTCCTGCCCTCCTCCCTCCTGCCCCCGCCCTCCTGCCCTCCTGCCCCTCCTCCCTCCTGCCCCCACCCTCCTGCCCTCCTGCCCCTCCTCCCTCCTCCCTCCTGCCCCTAAGAGTCTATGTTTCCATGCAGAGCAGTTTGGTTGCTCTTCAGTGTTACTGCCCCTCCAGGAAGACAGGCAGAAGGGAGCTAGGGCTGGGTCATGAAAACCAGGGGACACTCTGCCCCAGACAATCAAGATGTCTTCAGATAGATTATGGCATCTGCAATTGGACACGTATTTAAAGTCACTAATTTCAGAGGGTGGCTGGCACCCATCACGGAGCCCTCCTACCAGTGGAGACCTCAAGAAGAGCTCCCTTCATTCAAACCAATTCCAGGCCAGGTGAGGTGCCCAAGCCTGCAGCCCCAGCTCTGTGAGGCAGATGCATGGGGCATAGAGACACCCTACATCAAAAAACAAGGGGGCTGGAGCAATGGCTCAGCGGTGAGAGTACTGACTGCTCTTACAGAGGACCCAAGTTCAATTTCCAGCACCCACATAGCAGCTCACAAACATCTATAACTTCAGTTCTGCGGCATCTGACACTCCCTTCTGGCCTCTGTGGGTACACACACACACACACACAGTCACACACACATACACACAGAGTCAAACACACATACACACACACAAGAGAGTTTAAAATGACTAAAATTTAAAAATAGAAGAAAACACTTTAACTATAGCTTGTTGATTAGCAGTCAATAAAGCTGGGATAGTGGGGGAAAACTTCTGAGAAGCTAGAGAAGAACATGGAGGGGCTAGGATGTTCCCAGAGCAAGATGAAAGGATCCAATAGATGTAAAAATGTCAATTTCCTCTCTACAAATCCATACATTTTTATTTCAATGTCAGTCAAAACCCCAGCTCAATGTTCCCCCATGTTTTGCCTCTTGTGGCTGAAATCAAGTGTAATCTTGTTCCTTTTCCCCCCCTATAGAGTGAGGACAATATAATTATTCTAAAATTCACGTGTGCTGGGTATAATGACACATCCTACAGGCCGGACGCCTGAGGGAGGCAGGCAGGAAAATTGTAAGTCCCAGGCTAGTCATGCCTAAACGATCCAGCAAGATGGCTCCGACTTCCATGTGCACTTGGTATGGAAAAGATTACATACAGAGATGAAACAATATTGTAATCTATAGTTATTTAAACTTTAATGTAGGACTGGAGGGAAGGCTACATGGTTAAAGAAAACTCAAGTTTGGTCACTTGTACCCATATATGGCAACTCCAAATATCCAGGGATCAGTAATGTAAGACACTGACATTTTTGTTTTGTTTTTAAGACAGGGTTTCTCTGTGTAGCCCTGGCTGTCCTGGAACTTGCTCTGTAGACCAGGCTGGACTTGAACCCAGAGATCCACTTGCATCCGCCTCCCTTCAGGAGTGTTGGGAGTAAAGGCATGTGCCACCATCCATCTGATCTAATCTTTACATCTCTGTGTATGTTTATGCAGGAATCTGTGAAGGCCCAAAGAGAATGTCTGATCCCTGGATATTTGGAGTTGCCATATTTGGGTACAGGAGACCAAACTTAGGTCTTCTTTAACCATGTAGCCTTCCCTCCAGCCCTAAATTAAAGTTTAAGTAAGTATAGATTACAATATTGTTGATCAGAAAGCTAACCAAAGCATGGATTACCTGATCAGACAATGGGATTTCTTATTTCTGGTGGTAAGTATAAGGGCAGGAATTCTCCGTGTCTTTGCTGCCCCACCCTACCTGAGACACGCACACTTGGTAGGTCTGCAATGTCCATCGACAAATGATGAAACCATTGTTTGGCTTGTTTTTGAGACTGAGTCTCATGTAGCAGCAGGCCCCAAACTCCATCTGCAACTGAGGACAACCTTGAACTCCCAATACCCTCATCTGGCCCATGTGAGCACCGGGCACACATGTGGTACAGAGACATACATGCAGACATACATAAAGATAATATAAAATATTTTTAAAAGATGAGGACCCTAGTTCAAGTCACCAGCACCTACAAAAGAGCCAGATATAGAAGAGTTCACTGTAGCCTCAGCTCTGGGGAGGCGTCTGGGTCTGATTCATGGAGCTCTAGACTCCTCTAGAGTGACTGAGGAAGAACAGCATCCTGCTTCAGTCTCTGCCCCACCCCCACCCCACAGGAGTGCACAGGAAGACACACACACACACACACACACACACACACACACACGCCACGTGAGAACCCAGCTTGGTGTGAACCTTTCAATCCCACTTGAGAGGCAGAGGCAGGCAGACCTCTGTGAATTTGAGCCCAGTCTGGTCTACAGAGTGAGTTCCAGGACAGCCAGGGCTATGCTGTGTAGAGATACCCTGTCTTGAAAACATAGCAACAAGAATAGAAGAGACAGGTAGGGGGTAATGAGGAAGAAAGAGAGTTTGCTAATTTCATGGTATCTTTTTCTTTAAAATTAAAATAAAATTGTGTTCTTTTGTGTGTCTGGGCCTGTGAGTGTCTGTGACGTGCACAGGTGGTGGGGAGCACTTGATGAAGAGGCTGCGGATGGAACCCCGATCCTCCTCAGGAGCTGCTCCACACCTCAGAGTCACATCCAGCCCCACCTTTATGATTCAGTGTTTTGTGCCACCCAGGCAAGTCTTGGGCTTGAACTCCTTCCTGATCCTCCTACCTCCCCCTCCCAGCTCTGGATGCCAGATGTGGCCACCACCTCCAGCTTGGAAGTTGCCATCTTTGAGAAACAATGTTAACAGTCATTGCTTTGCACTACAATGTTTCCCTCTTCCAATTCTCCCTTCCCCTGAAATTGTTATTTTCCATCAGAAGGAGCAGACAGGCACCTTGCTGAGGACAGTTTCACCTCCAGCTGCTTTGGTGAACTTCTCCCAAGATCCACTCAATCTGGTCAGCTGCCCCTTGCCCAGGAGACATGTCCAAACGCTCCCAGAGTCAGGCAGCCTGGTACAGTTTTGTAGGCTCGTGCTCCTCAGTCAGGTTCACGCCACCACAGTGCATGCCCTTACCTATGTGCTGCTGGTAGAATAAAAAAATAAAAACGACGGGCACTTATTCCCACCCCCTAAGCTTCCCCCATGGCCTGGTGGGAACTGCCCAGGGAACTTTCCCCACACAGCCAATAATTGATCCTCAATCAGATATTCAAATATGCTCTGGGAGACCAGGCAGCCTCAGCACCAGCGACCTCCAGGATGAGAGAGGCTTCTGTGACTCTTCTGCCTCCCACTTCCCCTCATCTCCCCCTTTATCATAGCCCCTCGCCCCACCCTGATGAAGACTTGCAAGTATCTTTTGGTCTTAAGACTCCCCCGGGAAGCCTAGTTCCAAATGAGGTGTAAAAAGCTAACACACACACACACACACACACACACACACACACACACGCCCCAGCGCTGGGTTAAAATCAATACTCTCTTCACAGCTCCATCGATGAACAAGCGTCTTCATTTATTAATTATGAAGGGGGCTCCCAGAGCTGCTGGCTCCTGCCTGCTTCCCCATGGCTGGGACTGTGTCAGGCACAGTCTGGAGCGCACCCTGAGACCAGGAAGAGGCTGGGAGGGAGGCTCGGCCTCATCTCTCCCAGGGACTTGTTCTTTCCTTCATCTTGCCCAGAACATGTGCTCTGCGGGCTCAGTACTGCCTGCTCCTCACCACAGAGCTCCCAGCACTGGCCACATCTGCTTAAGATGCTGTGCCCAGTGTGAGGTAAAGATATCAGGAATGTGAGAGAACACTGTCACTCACCACTATCCACCCATCTAACCCTCTGCTCACCCACCTATCCATCCTTCCACCATCCACAAGCATTACATCATCTACCCAGCCACCTCCATCCACCTGCTCACCAATCTCTCCATTCCCACTCCATCCACCCATCCACCCACCCACCCACCCATCCTCCCACCCACCCACCCATCCACCCACCCATCCACCCATCCACCCACCCATCCATCCACCCATTCATCCATCCATCCACCCATCCATCCATCCATCCACCCACCCATCCATCCATCCATCCACCCATCCACCCACCCACCCACCCATCCACCCATCCATCCATCCATCCACCCATCCACCCACCCACCCATCCATCCATCCATCCATCCACCCATCCATCCATCCATCCACCCATCCACCCACCCACCCATCCATCCACCCATCCATGGATAGATGGATACATGAATGGATGAGTGAATAGATGGATGGATGGGAGGATGGATGGGTAGATGTATATAGGTGGGTGGATGGGTGCTTAGATGGATGGATAAATAAATAAATAGTGGGTGCATGTGTAATGGGACTGGGAACCTGGGGTAAAGTTTGGAGGGAGTCTGGGAAGGAGTGAGCAGCATAGATGTATGAATACACTGGGAAACTTGCTCCAGTGGGTGCTGTATCCCTTGCCCTTCCTCCCCTCTTTCCAAGCATGTCTTATGAGTCACAGGTGTTGTGGTCAAACTGGTGGCTCTGGGGAGGCCTGAGCATGGAGTGAGGTCGCAAGCATCACACAGGCTGAGGCAAGGTTAGGGAAGGTTGGGGTGGTACCTGATTGCTGAGGAAGGTGGCCACTGCCCCAGTCTCTGCAACTCCCTAGCGAGGCCTCCCCCCTCTGCCTTTCGACCTCCAGGGCTCCCAGGTTCCCTACAGGTTGTGCACGCTGTCCTGTCCTCCTGCACAGCCCCTCCACCCCCTGGCGGCCTATCCTATCCGTGGGGTCCCGGGAGGATTGGGGCGCTCTGCACGGGGTGCGGAGCTGTCAGCGCGGCAAGGAGAGGGCTCCCGCGCCCAGGTCGATGCGAGCGGGGGCCCAACCTGCGGTTTACACTGAATCCGCAAAACTCACCCGAGCTTGAAAAGTGCTCAATACGCCATCGATCGATCGGCGCCGCTGATCGGTGCGCCGCTGCAGTGGGCTGGGGGAGGCGGTCAGAGCGGACCCTCCCCTCGGTCCCCTCAGCCCGGGACGGGGGCGGGAGAGTGGAGAGGGGGAGCGCGGCCCCAGGGAGGAGTCCCAGGCCTCACACAGCGTTCCGGGCAGCAACACCAGGCACCTAGGCTAGTGGGAGCCGGGGTTCCACCCGCTTCCCCAGACCCGGTCTCAGTGAACGGACCGTTCGCCTAGAGTTACACAGAGCTCTCGGTGCATCTATCCCCAGCGACACAAAAACCAGACCTGGTGGTGTGTGCCTGCCCTGGGGAGGTGGAGGCGGGAGGATCAGGAATTCTAGGCTATCCTCGGCTACATGAGGAGTTGCAGAAGACCAGCCTAAGATTCAGGAGACCTCTTCTGTAAATAAGCAAATAACCACTTTTGGGAGACTCAGAACAGCAAAGAGAAAAAGTGGGGCTGGGGGGGGGTGACTCCGCGCTTGCCTCAGGCGCCTGCTTTCGGAGCTCCAGGATCCTTTTAAATGGTAGGGCAGGGCAGGTGGGAAGCCCCCAGCGTTGGCTAAGAGCCCCAGTGTTTGCTAGCTAGCCTCTAGCCAACCAGTGAAGTCAGGGTTCAGTGAGGGCTCTGAGCTGGTAGGACCGCCTGGGAGGCAGAGGCAGGAGGATCTTGAGGAGTTTGGAGTTGGACCCTGGCTCAAAACAAACAAAAAATTAGGAGGTAGCGTGACACTGACCTCTGACCTCCGCATGAACTGGCTGGTCTCCTGGGTGACCTTGAATGGGTTTCTTAACCTTCCTGTGCCTCAGGCGTCCAGTGAGCACAGAGATCTTTAACTTTCCTGTTCCACTCCCACCCTAACCATTTACATCCAGATGGGGACTAGATCTGCTCTAAACCACCCATAGTTCAGCTCTGTGACTTGTCCTGCTGAAAGTCTAGCCACATGCCCCCAGCCTGCCTTGCTTCTCCCTAAGCTTACTGCTGACATCCAGCCTTGTCAGGACAACCATCCTCCTGCTTGCCCAACCCCATCTCATTTCTAAGTACTCTCATCTGTCTATCTGTCAGTCTGTCTTTTTAAATTTGTTTTGTTTTGTCTTTTTGAGACAGGGTTTCTCTGTGTAGCCCTGGCAGTCCTGAAACTCACTCTGTAGACCAGGCTGGCCTGGAACTCACAGAGATCCTCCTGCCTCTAAAGACTTGTGCCTCCAAACCTAACCTATCCCTCCCTTTTTCTTGAAGGCAGATCTCCCTAGCTTGCAGGCTACATGGTGCTCTCTCCATTCTGCTCCGTCTGTCTCTATCTCTCTGTCCGTCCCTCCTCTCTCTGGCACTGCTGCAAGAGCCTCGTCCCACCCTGGCCCCTGACTGTACTCACTCCTGTGTGAGGAAAATGGGTTTCTTTGGGGTTTGGGACCAATCAAGAAAACCCCATGGTGTGTGATACATGATGGGGGACCTGGAGGGCAGGACTTTGAGCCATCTTAGTGCAGACATTGTCAAAGGAGGCCTTTGAAGTCTGAAGCAGTCGTTCATGCTTTTAATCCCAGCTTTCCAGAGGCAGAGGCAGGAGGATCAGGACTTCACGGTTCCATACTGCAATGGCTGGTTTTGTGTCAGCTTGACACACATTAGAGTCATCAGAGAGGAAGGAGCCCCAGTTGAGGAAATGCCTCCATGAGATCCAGTTAGAAGGCATTTTCTCAATTAGTGATCAGTGGGAAAGGGCCCAGCCCACAGTGCAAATAGAGCACTCACATAAATAAATACATCTTTTTCTTTATTTTTTAAAAGAATTATTTATCTTATGTGAGTACACTGGTGGTGTCATCATATACACCAGAACAGGGCATCAGATCCTATTACAGATGGTTGTGAGCCACCATGTGGTTGCTGGGAATTGAACTCAGGACCTCTGGAAGAGCAGTCAGTGCTCTTAACCAATGAGCCATCCCTCCAGTCCCTAAATAAATCTTTTTCAAAAAGATTTTTAAAAGTCGTCCATCTATACATTTGGAGTACTACTCAACCATGAACAAGATCAAGGCTTGGAGGAACCTTGTGGACATTTACTCCCTGAGAGATCCAAACACAAAAGGCAGTATGGACTGCATGACAGGAAATACTCAGGACAGGCAGCCCAAAACAAGGAGTCGATTTGTGAGTGCTAGGGACTGAGGCCGGACAGGATGGCGGTTGTCAGGACAGGGCTTTATGTGTGGCTGAGGATTCTGGAAGGGGCCAGTGGCACTGCTGTGTCTCACGCTGTCATTTGAAAGTATTCACTCCATGTCCCATCACTTTCATCGCACTGTAGCACAGGCTTGTGTGTATGTGTGTGTGTGTGTGTGTGTGTGTGTGTGTGTGCAAGCGTGCTCACTCCAGGGAGATGGGCAACAACCTGGACCCCCTCTGCCCCTGGATGTGTTCAGGAGTGAGGGGTCTTTACTTTCTTCGACCCTCCTCCCAGTATAACTGGGGAGATCCACTCAGCAACTCTCTTGCTGTTTGCCCAAACCACATTCTCAGGCACTTCTCCCGCTGCACATCCGGGGACTAACAGTGCCTCTCTCTCCCTGCACGAAACCTTTAAGTAATAGGAAGATGGCTCCAGGCTCCTGGAGTAGACTCAGAGCAAGTGACAAGGGTCCCGTGGGAGCCGCTTGTGTGAAACGCACAACTGTAGTGTTTAAGGGCTTCCTGGGGTCCGTGTGGTCTTTGTAAATGTGACCCAGTCAGACTGCAATCAGAGTCTCTGGATGGACTTATTAGTACAGTGATGGTGTGTGTCCTTAGGAAAAGAGGCTCTGCAGGGACCTGGAGGCCCTTGAAGGACTGTGTCAGGGGCTGTGGAGGCGGACCAGCCAAGGAAGGCTGGGAACCACTCAGTCCCACCAGCGCGTTCGGTTCTCATTTCTGACCCACGAACGCTGCTTGGTTTGCGGGGGGGGGGGGTTGCGAGGGGGGGCTCAGCAAGGGCCAGTTAGCAGCTCATGACTACAGAGTGGTCTGGAAGTAGGAGCGCCATTGTGGGCTCCGTGAGGCCTGTGGGGCTCCCTCTCCAACCTCCCAAGTCTGTGCAGAAAACATGGAAAACATGGGCTGCGGTTCATCTGCCAATCTGGGGAAATCTGACTTAAAACACATATAACTCAAGTCAGAGGAATCCAGAGAAACAGATGGGAAAAGGAAGGATGGAAAGGTAGGAAGGAAGGAGAGCACTAGAAGGCTCCGGAGGTGGGGAGCCACCCCGCTGTTCCGCTCTCCAGGCCTCTCCACTCTCCGTCCATTAGATCCACCTCTGAAAAGGATGCCTCCCGGCCCACGATCCTGCTCCCAGCTGGGGCAGCGGGATTCGAACCTACGGCCCCGGGGGATGCGGAGGGGGTGTCTCCCTCGGTGCCTACGGACGGGTCGTTATCCTGGGGCCTCGCAGGCGATCAATGGCCAGTGGGCGCCAGGCTCCCGCGCGCCCCGTTGCGCATGCTCCGCATCGACCGCGCCCGCAGCCCCGTTAGCCCCGCCCCTCTGCCCACGGGTTGCTAGGCAACCGCTGTGTGCGGGCTCCCATTGGCCGGCGCTCCGGGCGCGGTCAGCCGGTCAGCGCGGCTCGGGGCCTGGCTCCGGGCACCGGTCGATGCCGCCGTCCCCTGACCTTCCCGGGACGCTCAGCGGGGACGGCGGCAGAGGAGCTATATTGACCCGTTTCTTATCTCGGGGATGCAGGGCGGAGGGGGGCTGCCGGGGCACGTCGGGGCGGCAAACCTGGAAAATCGCGAGCGGGAGAGTGCAGCGGTGACCAGATACCCCGGAGGCGGGAGGGGGAGGAGGACGGGAAGGGTCCCCGGAGGCCACTTGAGCGAAACCCTCGGTGCGTAAAGGCTTCAGACTCCATCGTCATTTCCCTGGGGTTCAGATCTTCTTTGCAGATGTGACCGCCCCCCCCCCCCCCCGGTCAGGATGAGGTCAGAGTGCACGGGGGCGGGGCTAAAGTCAGTGCTGGGGTCTCAGGGCATCTGTACCTCACTAGGCCCCTTCATCCAGCAGCATGGGGATCCACAGCCTCAGACTGTGCAGAGACAATTATTTAAATTTAAATTATTTAAGTTAAATTGCACTGTGAGCGTTTTGTGAATTATATTTGTCTGTGTATGTGCTGTATGTCACGTGCATGGAGACCAGAGAGCAATTTATGGCAATCAGATCTCTCCTTCCACTATGTGGCTTCTGAGAATCAAACTCAGGTGGCCTGCTTGTTGCAAAGCCTCTCTACCCACTGAGCCATCTTGTGGGTCAAGGTTGATGATCCCTGCCCTCTGTTGCTGAGGCAGGAGGGTCAAGTGATCCAGGACAGCCTGGACTGTAGAGGGAAAGCCTTTCTCAAAACAGAAAAACGAAACAACCCGCTAACTGCTGTATTTGTGGTAGAGGACTCTCCTAACATGCAAAATAAAACAGAAATGTGTGCTAGCATCGGCTGCGTATATACTAAAATGTGACCGATTCAGAGATTACCGTGGCCCCTGCACAAGGATGACATGCAAATTCGTGAGGCATTCCATATTTAAAAAACAAACAGAATGCAGTTTGGGGCTAGGAACTCAAGTGTGTGAAGCAGACCACACTCCTAGCGGGTCGAGAGGTTCTGGTCTCATCCCCAGAACCAAAATAATACAACAAAATGTAATACAGGCCATTGAAAGCTAGGCCAGATATACACATTTAATCCCAGCACTCAGAAGGAAGAGGCAGGCCAATCTCTGTGAGTTCGAGTCTAGCCTGGTCTACAGAGTGAGCTCCAGGACAGCCAGGGCTACATAGTGAGACCCTGCCTCAATCAATCAATAAATAAAATTAAAGAGATCAAAATCCAGAGCCAAGCATGGTTTCATCCACCTGATATCCCCCCTACTCCTGACACTGAGGCAAGAGAAGTTCACTTCAAGTCTAGCCTGGGCTACAGAGGAAGTTCAGGGTCAGCATGGACTATTTAGTAAAATCCTGTGTCCAAATAGAAAGCAGGGGCCAGTGGCATGATGCCACCGCGCCTGGCGACCTGAAGTCTACCTCAGGCCCCCACGGGTGGCCAGACAGGACCCACTCCAACATTGGTTTTGGCATGTGTCTCTCCACACAATAAATATAACTGTAATAAAAATATTTTTAGGGGTCCTGAGTTCAATTCCCAGCAACCATATGGTGACTTACAACCATCTGCAATGGGATCTGATGCCCTCTTCTGGTGTGCCTGAAGACAGCTACAGTGTACTCATATACATAAATAATTCTTTAAAAAATTATTTTTAGGTAAATGAGGGCTTGGTATGGCTAAATGCTGAGGTACTAAACTCACTTCTATAGACCGGCCTGGTCATAAGGACCCTCATAGATGCAGCTCAGTCTAGTGCTTGAAGGACACACGGGAGAACCCTTGTTCCCACTGATGGCACCCGGGTAAAAAGCCAGTTGTGGTGTTTGTTTCAGCCTATACCTGTGAGTGGGAAGGGGGCCACCAATATAGGAAAAGAAGCTCCAGGCTCAGGAACACCCTGTCCCATAAAACATGGTTTAGATTGAATGAGAAAGACAACTGACTTTCATACAGAGACTACACACACACACACATACACACACAAACACAGAGACTTCATACACACACAGAGAGGCACATACATATACAAACACACCCAGACATCGCACAGACATGTACATACACAAACGCACACATACCACACCACACAAACACACACACATACACCACAATTAAATCATCTCTGTGGGTCTCACAATCCCCCCTAAAGCCTCGGCAAGAGTAAGAAGGAAGCAGCTGTGACTCATGCCATCTAACTGCCTTTAAAGACAAAAATGAGAAGAAAAGAGAGGGTGGCAAGATGGCCCAGTGGTAAGAAGGCTTGCTGCCAACCCTGGTGACCTGTGTTTGACTCCCAGGACACACATGACAGTAGAGAGCTCACACTACACATGCACATACAAAGTAAATAAATGAAAATGTAAAAACAAAAATAGAAAGAAAAGAACTCTGTGGGAGCCTGTCTGTGGGTGTCTGTCTGTGGGTGTCTGTCTGTAGGAGCCTGTCTGTGGGTGTCTGTCTGTGGGAGCCTGTCTGTGGGAGCCTGTCTGTAGGAGCCTGTCTGTGGGTGTCTCTCTGTGGGAGCCTGTCTGTAGGAGCCTGTCTGTGGGTGTCTCTCTGTGGGAGTTTGTCTGTGGATGTCTGTCTGCGGGTGTCTGTCTGCGGGTGTCTGTCTGCGGGTGTCTGTCTGTGGGTGTCTGTCTGTAGGAGCCTGTCTGCGGGTGTCTCTCTGTGGGAGTTTGTCTGTGGATGTCTGTCTGCGGGTGTCTGTCTGTAGGAGCCTGTCTGTGGATGTCTGTCTGCGGGTGTCTGTCTGTGGGAGCTTGTCTGTGAATGTCTGTCTGTGGGTGTCTGTCTGTGGGTGTCTGTCTGCGGGAGCCTGTCTGCGGGTGTCTGTCTGTGGGTGTCTGTCTGAGGGTGTCTGTCTGCGGGTGTCTGTCTGCGGGTGTCTGTCTGCGGGTGTCTGTCTGCGGGTGTCTGTCTGCGGGTGTCTGTCTGCGGGTGTCTGTCTGTGTATGTCTGTCTGCGGGTGTCTGTCTGCGGGTGTCTGTCTGCGGGTGCCTGTCTGCGGGTGTCTGTCTGTGAATGTCTGTCTGCGGGTGTCTGTCTGAGGGTGTCTGTCTGCGGGTGTCTGTCTGCGGGTGTCTGTCTGCGGGTGTCTGTCTGCGGGTGTCTGTCTGCGGGTGTCTGTCTGCGGGTGTCTGTCTGTGAATGTCTGTCTGTGGGTGTCTGTCTGTGGGTGTCTGTCTGTGGATGTCTGTCTGCGGGTGTCTGTCTGTGAATGTCTGTCTGTGGGTGTCTGTCTGTGGGTGTCTGTCTGTGGGAGCCTGTCTGTGGGAGCCTGTCTGTGGGTGTCTGTCTGTGGGTGTCTGTCTGTGGATGTCTGTCTGTGGGTGTCTGTCTGTGGGTGTCTGTCTGTGGGTGTCTGTCTGGATGTCTGTCTGTGGGTATCTGTCTGTGGGTGTCTGTCTGTGGGTGTCTGTCTGGATGTCTGTCTGTGGGTATCTGTCTGTGGGTGTCTGTCTGTAGATGTCTGTCTGTGGGTGTCTGTCTGCAGGTACCTGCCTGTCTGTGGGAGCCATTACAGTCCCCTGAGCACGGCTGTGGCCATCCTGCTGCAGCTTTGCCCAGGTGGTCTCTACTTGCTGCCTCTGCACCCCTCTGCTCTCCTCTGCACCCCTCTGCTCTCCTCTGCACCCCTCTGCTCTCCTCTGCACCCCTCTGCTCTCCTCTGCACCCCTCTGCACCCCTCTGCTCTCCTCTGCACCCCTCTGCTCTCCTCTGCACCCCTCTGCTCTCCTCTGCACCTCTCTGCTCTCCTCTGCACCCCTCTGCTCTCCTCTGCACCCCTCTGCTCTCCTCTGCTCCCCTGTTCTCTTCTGTTACCCACTACTCCCCCTCCTCCCCTCTGCTCCCCCTCCTCCCCTCTGCTCCCCCTCCTCCTTACTACTCCCCTCCTCTTTACTGCTCCCCCTCCTCCCCTCTGCTCCCCCTCCTCCTTACTACTCCCCTCCTCTTTACTGCTCCCCCTCCTCTCCTCTGCTCCCCTCTGCACCCCTCTGTTACCCTCTGCTCCCCCTCCACCCCAGTGCTCCCCTTCTCCCCTCTGCTCCCCTCTGCTCCCCCTCCTCCCCACTTTTCCCCCTCCTCCCCTCTGCTCCCCTCTACTGCTCTCTACTCCCCTCTGCTCTCCTCTGTTACCCTCTGCTCCCCTCCTCCTTACTGCTCCCCCTCCTCCTTACTGCTCCCCCTCCTCCCTACTGCTCCCCCTCCTCCCTACTGCTCCCCTCCTCCTTACTGCTCCCCTCCTCCTTACTGCTCCTCCTCCTCCCTACTGCTCCCCCTTCTCACCTCTGCTCCCCCTCCTCCCTACTGCTCCCCTCCTCCTTACTGCTCCCCTCCTCCCTACTGCTCCCCTCTGCACCACTCCCCAGTTTCTGCCTGTCAGCTCCTCAGGGCTGGTGCACTTGCCATGACCAGGCTGTGTGGGGTTATTTCTGAATGCGGACACTGGGATTCAATTTTTATCTTAACCTGGTTATCAAGTAGGGATGGGGAGGGAGGCAGGGGCTGGCAGGGGGCCTTGTGGAAGATAAAAGATGGCTCTCATCAAAAGACTAGCTCGTTGGTCACTTGATAAGGTCCCTTCTAATGGAGCCAGGGCTGTGTGGCGGGCTGGAGGACAGCAGCTGTATGGGAGCCAGGGGCAGGCAAAGTACCAGAGTGTGCTGAGTGTGCCTGAGAGGTCACCATCACTGTGGCCTGACTTTGTACCTGTGCTTATGACTATGCAGCCGCAGTTCACACTGTGCTGTGACTAGGGTTCCTGCAGCAGGAGTTCACACCGTGCTGTGACTGTGCTCCTGCAGCAGTTCACACTGTGCTGTGACTGTGCTCCTGCAGCCGCAGTTCACACTGGGCTGTGACTGTGCTCCTGCAGTAGCAGTTCACACTGGGCTGTGACTGTGCTCCTGCAGCAGGAGTTCACACTGTGCTGTGACTGTGCTCCTGCAGCAGGAGTTCACACTGTGCTGTGACTGTGCTCCTGCAGCAGCAGTTCACACTGTGCTGTGACTGGGCTCCTGCAGCAGTTCACACTGTGCTGTGACTGGGCTCCTGCAGCCGCAGTTCACACTGGGCTGTGACTGTGCTCCTGCAGTAGCAGTTCACACTGTGCTGTGACTGTGCTCCTGCAGCAGTTCACACTGTGCTGTGACTGGGCTCCTGCAGCAGGAGTTCACACTGTGCTGTGACTGTGCTCCTGCAGCAGCAGTTCACACTGTGCTGTGACTGTGCTCCTGCAGCAGTTCACACTGTGCTGTGACTGGGCTCCTGCAGCCGCAGTTCACACTGTGCTGTGACTGTGCTCCTGCAGCCGCAGTTCACACTGTGCTGTGACTGTGCTCCTGCAGCAGTTCACACTGTGCTGTGACTGTGCTCCTGCAGCAGGAGTTCACACTGTGCTGTGACTGTGCTCCTGCAGCAGGAGTTCACACTGTGCTGTGACTGGGCTCCTGCAGCCACAGTTCACACTGTGCTGTGACTGTGCTCCTGCAGCAGGAGTTCACACTGTGCTGTGACTGTGTTCCTGCAGCAGCAGTTCACACTGTGCTGTGACTGTGCTCCTGCAGCAGCAGTTCACACTGTGCTGTGACTGTGCTCCTGCAGCAGTTCACACTGTGCTGTGACTGGGCTCCTGCAGCAGCAATTCACACTGTGCTGTGACTGTGCTCCCGCAGCAGTTCACACTGTGCTGTGACTGGGTTTCCTGCAGCAGGAGTTCACACTGTGCTGTGACTGGGCTCCTGTAGCAGTTCACACTGCGCTGTGACTGGGCTCCTGTAGCAGTTCACACTGCGCTGTGACTGGGCTCCTGTAGCAGTTCACACTGTGCTGTGACTGGGCTCCTGTAGCAGTTCACACTGTGCTGTGACTGTGCTCCTGCAGCAGGAGTTCACACTGTGCTGTGACTGGGCTCCTGCAGCCACAGTTCACACTGTGCTGTGACTGTGCTCCTGCAGCAGGAGTTCACACTGTGCTGTGACTGTGTTCCTGCAGCAGCAGTTCACACTGTGCTGTGACTGTGCTCCTGCAGCAGCAGTTCACACTGTGCTGTGACTGTGCTCCTGCAGCAGTTCACACTGTGCTGTGACTGGGCTCCTGCAGCAGCAATTCACACTGTGCTGTGACTGTGCTCCTGCAGCAGTTCACACTGTGCTGTGACTGGGTTTCCTGCAGCAGGAGTTCACACTGTGCTGTGACTGGGCTCCTGTAGCAGTTCACACTGCGCTGTGACTGGGCTCCTGTAGCAGTTCACACTGCGCTGTGACTGGGCTCCTGTAGCAGTTCACACTGTGCTGTGACTGGGCTCCTGTAGCAGTTCACACTGTGCTGTGACTGTGCTCCTGCAGCAGGAGTTCACACTGTGCTGTGACTGTGCTCCTGCAGCAGGAGTTCACACTGTGCTGTGACTGTGCTCCTGCAGCCGCAGTTCACACAGGGCTGTGACTGTGCTCCTGCAGCAGGAGTTCACACTGTGCTGTGACTGGGCTCCTGTAGCCACAGTTCACACTGTGCTGTGACTGTGCTCCTGCAGCAGGAGTTCACACTGTGCTGTGACTGTGTTCCTGCAGCAGCAGTTCACACTGTGCTGTGACTGTGCTCCTGCAGCAGCAGTTCACACTGTGCTGTGACTGTGCTCCTGCAGCAGTTCACACTGTGCTGTGACTGGGCTCCTGCAGCAGCAATTCACACTGTGCTGTGACTGTGCTCCTGCAGCAGTTCACACTGTGCTGTGACTGGGTTTCCTGCAGCAGGAGTTCACACTGTGCTGTGACTGGGCTCCTGTAGCAGTTCACACTGCGCTGTGACTGGACTCCTGTAGCAGTTCACACTGCGCTGTGACTGGGCTCCTGTAGCAGTTCACACTGTGCTGTGACTGGGCTCCTGTAGCAGTTCACACTGTGCTGTGACTGTGCTCCTGCAGCAGGAGTTCACACTGTGCTGTGACTGTGCTCCTGCAGCAGCAGTTCACACTGTGCTGTGACTGGGCTCCTGCAGCAGCAGTTCACACTGTGCTGTGACTGTGCTCCTGCAGCAGGAGTTCACACTGTGCTGTGACTGGGCTCCTGCAGCAGCAGTTCACACTGTGCTGTGACTGTGCTCCTGCAGCAGTTCACACTGTGCTGTGACTCGGCTCCTGCAGCAGCAGTTCACACTGTGCTGTGACTGGGCTCCTGCAGCAGGAGTTCACACTGTGCTGTGACTGTGCTCCTGCAGCAGCAGTTCACACTGTGCTGTGACTGTGCTCCTGCAGCCGCAGTTCACACCGTGCTGTGACTGTGCTCCTGCAGCAGCAGTTCACACTGTGCTGTGACTGCTCCTGCAGCCACAGTTCACACTGTGCTGTGACTGTGCTCCTGCAGCAGGAGTTCACACTGTGCTGTGACTGGGCTCCTGCAGCCGCAGTTCACACTGTGCTGTGACTGTGCTCCTGAAGCCGCAGTTCACACTGTGCTGTGACTGGGCTCCTGCAGCAGGAGTTCACACTGTGCTGTGACTGGGCTCCTGCAGCAGCAGTTCACACCGTGCTGTGACTGTGCTCCTGCAGCAGCAGTTCACACTGTGCTGTGACTGTGCTCCTGCAGCCGCAGTTCACACTGGGCTGTGACTGTGCTCCTGCAGTAGCAGTTCACACTGGGCTGTGACTGTGCTCCTGCAGCAGGAGTTCACACTGTGCTGTGACTGTGCTCCTGCAGCAGGAGTTCACACTGTGCTGTGACTGTGCTCCTGCAGCAGCAGTTCACACTGTGCTGTGACTGTGCTCCTGCAGCCGCAGTTCATACTGTGCTGTGACTGTGCTCCTGCAGCAGTTCACACTGTGCTGTGACTGTGCTCCTGCAGCAGTTCACACTGTGCTGTGACTGGGCTCCTGTAGCAGTTCACACTGTGCTGTGACTGTGCTCCTGCAGCCGCAGTTCATACTGTGCTGTGACTGTGCTCCTGCAGCAGGAGTTCACACTGTGCTGTGACTGTGCTCCTGCAGCAGGAGTTCACACTGTGCTGTGACTGTGCTCCTGCAGCCGCAGTTCACACTGTGCTGTGACTGTGCTCCTGCAGCAGGAGTTCACACTGTGCTGTGACTGTGCTCCTGCAGCAGCAGTTCACACTGTGCTGTGACTGTGCTCCTGCAGCCGCAGTTCACACTGTGCTGTGACTGTGCTCCTGCAGCAGCAGTTCACACTGTGCTGTGACTGTGCTCCTGCAGCAGTTCACACTGTGCTGTGACTGTGCTCCTGCAGCAGCAGTTCACACTGTGCTGTGACTGGGCTCCTGCAGCAGCAGTTCACACTGTGCTGTGACTGTGCTCCTGCAGCAGGAGTTCACACTGTGCTGTGACTGTGCTCCTGCAGCAGTTCACACTGTGCTGTGACTGGGCTCCTGCAGCCACAGTTCACACTGTGCTGTGACTGGGCTCCTGCAGCCACAGTTCACACTGTGCTGTGACTGGGCTCCTGCAGCAGCAGTTCACACTGCGCTGTGACTGGGCTCCTGCAGCAGCAGTTTACACTGTGCTGTGACTGTGCTCCTGCAGCAGGAGTTCACACTGCGCTGTGACTGGGCTCCTGCAGCAGCAGTTCACACTGTGCTGTGACTGTGCTCCTGCAGCAGTTCACACTGTGCTGTGACTGTGCTCCTGCAGCAGTTCACACTGTGCTGTGACTGGGCTCCCGGACTGTAGAGTGAGACTTTTTCTCACACAAACAAAACCGGAGATGTGTTGGCACGTACCGTTTATCCCAGCACTTGGGCAGAGACAGGTGGGTCTCTGAATTCCAGACAGGTCTGGTTTACTGAAGGAGATCGAGTCTCAAACAAAATAAAAAAAACAAGGCTGGAGAGGTAGTTCAGTGGTTACAGCACTGGCTGTTCTTGCAGAGGCTGTGGGTTTGGTTCCCAGCACCCACATGGGGCTCAGAACCTTCTGTAATCCAGCTCCAGGGGTCCTGAGCCCCCTTCTGACATCTGCGGGTGCTGCATATGCACATGGGGCACAGACATAGCACCCAGAAATACAGAGGCAAATAAATATAGTTTAAATGCTAAATGAATGATGTCCACCTATGGCTTCCATACCATGTGCACACGCATGCGCACACACACTCAAATGCACACGAGCATGTGCAAATAAAATATGGGTGTCAGTGACTAGCTGGTAAGGGCACTTGTGGCCAAATTTGATTCTCTGGCTTCAATACCTGGATCCATGTAGGAAAGGAGAGGACCCATACTCAAAACTTGTCCCCAGGCACCTGCATGTGCACCATGATGTGCGCTCTCTCTGTCACACAGGACAGTAATTAAAAGTCAGTAAGACTTCATCTCACACAGATCAAAGCAGTCTGGCATGGTGGGACATACCTGACATCCCAGCATGCACCACGGTGGAGAAGACAACAAGAATTGGAGGCAAGGGGATCAGAAGTTCAGGGTCATCACCTGTCCTGTGTGAGGTCACAGGCATGCACCAGCTAGTTTTTTATGTGGTGCTGGATATCTGAACTCAGAGCCCTTACTTTAAATTAACTGAGCTGTCTCCCCAGTTCACGCTGCTTGCTTGAAATTCTCTAGATTTATTCACTAATGTGCATGTGTGAGCGCCTGGAGGTCAGAGGACAACTTAGAGGAGCAAGTTTGTACCTTCTACCATGTGTGTGTGTGCATGTGTGCATGTGTGTGTGTGCACGTGTGTATGTGTGTGTGTATATGTGTGCATGTGTGTATGTGTGTATATGTGTGTATGTGTGTCAAAATTGTGTGTATATATGTTTGTGCATGTGTGTATGTGTGTCTATATGTGTGTGCACGTGTGTGTCTATATTTGTGTGTGCATGTGTGTATGTGTGTGCATGTGCATGTGTGTGTATATGTGTTTGTGCATGTGTGTATGTGTGTCTATATGTGTGTGCATGTGTGTGTCTATATGTGTGTGTGCATGTGTGTATGTGTGTGCATGTGCATGTGTGTGTATATGTGTTTGTGCATGTGTGTCTATATGTGTGTGCACATGTGTGTCTATATGTGTGTGTGCGCATGTGTGTATGTGTGTGCATGTGTGTGTATATGTATTTGTACATGTGTGTATGTGTGTCTATATGTGTGTGCACGTGTGTATGTGTGTGTGTGTGCAATGTGTGCATGTGTGTGTGTCCTGGGCTTGAACCCTGGTCCTCAGACTTGTTGGGAGTCATCTCAATGGTTCTTGCTTGTTTGTTTTTGAGACTGGGGACTTGCTTTTGAGCCCGGCTGTTCTTTAACTCCCTATGTATCCAAGAGACTTTAAACTGCAATCCTTCTGCCTCAGCCTACCCGTGCTGAGACGCCAAGCCTACCACACCCGGTGTATGAGGCTCTTCCATCATAATCCTTGCTCAGTCCCCAGGACCCCGGAGTTGGAGTGGCGGACAGAGAAAATGACTGTGGACTGTACCCCATGGATATGGCCGCCACCCCAACACCAGCACATGCAGGCTGAGAGACCCGGGTGGAATGCCTCAGGTGGAACTGACGCCCAGGCACTGTGCTCCGCCCCCCTCCTCACTGGCTACACCCGCAGCCTGGGTCCCAGCTATCTGTACCCACTGGATGTGAAGGGTGTGTGGATTCCCGAAGGAGTCTCCCCAACTGGCGGTTTTATTAACCCAGTTGGATGAATCGAGTGATTGGCAAGTTTACTTCCTCTCCCACATCTCCAGGGACCCAGGCTTCAATGTCCCCAGGAGGTAAGCACACCGCCGATCCTCTTAGTCAAAGACCATCTTCTACACACCAATCCAGATCTTTCTAGGAAGTGATACACAGTCACCAGCAAAATCCAAAAGGTAGTCATAAAATCTGAACTCTGGAAGGAGCCGAGGCCCAGGTTCTGTGCGCCCTGTACCCTGACTGGCTCCGCCTGCCAGCAAAGACGCTAACGCGGTAGTGAGCACCTGTCACCCCGGCTCTGGAGGGGAGCGGAAGGACCAGTATTCAAGGTCTCAACCAAAGACCATTAGGCCAAAAACAATTTTTAAAAAAAAGCCTTCTCCTTCTTTATTTTTTGTTTTTGTTTTTTCAAGACATGGTTTCTCTGTAGCCCTGGCTGTCCTGGAACTCACTCTGTAGACCAGGCTGGCCTCGAACTCAGAAATTCACCTGCCTGTGCCTCCCGAGTGCTGGAATTAAAGGTGTGCACCACCACTGCACAGCTAGTCTTTACCTTCTTAAAATAAGACGTTGTTCTGTAGCCAAGGCTGACTTCCAACTCACAGCAATCCTCTGCCTCAGTCTCCCAAGTGCTGCCAGTGCACCTGCAAAATACTTTGTCTGGTGAAGGTTTTCTGTAGAGACAAAAATGTTCTAAAGGTGGATCTACTGTATGAGTGTGATGTGGGGTGGAGCCCCTGCCTTGAATCCCCCAGTGAGGGGCAGAGGGTGTGGTCAGGATGGGGCCTCTGTCTAGAATCCCCCAGTGATGGGCTGGGGGCGTGGTCTCTGGTGCCTTTCTAGCCTGTGAAAGGCTCTGGGTTCCTCCCTAGTGACAAAAAGAAAAAAGAAGGAGCCCAGCAGTGGTGGCGCAGGCCTTTAATCCCAGCACTTGGGAGGCAGAGGCAGGAGGATTTCTGAGTTCGAGGCCAGCCTGGTCTAGAGAGTGAGTTCCAAGACAGCCGGGGCTACACAGAGAAACCCTGTCTCGAAAACCAAAATAAACAAACGAACAAACAAAGGAACAAACGAAGGAACCAAGACAAGGACCTGCGAACCTGCACTTCCTCTCAGTTCTCCGAGCTTGGGGCCCCTCATTCACCAGCCCTTCCTGATCTTAATCCATCTGACCTTTGTGTGTCCTGACCCTCTAGTCATTGCCTCTTGTTTCTGGCTGCTGTCTCCCTTTTCCCACCACGTGCAGCCTCAGGCCTCCCTCTCTGGCTCACACTGGGATCCCCTCAGCCCATTACCCCACATCCCGCCCCCGCGTCCCACCGCATCCCGGCATCCATCCGGAGAGCACTCAAGTCCTCTCTCAGATGGGGCTAGACACATGAAAGCACGGTCATGGATGGGGGGGGGGGCGCAAATGGGGTGACCCCCTGGAGGTGATTAGCAGATGTGTGAAGCTCTGCAAAGCTGTGGCCAAGGCCTTTTCAAGGGCCTAGCGCCCGCCACCTCCTTCTCAGCGGCCCAGGCGCCCACCGCCTGCACCAGCCCCCAGCAGCCCATTAAGCGATTTTTTTTCTTCCACTTACAGCTCCAGCATTGACAAGAAGGTTCAATATCGGCCTTAGAAGAGACGTGGCAGCCGCCTCAGAAAAAAATATTCCCTCCTGCAGCCAACCCTTCCAGCACATCCTCAGGCTCTGATACAAGGAAGAGGATCTAGCACCCCCACACACTCAGGGGCACTAGAAGTCAGAGCTGGGCGGCAAGGGAGGGAGGGGGAGGAGGGGAACCATTGCCAACCTCAGATGAGGTCACCTCTCCCAGGAAGCCCTCTTAGATCACCGGACTGCAGCCCAGGGTGCAGTGGGATGGTACACACCTGTAATTCCAGCACTTGAGAGGCTGAGGCAGGAGGATTGCTATGAGTTTTTCAGGCTAGTCTTAGCTATAGAGTGAGACTATTTAAAAACTTCAAGAATGTAAAATGATGGAGGAGGAGGGAAGAAGAGGAGGAGGAGGAGGGTGCTGTTTTCTAGGCCTTGATGGCCCTGAGCACACAGGAGACAGAAGGGCCCTCAGTTGGCAGAGGAGCTATGTGTAGCCTGCAGAGAGAACTTGACCCAACCACCCCACCTGTAATAAAGAGGCAGGGCCCCTGCGCAGTCCCAAACTCGGGTCAGCTGCTTGGCCAGAGGAACCAAGTCAAGTCTCAGGGGCCTTGACAGCACAGGGGCAACTGAAGGAACGTGCAGACCAAGCCTCGGGGCTAACAGTGGACATTGCTGTTATGTTTTGAGACAGGGTCTCATGTAGCCCAGGCTGGCCTTGCACTCTGGCCCCTCCCTTCTTCCTGCTAAAGTGAGGACAGGTGAGCAGCACCCTCCCTCCCTGCAGATGCCATGTGTGAGGGTGACTCACTGGATAGTTCCAGAACACGGCAGTCTCCACAGAAGGGGTTCCATCAGGGCTGCCAGGACAGACGGCCCAGTCAACGACCCCACAATATAAAACCCAATTGGAACTTCCTGCTTTAAACAAAGAAACTGAGGCCAAATGTAATGATCTACAGCTGTCATCCCAGCACTCCAGACTCTGAGGCAGGGGGATTGTTGTGAGTTTGACGTAGGCTAGGCTACATAGCAAGACCAAGACCCTGTCACAAAAAAAAGAAAGGAAGGAAGGAAAGAAGGAAGAAAGAAAGGAAGGAAGGAAGGAAGGAAGGAAGGAAGGAAGGAAGGAAGGAAGGAAGGAAGAAACTTGGGACCCAGGAAGAATGTGGGTTTTCTAGACTTCTCTCCTTTCAAACAGAATCTAGAACCTTCTCTCTAACAGACCAGAGAGACAGGTCATTGCTCTTTGTCTAAATAGTGAGTCATATACAGGTGATAAGTCTGGGCAGGGCACCCAGGGCTCTCCTGGATGCCTGGATGTGGGGCAGAAGGTGACAAATGATGATCAGAAGTGGGTACCAGGTTCTTGTGACAGTACCAAGGATGGGTTTGCAGATACAGCAGAAGTTGTCCAGGGCTGGGGGGGCAGGGCTGCCTGGGCTCAACATGGAAGATCTCCATCTTCACAGGGAGAGGTTGGAGACAGTTGTGGGAAGGCCCTCTGAGAGAGAGCCCCTCTGGTGGGGGTGCTGTGCTGGGGTGCAGCCAGGTGTCAGGGTGCTTTCAAAGGGGATGGGAGAGTCAGGCTTCCTCAGAGACACCCAGGTGCTCCATGTGAGACTGAAGCCCAAGCCTCTCTCTCCTCAGCAGACATCGAGCACAGCTCCCCACCCCCACTCTTTCTAGGTTATTAATTTTTCAGAGAAGAAAACGCTTTTTGTATTTTTTTCCAGGCAAAATATTGATAATAGGCTTAATGTGAGTTTCCTGCTTTTGTGTGTGTGTGTGTGTGTGTGTGTGTGTGTGTAGAGAGAGAGAGGGAGAGAAAGAGAGAGGAGAGAAAGCTCCCACTCGTTGCAGAGGCAGCCCCCCTCCTGCCTGGTCTGCAGGGATGCCCACAACCCACGCCCCACCACCTCAGTCTGAACAAAGCCAGACGCCCGCCCGCCCCTCAATGGGTCGGTCAATGCCCCGCCTGGGGAGCCACAGCCTGCTTAAGTCTGCTTAAAATGTCTGCTTCTTTCTCTAGTAGCCTTGGAGATGCAGGAGGGTAGGAACCTGTGTGGCTCATCACAGGTGCAATTACTGGGCACCTACTGTTTGCAAAGACAGCACAGTAGCTTAGCCAGCTAGAGGGTTCAGCAGAGGAAGGGGCTTGCTGCCAAGCTTCACAACCCCTGCACCCATAAGAAGGAGAGGACACACACACACACACACACACACACACACACACACTGTTGTCCTCTGATGTCCACACCACAGCCATGACATGCATGCACAGGCACACAGTTGTAAACAAATGTAACACAAAACAGCCACATGCTGTCCCAGGAAGTTGTGGTAAGGCCTGGTAAGGGATCCCACTGAGGAGAAGTTGCCTCAGGGAAGGGAAGCTGGGCCTGGTGACACTCACTGGGTACCAAAGTCCTGGGCAACTTGAGGCAGGAGACTTGCTGGGAGTTCATTGCAAACTTGAGCTATATAGTGAGGCCTTGTCTATGTTTGGTTTGGTTTGGTTTCTTTTTGGTTTTTGTGTTTTGTTTTGAGACAGGGTCTCTTTGTAGCTTCCATCAGCTTAGACCTCTCCATATAGACCAATTTGGATTTAAACTCACAGAAATCCTCCTGCCTCTGCCCCCTGAGTGCTGAGACTAAAGACATTGGCCACCACAACTGACCTTTTGTCCTTCTTCATTTCTTTGACTGTCCTAGAACTCTCTCTGTAGACCAGGCTGGCCTCGAAATCAGAGATCTACCTGCCTTTGCCTCCCAAATGTTGAGATGAAAAAGCTCACCACCACTGCCAGTCAGCTATTTTTTAAAAAACACAGGGTCCTATGTAGCCCAGGTTAGCCTCCAACTAGCTTCATAGCTGAGAGTGACCCTAGATTCTTCATCCTCCTGCCTCCAATTCACTGCCCTCGAGTTCTCCCTGACCCTTTTGCTGTGGGATGCCCAGTGTTCTCTGACAAGGGTGCCCGTCCTGACCTCGTTAGCCGGAGGATCCCCTCCAGCCCAGCACAGCACCCACACAGTCTCTTCCACCGGGTTTGTAGAGCACAGACCCTCCAAACTCAGGGAGAATCCAGTGCCTGTGTGCAGGGACTTCATGTCACTCTCTCGGTCAGGTCTGGGCACACAGCCGATACCTCTGCACTCTGGTAACTGAAGCAGGAGGATCAGAAATTCAGTGTCCTCCTCAGCTGCATAGTGAACTCAAGGCCAGCCTGGGCTAGAGGTTCAAATCCCTGTTTGGGTGAGAACGTTCCGGCAGCTGTAGGAACTGGGGCACAATTGTGGTTTTGAAAGAATAACGAGGAAAGTTCGTGCTCACACTACCAGACAGAAAAACGAGGGGAGAAAAAAGATTTATTTCTGACCTCAGTAGCAAAGAGCTTCCTTCCACGGGGGCGGGGGGGGGGCAAGCTTGGAGGAGGAGCAGGTTAGCTCCAGTTGGGAGTATGGGAGGAGCTTCACATCACAGGGGAGGGGGAGAGAAAGAGGCCATGGGGTAACCTTCAAAAAATGACCCGGGCACCTGGTTCCACAGACTTCCATAACAGTGGCACCGGATCAGACGTGAGCATGTGAGTGTCTCAAAGTCAGGTCCTAGTTCTGTGTCCTGCAGCCATGACTAAAAACAAGGCAGAAGCAACTGGGCTCAGGAGGAGGGGTTTATTTGGCGTACAGCTCTCACTCCATTCAGGAGGGACATCAGAGTGGGACCCTGGCGGCAGGACTGAAGCAGTGACTGTCAGGAGTCCTGCTTCCTGGCTTGCTCCCCAAAGCTCGCCCACTGTTGTTTTAAACAGCCAGTCCCAGGGAGGACGTCACATAGGAGGGCTATGCCCTTCAAGATCAGCTAACCCCACAGATGAGGCCGCAGTCACAGCGCCTCAGTTGAGGTTGCCCCCCAGGTGGCCCCAGACCTGTGACACATTAGCAGTGCACCCCACCTTTGATTAGGAGTGGTTACATCCACAGATGGGGTCTAACTGTCCAACGTACATGTGAGCCCACGGAGACACCATTGAAACGTCCCAGCGGCTACCTGGGACCAAGCAGAAGGACTCAAACCAGCCAGCCACTTGAATTTTCTTTTTACATTGCCTGCAGTGGAGCTCCGGGCTAAAATTATGGCCTGGTAACATGCCTGTAAAAGCACCCACTGTGGGTCTTAAGGACCAGTTTTCCCTCAAGTTCCTATCTCCACCCAATCCTTAACTTACTATATGCTATCCTCATTTTTTGTTGTTGTTTTTTGTTTGTTTATTTGTTTCTTCCATTTCTGTCTTTAAGGAGGCAGATGGCACCCGTGTTCTTGCAGGGTGTGATGTTCCCTGCCTTTACTTCCGCACTCAGAAGGCAGAGGCAGTAACATCTCGTTGAGTTCCAGGTCAACCCAGTCTACATAGCCAGGGCTTGGCCACCCAGAGTCACATAGTGGAGCCTGTCTCAAAAAACAAACTGAAAAGAAAAAGAAAAAGACCTCTAGGCGGGAGAGCTGGCTGGGCAGTCAAGAGGGCACACTGCTCTTCCAAAGGACTCGGGTTCAGTTTCCAAAACCAGCTGTCTCGCCAGCGGCAGGGGACCCGGCGCCCCCTTCTGGGCACTGCGCGTACTGCATGCACTGATGCTCACATACTTGCAGGGAACATGCACACACAGGACAAAAGAGTAGTGACAGCTTTGAAAAGAAAACTGATTCTGCACAGCTTTGTCTGGAGGTCCATGTGACCTAGACGTGTCTCGCGAGACTCCCTCCTGTGGGGATTTTTTTGTCAGATTAACAATTCATACCCTCGGCGGGTGAGGTGACTTCGAGCTGCTAGCGGACAGGGTCATGTGGCCCAGGCTAGACTGGAATTCTCGTGTGTATCGAGGCTGACTCAGGAGGGTCAGAAGTTCGAGGTCATGCTCAGCTATATCGTGAGTTTGGGGCTAGCCTGGACTACATGAGACCCTGTCTCCAAAGGCAGACAGAGAAGGGGGCAGGGAAAGGGAGGAGGGAAAGAGGAGGAAGGACCGCTGAGTGGAAAACCTGCGCCCCAGGTAAACTCCATCGCCAACCACCCTCCTCTGGGTTGTTTGCTCACCTGTGAGGTGGGGCTCTGTGGGAATGGCTGCAGCTTGGACCTGGAAGGAGGCGCCTCCCTGCCCCCAAGCTCCCGTGGGACTTGCAATGTGGAGGTAGAACCAGCCTCCCTGGCTCCGGCTCCCTGGGAAGATCAATGAGGGAATCAATCCTGCTGCAGGATTCTCTGCAAGCTTCCTCCCAGAGTTCCAGTCTCTACTCCCCAACCTCACTCCCCAGCCTCCACTCCCCAGAGGATGCTGTTCAGCTGTTCAGATGAGGACACTGAGGCCCCACAGGATTCTCTGGTGTGGGTCTGGGTGTGAATCCCTTACCCTCTGAGAACACATGGAGGATAGAGTCTGAGGGCACAGCCTGTAAGCTGAGCTGAGACTGTGCTATCTGTCACCACACACACACACACACACACACACACACACACGGCTTTCTCCCATAGGTCTTCAGTTGAGAGGTACCTTCTCTGGGAAGCAGGTGATTGGAATGTGCCTCAGTTTCCCCATAGGTAAAACAACCAAGAGGTTGTCTTATGCCCTTATGTCAGCCTCCCAGGAGTAAAGGAGGTAGAGGTGATACAGGATTTGTCAGCGATGGTGACACAGCTGTGCCTGGAACTTGCTGGAGAGGGGGAAGGGAGGAGGAGAAAGGAGGGAGGGGGAGGAGAGAGGGAAGGAAGGAGGGGAAGGGGAGGGAGCTGAGGACAGAAGCCTGGGGGTGGGGGAAGAGGAGGAGGTGACTGGGGGAGGTGACTTGGGTCCCCAGACCCTCATCATACCCAGGGGCTATCTCTGCTTTCCAAGTGGGAGAAACTGAGGCCAGGCAGAATGAAAGTCCCGCAGCTGCAGCCCACATCCCGCCCAGTGCCTCCTGTGAACCCCGAGGTCCCCATCCTGTGGCTGCGGCACGGGGTGCTTACAGGCCAGGGCCCTGAGCTGGGGTTCCAGTGGAACCCTTGGGGGCTGAGCCTTTCCCTGGCACCTCCACCTGACAGACAGCTGGGTCCCAGGCTGTCCTCTGAGTGCTGGGGGCAGAGAGGCCAGGTCCCTGGGAGGGGATCAGTGCTTAGCCAGGACAGGTGCTATACACCCAGGAACACAGCCAGCCAGTCTTCTCAGAACTAGTGTCTTGTCACTATAGCCAACCCAGACACCCTTTGGGTCAATGGGACTTAACTCCAGGCCACCCAGACTCAAAGACAGCATCAACCCCTTACCTGTTTGGCCTTCCAGAGACCAAAGCCAACAGCACTGAGAGCCTGGCTTCCTGTGTACCCCACCTCAGTCTAGTTCCTGGCTTTATCTCACTGACTCACTCAACAAACAATTTCTAATGAAGGCCCAGAAGTTCTCAGTCTTCCTTTTCCAATTCAGCCCCTTCCCTGGACCCAAACTCCTACATATCCTACAAAACCCAGCCACTAGGACCCCTAGCTCCAGAAAGGAAGACTGCTGTTCTAGTGCTGATGGGTGTTGGGGAGATTTGGGGAGGGTCGTTATTTATCTTCCTTCCCCAGCAAGGGAGGGGGAGAGAGAGGTCCGGTGTATCCCATGGGTGGCCGGCTCCCGACCCCCTCTCGGCAGGAGCGCTTCCTTCCCACGGAGCCGAAAACTCAAGCCAGAGGGGAGACAGAAGTAGAGACCTTGCCATGTCTGTCTGTTAAGGACCTGTCTTCCTTCCCCACCCGCTGGGCCAGCGGAAAGGGCCCGGGGTGTGTTCTGATAAATGACGCGTTAATGGCGCGTTCCAGCCGGCCTCACCCTCTGCCTCTAGCCAAGCTGTTGAGGCTCGGAGCCAGAAGCCGTTCTGGGTGACCCACGTGCGCCTGGCCCTGCAAGCCTCCTTCTGGTTGGAGCTCCCCCAGACCTTCCGGGCCACAGTGAGACACTTCAGGGTGTCTTTCCCGCGAGAAACCCCGGAGGGGCTGAACAGCCCGTGGCCGCTGCAAATCTACTACGGGGTGCCCATTCCCCGGCCCGGGGGGCCACGGAGGGCAGGACGCTGAGAAAGGAACGGATGCTTTGAGTTCTTAAGCTCCAGGGAGCCTGCGTTCCGGGTGTGTGTGTGTGTGTGTGTGTGTGTCCGCGTCCCCTCATCCCGCGCCACACGTAGTCCTGGCCATGGCTTTGCACCCCGCTCCAGGGTTTCTGCTTTCAACCCAAGAGTGGAAGCGAACCCCAGAGTGGAGGTATCCAGGAGGGCCCTACCTGTCGCTTCTCCAGCCCTCCAGCAGGCCCCCAAGTCGTGCCCTGGTCCCTCTGACCTCAGTTACACACACACTCAGGGCAGTTCGTTTGTTCGGTTTCCCTAGAGCGCAGGGCGGAGAAATTGGGGAGGGAGAGGCGGGGTCGCCAGATCTGGTCCAGAGGCGGCTTTGAATCCTGCGAGCCAACCGGTCTAGCGCAACTCAACTCTGAATGGTCCGGAGCAAGGATGGGGCCAGCACCGGCTACAGGAGAGAGACCGTATCAGAGAGGAGGAGGAAGGAGGAGGGCGAGGAAGGGCAAAAAGGCAAGGAAGGGAGCAGCAGGTGGCTTAGAGAACAGCAGCGGGCCCTCCCTACTCTGGGGTCCCCCAGTGTGAGCGGCTGCTCTCGGGGCAGGACACTGAATCCGGACAGGGTAGTGGGCTGTTCAGGTTCCCTCCCCTCATCGCGCCCTGGAACTAGAGCGACTGAGGGTGCGGTGACGCCCGACGTCCTAGCTCGCTCAGCTCCCGCGGCCCGCGGCAAACAAGCGGGTGTTTGTGCAGCGCGCGGCCCAGAGCGATGGGGATTCGATGGAGACGCGCGGCTGTCGGGGATCGATCGGGCACAGCTGTCGCGGAACAGCCCCGCGGAGCTGCCATCAGCGAAGCAGTCACAGACCCCGGCCGTGCAGGCATCTCGGGGTGCCGCGTACGCTCCTGCAACCCCACACCCGACAGAGACCCCTGGGAGCACCCAGGCTGTACACCACTTCTCTGTCGTCTCCCAACAGAGAACGGGAGCTGCGGAGTATGGGGAATTCAGATCTGTAGCGATTGCAGATTTGGGGAGGCTGGCCCCAATCCAGCTCTGGCTGGAATGGAGGTGGCAGTCGCTAGAGTCCCTATGAACCACCATCACACCACACTACCACCACCACCACCCCCCGGCGAAAAGAAAGGATGGTGGCTTAAAACTCATTTTGGTGGCAATAAACAGCGACCTGTCGGAAGAGGCTGGAGTACCTGGCTAAAAGGGACAACTTTAGACATCTTAAGTCCCCAAATCAATTTTTTAGCTAAAATGAGAAGCGAAGAAGAGGACATGGTGAAGCCAAACCGGCGGAGACTGAGGGCGGAGGTGTCTGATTCCAGCGCCGCCTTCAGAGGGCTCCAGGGGGTTGAAGGGGTGACTGCGAAGCCTGTGCTGGTCCCTCGACGCCCTTGTCGCTTGCGCTTGCTGATCCGACCCTTACAGCCCTCAGATTAACTGGGCCTTAGATTTCTCTCAAATTTGGGTTTAGCACAGAGACGGTGGATATTAGCCAGGCGCAGCCCAGCACATCCGGAGACACCAGAGGCAATCGTGGGGCTCTTGGACTTCATCTCTGATTTTCCCAGAGGGGATACTGAGGTCGACTGAGAGGTTCTATGAGTTGGCCTAGGTCCCCACGGGGACAGAGGTGGGG
Source organism: Tokudaia tokunoshimensis (assembly GCA_036184795.1). Taxonomy (NCBI): domain Eukaryota; kingdom Metazoa; phylum Chordata; class Mammalia; order Rodentia; family Muridae; genus Tokudaia; species Tokudaia tokunoshimensis. The sequence continues at coordinate 1,554,695 of BTHU01000007.1, read as the reverse complement.
GAACGCCCTGCCCCCCTCCAGCCCACCCCTCCTCCACCCTCAATTTGCTAATGACCCAAGATCGATCAGGTCCCAGCCACCCATATGCCCAGTGGCCCCGCTCAATTCTATTTTACTAATTACTAAAGTGGGGGGGGAGTTCTTGGGGCTCTGGAGCTCAGTCTGTTTCTGAGGGTCCCCTAGGTTTTTACTCCATCTCTCAGTGGGACCGCAGACCCTGAGGAGATCCAGCTGTTCATCCCCAGAACACATAAGCGCAGGCTGCACACGCCCTCCATGGGTCTGAGAAGCCGCGTCTAAATCTGGACAGTTTGAAAGGGAGTGTATAGCACCTGAGGTTGTCCCGGTTCAAGAGAAGAGTGGGTCCCCTCATCTCAAAGCCCCCAGCCTCTTCTTTTTTTCTTCAAAATGGATTCCTTGATCATTGGGGTGGGGTGAAGGGAAGCTATAGATATCATTTTTAAAAAATAACACAGGCGGAAATGAAGGCAGGGGGGTCACATCATCCCAACCCCCTTGCAGGAACCCTGAGGTGGCTGGAATTTGAAAGGGTTTATGGACATCTTTTGTTTTCCATTTATAAACACCCCGCCAGCCCCTGGCGCTCTTTGCTTTCTGGAGCCCTGAATGCTATCGGTTAACGGTGGTAGATTGATTTCCACACCCCACGATTATTTTTAATTATCTGCGATGTTGCAGGATAGACTCGGGGACCTCAGACTCGACTCTGATCCTGGCCATAGCAAGTGTCCCCAGCTCTTCACCGCTGGGGAGGAAACCCAGCTGGTGTGATCAATGCTCTGTGCGCCTCCAGTCCTCTGTCTGGAAGATGGCTGTAGCCCCAATTTATCCAGACTCCCTGAATCAGAAGGCCTCACGGTTTCTGTTCCTTGAGGGAGGTGGTTGAGTAAAAGTATCCACTCCTGCAAGTCCCTCTGCAACCTTCACTCCCACTGTCCCCCCACCCCCAACAGGGAGACCAAGGCAGCAACAGGCAAGAACTGATGGGTTCTGGGACTCTTCTCTCTCTAGGACTGTTAAACCACTGGAGCTTAATAAATGCTCAGTTCTTCGCATTAAAACAATCCCTTCAGCCCTGTTCACCCAAGGGTTTGGGAGAGGGACCTCTGTGTGACATCTCCATACAATTAATGGCTCCTACACAATGCCACCTTCCTTCACAGCTCTTCTTCTCCAGGGGAACAGTATGGAAGGGGAAACTGAGGAACAGAAAAGGCTCTGTGCAGCCTGGAGTGTGCACCAGCGTTCCTGTCACACAGCCTGCTCTGCGGACATCAGATTCTTGGTTTGTCTTGTTGCCAGTCCAACAGCCCAAGCCACTGGTGGGGGCATCCCCTGAGTGGGCATCTGTCACTTCAGAGCCCTTGGTCCTGTCTCGAGATGGGTGACTTAGGTCCTAGAGCAAATGCCAAAACCGTCCCTGACAGCAAGCAGGACAAAGGTGGCAGGAGCTGGGGCTGACACCCTCATGACCTCTGGACCTCAAAATAAAGGTCCCTCCAGGGTCTGGCTTGGCCACCCCGGAATTTTCTCTACCCACCCAAGAGGAATCTTGTTCCCAGGTGCCTCGTGCCTGTGGGGTGCTATCTATGCACCCCGTCTTCCTCTTCCCTGTCTGCAGGTGGAGGAGAGAGAAAGTTCCTAGGCTATCTCAGTCTGAGGAAAACCCAAGCTGATCTAGAAATGACCAGTCTTCAGATAAGACATACTGGGGACGGGAGGGTAGCCAAATCCATGGAATTTAGGGTTTTCTCCCATTCACTTCCTCTCTCCCCACTTCTCCTTCCCCACCTCTGTCATCTCTTCCTGTCAGTCCTTGAACCCAGTTCTGTAGACCAGGTTGGCCTTGAACTTAGAGATCTGCCTGCCTCTGCCTCCCAAGTGCTGAGATTAAAGGCAAAGGCGTGTGCCACCACACCGGACTCAAGAGCTTTCTGTTTGCTTTGATGCAAAGACTCTCCATAAAGCGCTTGCTGGATTGGAACTTGCTGCATAGAGCAGGCTGGCCTCCAAATTAAAGATCCACCTGGCTCTGTCTTCCCAGTCCTGGACCTAAAGACCACTAGAGTCCCATTAAGAGAGATTTCTGAATGCCCCCCGCCCCCGCAGAGCGATTGCATTCTACAATTGAGGAAACAGAGGCCCAAATGCTTTTCCTTGTGCTTGAGCCAATACAGACTGTGTGACTGTGCTGGGGACCTAATTGCTCCACTTCACCCCAAAAGAGGTTTTGAAATCTTTGTGTGTGCATGGGGGTGAGCTTGAAAAAAGGCCGCATCTTTTTGGGTGTGCCAACAGAGTTGGAGGGCATATGTAACCACACTTCAGGGACTGGGGGAGAGGGGTGCCAGAGGGAGGATGTACAGGAGTAGAGAATCAAAGACCCGAGAACAGAGAGTGAGAGAGAGAGAGAGAGAGAGAAAGAGAGAGAGAGAGAGCGCGAGCTAGGACTAGCGGCCCCCCACCCTAATCCCTTAGGTTCTCCGGGCAAGCAGAATGGGGGGACCCGGGAAGCCAGCCAGGAGCTCCAGGGGGTTTGGCGGGTGCAGGCGGAGCGATGGGCGGGGGCGCTGACGTCAGACCCGGGCCGGGGCGCCGGCGGCGGCCGCCCCGCCACATCCTGGTGGCCGCTGCTCGCAGCAGCCGAAGCCGGGCGAGAGCACTGAACAAGCGGGACAGCAGCCACCGCCACCGCGAGCGTCGGCCAGTGCGTGGGGACCATGCTGAGGCCTTGAGCACACACGGAGGGGGCGCCCAGGATGGAGTTGAGCTTGGAGAGCCTCGGGGGGCTGCACGGGGTGACACACGCGCAAGCCGGCGAGCTGCTGAGCCCGGGCCACACGCGCTCCGCCGCGGCCCAACACCGAAGCCTAGTGGCATCGGGGCGCCCGGGCCTGGTGGCGGGCATGGCTAGCCTGCTGGACGGTGGTGGCGCCGGGGGTGGGGGCGCCGGGGGCGCGGGGGCTGCAGGGACCGCGGGTGGTGGCCCTGACTTCCGTGGGGAGCTGGCTGGCCCCCTGCACCCGGCCATGGGTATGGCGTGCGAGGCCCCAGGTTTGGGTGGCACCTACACCACGCTCACGCCCTTGCAGCACCTGCCGCCGCTGGCCGCCGTGGCCGACAAGTTCCACCAGCACGCGGTGGCCGGGGCGCACGGAGGCCATCCGCACGCGCACCCTCACCCGGCCACCGCTCCGCCACCGCCCCCTCCGCAGCGCCTGGCGGCCAGCGTGAGCGGCAGCTTCACCCTCATGCGCGACGAGCGGGCAGCGCTGGCCTCGGTGGGCCACCTCTACGGGCCCTATGGCAAGGAGCTGCCCACTATGGGCTCGCCACTGTCGCCGCTGCCCAGCGCGCTGCCCCCGGCTCTGCACAGCGCCCCGCAGCCGCCGCCGCCGCCGCCGCCGCTCGCCGCTTATGGGGCTCCGGGCCACCTGGCCGGGGACAAACTACTGCCACCTGCCGCCTTCGAGCCACACGCCGCGTTGCTGGGGCGCGCGGAGGACGCGCTGGCCCGAGGGCTGCCTGGAGGCGGTGGCGGTGCGGGAGGTGGCGGGGCGGCCGGCGGGGCGGCCGCGGGTTTGCTGGCTCCGCTGGGCGGGCTGGCTGCGGCCGGGGCGCACGGGCCTCACTCGGGCGGCGGCGGCCCCGGAGGTGGCGGTGGCGCTGGCGGCGGAAGCGGCGGGCCGGGAGCGGGCGCCGCAGCCGAAGAGATCAACACCAAAGAGGTGGCCCAGCGCATCACCGCCGAGCTGAAGCGCTACAGCATCCCGCAGGCCATCTTCGCGCAGCGCATCCTGTGCCGCTCGCAGGGCACGCTCTCCGACCTGCTGCGCAACCCGAAGCCCTGGAGCAAGCTCAAATCCGGCCGCGAGACCTTCCGCAGGATGTGGAAGTGGCTGCAGGAGCCCGAGTTCCAGCGCATGTCGGCGCTGCGCCTGGCAGGTAGGGACGAGGGCCCCAGAGGCTCGACCCTGGGGGACATGGTTGGCATCGAATGAGGGACCTTGGCTAGTGCGTCCTGATTGGGGGTTAGGGGGGATCCTCTAGCCTCTGAGGCTGACCCGGGGTCTGCATCGCCGAGTGTCGCTAATAGAGGGCAAATGCAATTATTGTTCTTTTAGGGACTGTGTAGGGTGTCTAGTCTTTGAGGCTGACATAGAAATAGGGTGCAAAACTAAAATAGCCCTCGCGTAGCTCAGTGTGTGCGCGTGTATGCGCGCGTGTGCAGCACGTTCCTTGGATTCACGATCCCCCACGATCAGAGGTGCCACTCCCCTCGTCCCCAAACATCATGCAAGAGGGACCAAAGGCGCCCTCTCTGCACCCAGTGTCAAAGCTCCAGGTGCTGACTAGACTCAGCCAAGGCCTGGCCACGCTCTGCCCCCAGCCCCAGCATCACCACCGAGCTCTCTTCCTATGCAGCCCAGCCTCTGCCGACGATCGATCCGCTAGTCCCCCATCCCTCCCCCCTCTGGCCGTTGGCAAAGGTCATTTGAGATTGGGGGAGGGGCGGCCCTTGGGACCCTGGGCTCAGTGGCATCCACCAGAGGCCTTCACATCTCCGGTGGCTCCCAGGGCCTCACTCCCTCTTTTTTTCCTGCCCCCCTTTCTACTTCTCTCCACGGGGACAAAATGCTGTCCCTCTCTTCAGGCTGCCTCTCCAGTTCCCAGTCCAGTCTCTCTATATTCTTTTCTTCCCTCCTGCCTTGCCTGAGTCTCTCCTCTCCCTCTCTCTCTCTCTCTCTCTCTCTCTCTCTCTCTCTCTCTCTCTCTCTCTCTCACACACACACACACACACACACACACACACACACACACACACACACAGGCATAAGAGCCAGTCCCTGGGGGACCCGTTGTCTCCCCCTTTGGTCTAACTTGTCCCCTCCCACCCCAGCGAGGAGTGTGGGGGTGTGCCATAGATCCTACATTCTCCGTGTTTGGGAAGGGGGGGTGTCAAGAGACCAGTGGTCTGGGCAGAGCGTTTTTCTATGGCATGGTGGGGAGGGGGCTGTGCACCCCGTTCCAGGGACAATAGCGGTTTCCAGAGCTTCATCGATCCCTCTGCATACAAACACAGAGAGGGGCGGGGCAGCCAGGACTCAAGAGAGGCGCCCCTAAGGCAGTAACTCAGCACTGGGTTGACTGTACCCCCAGGCCACCCTGCAAGCATGTGTGGGATGCAGAGAAGCAGGGGGCACTGGGCATAGCAGGTAGATAGAAGTGGGCTTGGTTGGGGCCTGTGATACCTGCTCTATCTGTAGATTCCAAGGTCCCTGTGCAGCCTGGCACGCACAGACCACCTCAGTTCCCCTTCCTCTAGAGTCTTTAGTGGGATGGCTCAGTGATGAGATGTGCCCTGTCTTTGGGATAGTTTGTACTATGCATTCCTGGGGGGCAGGTGGCACTGGAGGACATTAGGATAAACACACACAGGTTTATCTGAAGGGTCCTGTTGCTGGTGATGGAGACAAGGACACCTGTGTCAGAACACAGCCCCCTTCCTGTACTGTACGCGGTTGTCCTCGGGTAGGGTCGCCAGGGGTCCACTGTCTCCCAGGTGCTCTTATGTTCTGTGGATTCTAAGACCAAGACCTTCTCTCCTGCACAAACAACCATTGTGTACCCCAAACCCACGCCAGTTCCTTGCGGTGAGTGATGTTTCAATTGCTCTCCTGTGGACACAAAAGGCAGGCACACCACAGAACTGCTGGACAATCACATGGGTCCAGGGTCCCAGATTCTGCCACAATGCCACCAGCCCACTTGAAGCCATAGGTCAGCCATCCCAAAGGGAGCTGGGGCTGGACTGGCTCCTTGTCCTGCCCAGCTCTGGTGAAAAGCATCTCTCCCCAGGACTGTGTCACATGATGGCTCTGTCACTTCTAAAAGTGTGGCCACCTCAGGGGAGCACAGAAGCTGGGACCCAGGCAGCACAGAAGGTGGTAAAAATGAGATTCCTGACCTGTTCCAGATCAGCCTTGGGGACCAAGCTGTGACGCTGTGACCGTGCGCCCCAGGTCCCTTCTCTTTCTTCGGACTCCACTGGAGTCAGAAGTGGCAGCCGGGGCTTAGGTTCCAGACAGGCCTTTAGTTCTGGTCCTACACAGAGGAAAAGCAGTTAAGTGGCGGTAAATTGTGACATTTGGAGGGTGCTGGGCGACTCGGTGACAGCTGAAGGTACCAAACCTGAAGCTGGAGCACCACCCCTCATTCCCTTGTCCCCAACCCACTGGGGACAAAATTGGACCTTGGCTTCTATGAACCCAGGAGAGAAACTGTCCACCCAAGTCCCAGCCTCACTGGGAAGACATTGTCCCCAGTGCTACCAGCCCTAGAATGTCCTGCAAGACAAAACTAGTGAAAGGGACAAGGTGGGGAGATGACAGACAGACAGACAGACAAGAGGAAGAGGTGAGGGGAAGGGGAGGGTGGAGGGACAGAGAGAGGGAAAGAGACCAGAGCAGAAAGAAGCAAAATGAAAGGCTGGACACAAAGAAAGGGAGGGGGCCATGGAGAAGTCAGAAGGTGATTGAGCTCAGACTGCCCCTGCTGGTCCCTGAGCCCCAGTAAAACACAGCCCCCTTCTCCTTCCTTCGGGGACCCCCGAGAGTAAGTCCTTTCTTTGTTATGCCCAAGAGACAGAGCAAAGAGCTTCAGAGTCCCAGCCCCACCCCAGTGTGTGTTGTCTTCCACATGCCTTAGTTTCCCCAAATGTAAAGCATGCATTGTCTGTGTGTGGAGGAGTCACTGAAGACCCCAGCTCCCCAGGCACTTTTCCCACTATTTGAGGGGGGGGACATATTTGCATCTGCTCCCACCCAGCTCCAGAATCTCCTCTCTGAGCTGTGTCACCCCCCTCCCCGCTCCCACACACACCCCAGTGACAGTCACAAACTGTGATTATGGGAGCAGAGTTGGGGGAGGGGTGGCTCCTGGCGGGTGGGGCGGTCGATGAATTCGAATTACCGTCTGTGATTCATCACCGTGCGCCCAGGTCGATAGCTTCGGCCGGCTTCAAATATTGTTTAAATTGCAACTCTGGACTGAAAAAAATCTTCTTTTTTGTAACTGATCAGAAAAATATACAAATATAATGAAATATTCAAAGGAGAGACAGGAATTCACACACACACACACGACTTAGATACACCCCAAACCACACACATATGCACACACACACACTATACACACATACACACACACCATACACCACACACACTGTACACACATACTACCAACTACACACCATATACACACTATACACACACATATCATATACCACACACCATACATATACACTACACATTGTACACACACCACAAACTATAAACAACACATACCATACATATACACTACCTGCCTATGCACTCACACACACACACACACACACACACACACACACACACACACCGAGGCACTGTGTGAGCCTTGGACTCCCCCAAGGAAGCTTGGAGATGATGCAGAGGCAGCCGGCCAGAGCAGGGGACAGGAAACCGATGTGTTGTATGACCACGGACTCTTCAGACCGTCTTGGTCCTGCCTTTCTTCTCCTGTAGGTTCTGGAAAAACCGGAGAGGTAGTCAGCTGTAGGTCCCTTGTTATTTTCTTTTATTTGACTTTTATTTATTTATTTATTTATTTATTTATTTATTATATGTAAGAAACATTTTTTTTTTGGGTTTTTCGAGACAGGGTTTCTCTGTGTAGCCCTGGCTGTCCTGGAACTCACTCTGTAGACCAGGCTGGCCTCGAACTCAGAAATCCGCCTGCCTCTGCCTCCCAAGTGCTGGGATTAAAGGCGTGCGCCACCACCGCCCTTTTTTTTTAAAAGATTTATTTATTTATTATATGTAAGTACACTGTCGCTGTCTTCAGACACACCAGAAGAGGGCATCAGATCTCGTTACGGATGGTTGTGAGCCACCATGTGGTTGCTGGGACTTGAACTCAGGACCTTTGGAAGAGCAGTCAGTGCTCTTACCCACTGAGCCATCTTTCCAGCCCTATTTGACTTTTTTGAGACAAGTTTTCTCTGTGTATCCCTAGCTGTCCTGGAATTCATTCTGCAGACCAGGCTGGCCTCGAACTCAGAATTCTCTGCCTCCTAAGCCACCACCACCCAGCTTTTAAACTCTTACCCTTCCATCTGAGGCTGTGAACACATCTTGATGTCTGTTGATCTTTTCTGTGAAACAGGGCATCCTGAGTCCAGGCTGAGGATAACCTTGAACTGCTAATCTTCCTGCCTTGCTCCTGGGTTCTGGGATGACGTCTTAGTGGTGCATATGTTCTTAGGATGCTGCTGAAACCTAGGGCCTCATGCATGGCAGGCCAGCACTCTCCCATGCAAGTACAGCCCCGCCTCCCATTCTCAAAGGCCTGGAGTCTTTGTGTAAACCTCTGACAGATCACCCCCAACACACACAAAAGTCTACAGCTCCCCACACACCCCAGAAAGTAGAGTCTGTTCCCAAAGGCCTTATTTAGACCTGGGACTCCCCTTGTTCTATTCTTAACTGGTCCCAGACAAAAGTCTGAGCCTCAGTTTCTAATCTGAGAAACGGACAGAGTTGCTAATCTGAGAAACGGACAGAGTTGCATAAGCCCCTCAGAGTGTGACAGGGGCTCCTGAAAGGGATTGGGAGAGTGGCACAAGCCCTCCTGGATCAAAGGTGACCATAGAGAATGTACAGTGGCTTCTCCCCAGGCTGAGTGGCAAACCTACATAAGGGCTTTGTGAGCCATTCACAGGGGCAGCTGCAGTCCCTGCAATGAGCCCCTTTGCCCTTGAGTGCAGGATTTGGTCAGGAAAATGGATCCTCTAGCCTGCCAGTTCCACAAAGATTTCAGTGGAATGGTTTTAAATTTTCTCATTGTACTGGGAATGGGACCCAAGGCCTCCTGCATGCTAAGAAATTTCCAGCCCCTCACTGGGGAATTCTAGGCAGGGCTCCACCCTGACCAAGCAGCTGACAGCCTTCATGGCGTGTGTGTGTGTGTGTGTGTGTGTGTGTGTGTGTGTGTGTGTGTGTGTATGGAGGAGGGATTCTAGCCCCGGGCTCGGGCTCTAGGACATCGAAGGATCAAGGGGGTACAGTCCCAGGACATCAGTGGACATTAAGGAAAACATGACACGTTACAGAGCAGTAGCTGGTGACTTGTGACATCATTTCCCACTTCACAGCAGTCACACAGAGTATTGGTTCTGGGGCCTGTATTTGTCCCTCTAGCTTGCATGACAGTATCCTGGGCACTGGTGAGTTGCATCTCTCTCTCTCTCTCTCTCTCTCTCTCTCTCTCTCTCTCTCTCTCTCTCTCTCACACACACACACACACACACACACACACACACCACACACATGCACACACACACACACATGCACGCACGCACACACATGCACACACACACACATGCACGCACACACACACACACTCGCACACACACCCTCCTCAGCAACCCTCAGGGGAGGAAGGCAAGCTTTCTACATTTGACTCAACAGGATGCTATGACTTCCATTCCTAGCAAAGTGCCCCGCCCCATGCCAGTGTCCCAGGATGAGCCTGAGCTGGTGTCAGAGGGAAGCCAAGTTCACACTTGCCCTAAGTCCACTTCCTCTGGCCACTCCAGGGTCCAGTAGGCAGGAACTACTGACCGCTGGTCTGTTTCTTCTGTTATGTGAGAGGCTGGAGCTGAGGCTGACCTCTGGATCCTTTATTCTAAAGACCCCTTGAGGTGGGTTTGACATGTTGGAGAAAGGGTGTGCAGCAAAGCCAGGGGACTTGAATTTAATCCTGGGGACATCCATGGTGGAAGGAAAGCTTGCACCCTGACCTCTAAAAGTGTGCTATCCCCCACCTACATCCACACAAACACAGAATAAAATGTAATGTTAGCCGATCAGTGGTGGTGCCCGCCTTTAATCCCAGCACTCAGGAGGCAGAGATAGATAGATGTCTGAGTTCAAGGCCAGCCTGGTCTACAGAGCAAGTTCCAGGACAACAAAGACTACACAGAGAAACCCTGCCTCAAAAAAACAAGCCAGAAGAAGAAGAAAAGAAGAAGAAGAAGAAGAAGAAGAAGAAGAAGAAGAAGAAGAAGAAGAAGAAGAAGAAGAAGAAGAAGAAGAAGAAGTAGAAGAAGAAGAAGAAGAAGAAGAAGAAGAAGAAGAAGAAGAAGAAGAAGAAGAAGAAGAGAAGAAGAAGAAGAAGAAGAAGAAGAAGAAGAAGAAGAAGAAGAAGAAGAAGAAGAGGAAAAGAAGAAGAAGAAGAAGAAGAAGAAGAAGAAGAAGAAGAAGAAGAAGAAGAAGAAGAAGAAGAAGAAGAAGAAAAAGAAGAAGAAGAGAAGAAAAGAGGAAGAGAAGAAAAGTAATTTAAAAACCCACAAAAAAATTAAGCGTCTTTCAACTAAATTCCTAGCCTGAACGAAGGCACTCCCCAGCTGTAGATTCTCTATGAACGATCACCGTTCTGGTCTGAAATACAAGCCACCCGAACTGCCCGGCTTCTCCAGCTGAGGAGACTCTTCGTGGACATTATGGGGTCTCTGGGCTCCCCGCCAGAGCCCCTATGCAGACGACAGTTTCCCTGAACAGCCTTCGGTCTGTGGTTCCCTCGGCCCTCCTGCGTGAATAGGGGGGACCTGGGCAGGTTGAGGAGCAACAGCCAGGAGGCCTTGGAGTCCCGCGGTTGGCGGAAGGAAGCGAGGCCGCCCCCGTGGTCTCTTTGTGTTAGCCTGTGAACAGCCTGGCTATAACCAGGGGAGTTCAAGCTGGTTTGAATCAAGTTTTTAATTAAAAATAGACGGTGATCAATACCCTAGGCAGTGCTGGAGGGGGAGGGTAGAGGCTGGGGCCGGAGGAGGCGTGGCTAGGAGGGCCCTGTGACTCTCCACAGCTCAAGGCACCTGTGACCTCAGTTTCCCCTAGGTCGATTAACCCCGACCATCTTTCCTCCGGGAGTCACACCAGTTGGCACACGTGGGGACAGTTGAGGGACTTGAATTATTGTCACATTGAAAAACTATACAGAGAAACACGATCGGAACCTGTGCTCATACTGTGCCCCGCCCGCCGCCCTCCCGGGGTCCCCTGGACGTCCCAGGGAAAGTGGTCTGGCTGAGGATGTGGTCGCTGCAATAGGCGGGCACCTCCGTCCTTGCCACCGCTGGGGAGCTGCAGAGGGCCCGCCTCGGTCCAGAGCCCAGGACGTGCGGCAAACTCCACCCCGCCGCTCTGGGCAGACCATGAGCTTTGGGCCGGACGGATCCCTGAAATCCCAGAAGGTCGGTTCGTGCACCACTTTAGAAGAGAACCTGCAGGGTCCCCGTTGCCGGGAGGGGGCGCAGCCTCCCGCCCCGTCCCTCCCTACATGCTGCCCTTCGTTTCCTCCACTCTCCTCTGGTCTCAGAAATCTTGCAAAATAATTTTGTATTAGCGTTTTGTTTTCTTTTTGAGATAGGGTCTCACGTAGTCGCAGTCTCCTTCAGTGTAGCTGAAGATGACATTAAACTCGTAATCCTCTTGCCCGCACCACAATAGTCATTATTTTTAATTTTGGATTTTTGAGATAAGGTTGCTCTGTGTAGCCCTGGCTGTCCTGGAACTTGCTCTGTAGACCAGGCTGGCCTCGAACCCTCCGAGCTCCTCCTTCCTCTGCGTCCCGAGCACTGGAATTGCGCCGCCCTCTCCAAACGCGACCTTGTTATTTTATTTTTTATTCTCTCACTTGCTCGGGTTCTGCGGAATCCCGTTGGGATACTTAGCAATAAAGAGCTCTCTCGTCGTTTGCCCAGTGGACACCAGTCCGCACTCACCGCACAGCGATCTCCACACAGATGGGCTCTAGCCCGCCCTAGGTCAGGTGAATTGGAAACTGTGGTCCCCTGGAGTGGCAGGACGCACTTCCGTGGACAGAGCCCCAGGGCTGAGAGCCCTTATCAGTGGATTAATTCACTAACAATTGAAGCGCTCCCTCGCTGGCCGGCCTTTTCTTTTCTGGGCCGGCCTCTGATTTTCAGGCCCCTGGTTCCTTTCCAGCGATCTTTTCCTAATTCTTCTTCCGACTGCCACCTTGCCTTTTGCAAATGACTTTTTAAACATCGAAGCTCAGCCTGGCATGGTGGCGCACGCCTGTCATCCCAGCACTTGGGGTACTGAGACGGAATTGCCAGTTTGGGCTACAGCAGTGAGAGCCTATATCAAAAGAGGGAGGAGAATCAGAGGGGGAGTTCGCTGGGACTGTCAGGTTCGGGTCATCCTCAATGACTCAGAGACAACCTGGGCTACTTGAGTCTCAAAGTTTTTGTGCTGTGTGCTGTTTGCCGACTTGGTTTACCCCCATCGAGGAGTGATCAGTAAGAGGTCTCCATGACTGAAAGCCCAGGTGGGGATGGCCACTGGCTATTTCCATGTCCCCACCCTGTGACTCTCTAACACCCAGGTGCCCCTCATCTATAATGGGCAGGCCAGGTGTGTGTGGACGGTTCCAGATAGGATTTTGAAAAATGAAGGCATTAAAACTCTCTATGGGAGGGAGGAAGAGAGGAAGGGAAGGTTGTAGGGAGGGAGGGAGAGAGGTGGGGGCCATCTGACACCTGGCGCTGACTCAGGTGCTCCAGGGGGATGGTTTGGGATCTGTGGGGAAGGGTCCCCATTGAGGCACCCTGTTAGCTCTGAACCACACCCGGTCCTCCCATCCCCAGGAACCACCTTTCTGAATGTCCTGGGGACTTGTGACCCTGGCAGAGTCACGGGGCCAGAGAGGCTCCTCTCTAGAGCATCTTGGGGGAAATCCAGCCTGGCTGGGTTGAGTCACCATGATGGGGAGAGATGTTGGTTCCAACATATGCCCCACCCTGCAGCTCAGGGCGGGCAGGACTTGTCGCCACGGTAACCAGCCATCATCCCAGCCGGAGACCGGGCTGGTATTGAATTGTGGGCTGCAGGAGTGAGAGTGGGGAGGGGGAAAGGGCACACACCAGGCTTAGTAGCCGGTAAGGGGGAGTGAGGAAGGTGGGCAGGAGTGACGTGGGGGTGGGGATGGAGGGGAGGGGGTTGGGGAAGGGGGAGGGGAGGGGGGTTAGGGTAGGGTGGGGTGGGGCTGGGGAGAGACACGGAGATACATTTCTGTGCCTTTCTTTATTTCTTTCATTTTTTTATAAAGATTTGATTATTTTATGTACGTGAGTACACTGTAGCTGTCTTCACACACTCCAGAAGAGGGCATCAGATCCCATTACAGATGGTTGTGAGCCACCATGTGACTGCTGGGAATTGAACTCAGGACCTTCGGAAGAGCAGTCAGTGCTCTTACCTGCTGAGCCATCTCTCCAGCCCTCCTTTTAATTTTTTTTTTTAAAGTTTTTTGGAGCCGGGGTCTCTCATAGCCCAGACTGGCCTCCAATTCCCTATGTAGCCAAGGATGGGCCATGAAGTGATTCTTTTGTTTCACTGAGAGGATTCAGGTCAGACATGTGCTACCTGGCCTAATTACTTAATGCTGGAAATAGAACCCAGGGCCTAATGCATATTGGGCAAGCACTCTACCCACTGAGCTACAAGCACTCTGTCCACTGAGCTACAAGCACTCTGTCCACTGAGCTACAAGCACTCTGTCCACTGAGCTACAAGCACCCTGTCCTCTGAGCTACAAGCACTCTGTTCACTGAGCTACAAGCACCCTGTCCACTGAGCTACAAGCACCCTGTCCACTGAGCTACAAGCACTCTGTCCTCTGAGCTACAAGCACTCTGTCCACTGAGTTACAAGCACTCTGTACACTGAGCTACAAGCACTCTGTACACTGAGTTACAAGTACCCTACTCATTAAGCCCCAGCCCTAGGACCATTTCTTATAGGGATGGAGTCAAACCTTTGCAGGAAGTAAAGAGAAGGACTTCCTGGGTAGGGGCCATTGCAGCTGGGCTTTGAGTGATGTGTAGGAGTTGTCTGTTTAGTCTCTCCATCTCCTAAAGTGGATGATTTCCCCCGCCCCATCCCCAAAGCTGACCTGTGTGAGACTGTGCTAACGGGAGATGAGACCCAGACCTTGACTTTTCTCACACACACGCCTCACCCCTGTGAAGCTGGTGAGCCTTCATTATTTTTCTGCCACCTCCTGGCAATGGAAAAAAGGGAGTCCTGCCTCAGAAACCTCAGGACAGTTGCACAGAGGCCTTTCCTGGAGTGGTCTGTGGACCCTAGGAATTCTCGAAAACCAAGAAACAGGCAACGCAGGTTCCCTGCGTGCAAAACCCGTGGTCTAAACATTTTACACCCTAAACTCAGAGTTTCGGCTCCAGCTGCCATGCCTTTGCGGGATATAACCTAACAGATCGGGGACGCCTGCCCTCTTCTGGACACAATATGAACTGCAAGACGATGGGGCGAAGCGGGTGAGGCCGCGCGCGCTCACACACAAACTCTAAATGTGGAAAATTTAAACCCCAGGGAGTGGTGGCACCTACATGTAGTCTCAGTCCTGGGAAGGCAGGAACAGGAGATCCTAGGGGTTCGCCATCCGGCCAGTCTAGCCAAACCCAGGTGAGGGGCAGGCAAGAAGGCTCTGTGGCTAAGGGTGGTTGCTGGTATAAAGGGCCTGAGTTCAGATCCCTGCCACATGGTGGATTACAGCCCTCTGACTCCAGCTCCTGGGGACCCAACAACACTGGAGCCCCACGGGCAACTCTGCACATGCCCCAGTGCAGACACACAGCTACACACAAATTTTTTTTATTTACTTATTTATTATTATGTGTATGTACACTGTTGCTGTCTTCAGACACCAGAAGAGGGCATCAGATCTCATTACAGATGGTTGTGAGCCACCATGTGGTTGCTGGGATTTGAACTCAGGACCCCTGGAAGAGCAGTCGGTGCTCTTAACCACTGAGCCATCTCTCCAGCCCCACAAATTTTGAAATAAGAAAAATAAATCTTTTTTTAAAAAGTTGTCAAGACACATGGGAGCAGCAGACCGGCTGGTCTACACAGTGAGTTCCAGAGCAGCCAAGGCCACACAATGAGACCCTGTTTTCCAAAAAAAACCCCAGGGTAGCCACAGATCAAAACAGAGGGGTGACAGAGGAGGCTTGTATGGGACTCAGTAGCTGGTGTGCACTGAACACTGTGTGTCGGTGACAGACTGTCACCAGTAAAATCAAGATGCACAGTGTTAGGTAGACTCATCTCAGCCCCTAGAACAAGATGGCCACCATCCCAGCCCCGCAGCTGCCAAGACACCTGTACGCGGCAGCTCTGTCCGCACAGAGACACTGATGGGGCCCTGGGGGCCCAAGCTAGAGGAGGCAGACTCTGGGGGCGGGGGTTGTGCTATGTTTGATGGTGATTTGAGGACACCACAGTTAACAGTGCAGATGGGAGAGAAGAAAGCAAGAGAACAAGTCAAAATGGCAGCAGACGTGAGGGTGGGGATGGGTGTGGTAGGCAGCAGGCAGTTGGCAATGGAGGAAGGGAGGGCAGGATTGAGAGAGGACAGAGGAAGGTGGAGGAGGAGGAGGAGGAAGGCATGGAGGAGACAGGTGAAGACAGTAGGGTGGACGGGGCCTGGCAGTGCTGGGGAAGAGGGGAGTTTGAAAGAGACGGTGGGGATGATCATTGGAGGGGAGAGAAGAACATGGCCTAGGCTGAGGCTGCCTGCCAGATGGAGGCCGACCCACACCAGAATCTTGGAGAAGAGTCTGTGGCTGGCCTGGCTTCCCTGATACCCAGCCCCGGGCTCCGTTTCCTCTGCACTGAAATGGCTGAGAACTGGGCTTGAGTTGACTTAGAGGCTGTGACAGCTGCTAAGGGTCCCTGTAGCCTCATCTTGGGTAGCAGGAAGTGGGGGATGGGGAAAACCATGGGTGCAGACAGCAGTTCAGCCTGGAGCCAGGGTCTTGTGTCACTAGAGTAAAGACAGGCAGCAGGTAGTGGCTTCATGAGCCACCCACAGAAAAAGGACGTTTTGTTTCTTTCCAGACTACTCTGTGACTGGCCTCCCCTAGCTTTTAGAGACTCCAAGAGGATCCATACAGGTCCGGCCTGTCAACTGTTTGTCTTTGGCTGGCCCTCTCTAGACCAATGACTTACTGTCTCTGTGTAAATAAAAAAGAATATTTTATTCTAAGGACAGAATAACAGATCCATAGAAAGCTCTTGGCATGAAAATCTTGTGTGTTCTGAAAATCTCTATTTCTAACCCTTTCAAACAGTCTAGGGGTAGACTGCTGGGCGGAACTGTAGGTAGATGGATGGGTGGATGGACGGATGGATGGGTGGGTGGATGCATGGATGGTGAATGAATGGATGGATGGATGGGTGGGTGGGTGGATGGGTGGGTGGGTAGATGGATGAATGGATGGGTGGGTGGGTGGATGGGTGGGTGGATGGGTGGATGGATGGATGGATGGATGGATGGATGGATGGATGGATGGGTGGATGGATGGGTGGGTGGGTGGATGGGTGGATGGGTGGATGGATGGATGGATGGATGGATGGGTGGATGGATGGGTGGATGGATGGGTGGGTGGGTGGATGGGTGGATGGGTGGATGGATGGATGGATGGATGGATGGGTGGGTGGATGGGTGGATGGATGGATGGATGGATGGATGGATGGATGGATGGGTGGATGGATGGGTGGATGGGTGGATGGGTGGATGGGTGGGTGGGTGGTGGGTGGGTGGGTGGATGGGTGGATGGGTGATTTCTTCTCCTAGTTGTGTTCTCGTCCCAGGATGAACAACTGGTACTATATCCTGAAAAGTCTCAGAGAAGAGCATCTTTCTTTGTTTCTGTCAGTGTCCATCCACCAGCTCATCCTGACATTGTACCCTAAAGATAGCCTGGTGCATGGTCTATCAGTCAGCCTTTGCTAAATCTATGTGCATATTTGTAGGGCTCAGGATGGAAACCACGGTCTCGCCCTGCAGCTTGGCTGAGCAACAGTCAATTTTCATTGTCCACTTGAGACAACCAAGAACCACCGGGGCAGGGAGTGTCAGTGAGGGACTGTAGATTGGTGGCTGTAGGTCTGTGAGGTCACCTTTGTTCTTTGTTACTGTTTGAGTCGGGGTCTCTCTGTTATGCAGCCCTGGCTATCCTAGAACTCGACCTACAGACTGGGCTGGTCAACTTACAGAGATCTACCTGCTTCTGCCTCCTGAATTCTGGGATTAAAGCCATGCAACACCATACAGTTATGACAAGCAAGGAGTTGTCTCTGTTGTGTTGTTACCTTAGGTGGAAAGAAGATTGGTACATTGTCCATGGATTTGGGTCCTGAACGGTGTGAATAGAGAAGGCATGGAGGGTGGGGGTGGGGGACGGCTGTGGAGACAGTTCAGAGCAGCTACAGTTCCCAGGGACCACACCAGGAAGCTCATAGTCGACTGTGACTCCAGCTCCAGGGGGCTCTGCCTCCCCCTTCTGGCCTGAGCAAGTATTGCATGTACACATTCAAGACACTGCCCTACTCTCAACTAAATACAAAACAAAAACGTAAAAAGAAAGAGTGGGAAGAGTCAGCCACGCTCAAGCGAGCGTGCGAGCCGGGCGGTCATGAAGCCTTTCCCTCCAGTTCTTTTCATCTTGATGTTTTATTCCAGCAACCGAAACGGGTCCTGGTGCCGCCATTGCCTTAGCTCCCAATCTGTGTGTTCACAAGTGCACGTGTGAGGTCAGAGGTCCTCAATTCCTCTCACCCTATTTGTTTGAAGATTTGTTTAGTTTGACTTTGTGCATTTGAAGGTTTTGCCCGCATGTCTGTCTGTGCACCACGTGGCAACGCCGGAGATCAGAGAGGGCCTGAGATTCCCTGGAGCTCAACTTTCAGATGCCTGTGAGGCCCCAGTTGGGTGTTGGGAACCGAACCTGAACCCTCTATGAGTACAGACAGTGCTGTAACCGCTCAGCGTCCCTCCAGCCCTGGTCTACCTTTTTTTTTCTTTGAGTCTCTCAGTAGACCGTCATCCCAAAGGCCGAGCAAGGTTACCCAGGAGCTCTCGGGATCTGCCTGTCTCCCAGGCCTCAGCACTAGGATTTCAGAAGCTCACCTCAGCAGCAGGCTTTTCTTGTGGGTTTAGAGGATTCGAACTCAGGCCCTCCTGGTTATCTGAGGACTTTACTGACGGAGCCCTTCTCCCAGTCTTTGTGCCGTCCCTTCATCTCCAAACCCTACCCAGCCCCCAACCAGCTTGTCCATCCGCTGAGAGAGCAAAGCAGCATGGGTTGCCCATGGTTTGGTCACGTGTGGTCATGACACAGCCACGACTGTAAGTCACAGCGAGGGAGGCATTCGGTGAGGGAAGCGCGTGTGGCAGCGTGAGTGCTCCCAGTGCTTCTCCTGCAGTCTTCTGTTCTTCCAGTCTAGGGCCTCCGCAGTTCCAGAAGGGACCCTCTTCTTCTGCGGAGCACCTTCTGGGTTCTCCTCTGCCCCAGCATCTTTCACTCAGCCCAAGCTTTCACATGAGCAGAGAGAGAGAGAGAGAGAGAGAGAGAGAGGAAGAGGGAGAGAGGGAGACAGAGAGGAAGAGGGGGGAGAGAGAGAGAGGAAGAGGAGGGAGGGAAAGAGAGAGAGGAAGAGGGGGGAGAGAGAGAGAGGAAGAGGAGGGAGAGAGGGAGAGAAAGAAAGGAAGAGGGGGAGAGAGGGAGAGAGAGAGAGAGAGAGAGGAAGAGGAGGGAGAGAGGGAGAGGGAGAGAGAGAGAGGAAGAGGGGGGGAGAGAGAGGAAGAGGGGGGAGAGAGAGAGAGGAAGAGGGGGAGAGAGGGAGAGAGAGAGAGGAAGGGGGGGAGAGAGGGAGAGAGAGAGAGAGAGGAAGAGGAGGGAGAGAGGGAGAGGGAGAGAGAGAGGAAGAGGGGGGGAAAGAGAGGAAGAGGGGGGAGAGGGAGAGAGAGGAAGAGGGGGAGAGAGGGAGAGAGAGAGAGGAAGAGGGGGAGAGAGGGAGAGAGAGAGAGGAAGAGGGAGGAGAGAGGGAGAGAGAGGAAGAGGAGGGAGAGAGAGGAAGAGGGGGAGAGAGGAAGAGAGAGAGAGAGAGAGAGAGAGAGGCGAGAGAAGGGGGAGAGAGAGGGAGAGAGAGGAAGAGGAGGGAAAGAGGGAGAGGGAGAGAGAGAGAGGAAGAGAGAGAGGGAGGGAGAGGGAGAGAGAGAGGTGAAATGTCATCGACTCTTGGCAGTCCTTGGCTCTCTGAGTTTGTTTGTTTGTTTGTTTAAACAGACTCTCTATGCAGCCCTGGCTGGCCTGGAACTTGCTATGTATACCAGGCTGTGCTTGAACTCACAGAGATCCTCCTGCCTCTGCTCTAGAATGAAAGGTGTGACCACTACACACCACTCCCACTGTATCTTCATCCTGGTTTTGTGCTTAATATTGAGATAGTTAGCAATTCTGGTGGAATATACATTTTCCTTGTTTCTTTCATTCATTCATTTTATTTATATTACACTGTAGCTATCTTCAGACACACCAGAAGAGAGCATCAGATCCCATTACAGATGGTTGTGAGCCACCATGTGGTTGCTGGGAATTGAGCTCAGGACCTCCGGAAGAGCAGTCAGTGCTCTTAACCACTGAGCCATCTCTCCAACCCCTCCTTGTTTCTCTTTTTTAATTAACTAATTTATAAGCCAGACAGTGGTGGCGCATGCCTTTAATCTCAGCACTTGGGAGGCAGAGGAAAGTGGATTTCTGAGTTCGAGGCCAGCCTGGACTACAGGGGACAACCAGGGCTACACAGAGAAACCCTGTCTTGAAAAAAAAAAACAACTAATTTTGGTTTTGTTTGTTTGTTTATTTGAGACAGGGTCTCTCCGTGTAGCCCTGACTGTCCTGGAACTTGCTCTGTAGACAGGAACTCATATCCCCCTGCCTCTGTCTCCCAAGTGCGGGGACTAGAGGCGTGCGGCACCCCCACCAAGCTTTTATTTTTGATTATGTGTATGAGTGTGTCTCGGTACATACCAGTTCCCACAAAGGCTAGAAGAGGGCGTGGAATCCTGTGGAGCCGCAGTCACTCATCAGAGGCCCAATGTTGTTTCTCGGAACTGCACTTTGGTGCCCTGCAAAAGCAGCAAGTGCACTCAGGGGCTGAGCCGCCTCCAGCCCTGCCGTCCCTGGAGTCTTTGTCTCCTGGTTTCTGAGGACCTGAAAGCCACTGTGGTTCTAGATCCTACTTATGACATCTGCCTTTCCCATGACATCTGCCTTTCCCATGACATCTGCCTTTCTTTTTGGAAGCTTTAGGAAATTTCTGTCTATTCTCAGGGTTCTGAAACGTCACAAAGATCTGTCTGCCCCTTTCCGTTCATCCACACGGTACCCATGCTTTTCAGTCCTGATTCTCCCTTCCTTCCCTATCATTGTGATAAAATATTTCAATAGAAGACAACTCAAGGGACCAAGGATTTGCTTGGCTAATAGTTCCGAGTTCATGCTTTGGGGAAATGAAGGTTGGAGCATCTGGGGGAGAAGCTCACACTATGTCCAAAGTCAGAAGAGATGGTGAAGGCATGCTTGCTAGGGCACTCACTCCAAGGATCCCAGCCTAGGGAATGCTGTTACCCACAGTGGGCACGTTTTCCCATCTCAATGAAAATAATCAAGGCAGGCAAACACAGACACTGGTCTCCTGGGTGATTCTAATTTCTGTCCGGCTGACAATTATCTTTAACCATTACACCTATGCATTTAATTTTTTTTATTTGCTGTTGTTGCAGTGTGTATATGCATGATACGTATGTGTGTGGACATGGCATGGTGCACCTATGGAGGTTAAAGGACAATGCTGTTTTGTTTTGTTTTGTTTTGTTTTGTGTGACAGGATTTTCCTGTATAACTCTGGCTGTCCTAGAACTCACTCTGTAGACCAGACTAACCTTGAACTCAACGATCCTCCTGCCTCTGTCTCCTGAGTGCTGGAATCAAAGATGTGCACCACCTCTGCTTGCCCGAGGGACAATGTTTCAGAGTTGATTTTCTCCTTCTACCTTCGTGCAAGTTCCAGGGATTGAACTCAGGTCCCTGAGTGAGGGTGGCAAGCTTTTACCCTCTGAATTATGTCACAAACCATCCCTCTCTCTCCTTTGTCTGGTTTTTCTCCTTTGCTTGTCGGTTTTGAGTTGCATCTAGGCCAGGTGACAAACATTCTAACTCCAATTTGTAGACCCTCTACCCTCTAGCCACGCCCCCAATCGCTCCCTGGGAGGTTTTAGGTAGGGGGATGGCTTGCAATAGTCAAAGGCTGTGAACTCAGTTTCAGCTGAACCTGAGGTGGACAGGTCCCATCGGAGTTTCAGAGCTGGGCCAAAAGGCCTTCAGGACTCTTTACTGCTTGAGATATAATCCGGGACCTACAGTCAGTCATGTCTTCATTCTTCATTAGATCAGTTGTACCTGAGTCCCCATCTTGTCCCCAGCAGATGGGGTTGCAGCACATCGGGTATGACATGCCCACAACACCTACATCCACAGTCGGGGGAAGGGGCCCATATTGGGTTTGGAGTCGGGAGGATTAGAGGATTAGTGTAGGAAGCTGAGGGCTGCTCCCCTCTGGAGGCTCTGAGGCAGCAGGTGATAGCTCGGACTTGAGTTCTACAGCTGCCCCTGGCTTTGTGTCTGTCCCCACACTGTGTGACTCCATGCCTTCCCCATGTCTCTCTAGCTTGTCCTGCCCTCCTCTGTGGGCTGTCTCTGCCTGCCTCTCCCCTCTTGGTCCGGTTTTCACTGATTCCTGGCCCTCTGCTCCCTGGCTGGCCCTTCTCCTCCATGACCTCTGACTCCGCCTAGCCTCCTCCCCTCCCCTGCGCCCCGCCCCTCTTTCCCCTTCCTTCCCCAATGCCTTATCCCCTGGGTGTCCCATCTCTTCCTCCCCCACATCCCTTTGTCCCTGCTCCATCCCCTTGACTCCCTGGTGGGTGCTCTGACCCTCCTCACGTGGCTCTGTCCCCTCTGTCCCCTCCCAGCCTGCAAGCGTAAGGAGCAGGATCAGCAGAAGGAGAGGACCCTGCAGCCGAAGAAGCAACGCCTCGTGTTCACAGACCTGCAGCGCCGCACGCTCATCGCCATCTTCAAGGAGAACAAGCGGCCGTCCAAGGAGATGCAAGCCACTATCTCGCAGCAGCTGGGCCTGGAGCTCAACACCGTCAGCAACTTCTTCATGAACGCGCGCCGCCGCTGCATGAACCGCTGGGCCGAGGAGCCAGGTGCCACCCCTGGAGCTGGGACAGGCACAGCCACCTTCTCCAAGGCCTAGCCTTCCACCCTGACACTTACCCCAGCCCCGGGGACCGCACACTCTAGCACCAGGGAGCGAGGGGCCTGTCCCTGACCCAGCCAGAGCAAGCCCTACCCCCCACCCCCAGGGGACAGGGACCCCTTAACCCCCTCCCGCTAAATTTTGGACTCCAAAGGGACCCCGAGGATAGAGTGGGTCAAGAATCAAGCACATCTTACAAACAAAACCCGGGTATTTAAAAATGATTTTAATAGAGAACCCTTCTTTCCAGATCCCAGACCTCAAAAGGGGGGAGCAGATGTCTGCTTCCCCTACTTTCTCCTCCAGGCCAGGTCTCTGTCCGCTTGTCCCCTCCCCAAGAACTAAGACCCATCCCAAGTGGCCAAAACCGACAAGCTGGATCCTTACAGCACTCTCATGCCCAATCCTGCCCTCCAAGCCACGCCCCACCCCGGAGGATGGCCCCTCGCAGCTGAGACCCCAGATGCCACCCCTGAGCCCAGCGGCCTGGATAGCCTGTGCCAACAATCCCCTGCCTTAACGCCGGGGAGGGGAGCTGTGGGGAGCCCCCTGTCTCCAAGGAAATGGTGGCAGCTGCGAGATGAGGGCTGCCCATGGAAGTCTCCATCCCAGCACCCCTGGCTGAGTTCACTATAAGCACCTTGCTATGCGAAGACTGCTACAAAGGGAACAAGGTCACCAGAGAGCAAAGATGACACCCCAGATTCTCCCAAATCTGGAGGGCAAAGTTCTGGAAATCTCTGGAATTCATCACCCGTTTTTTCAGTCGATTGGGGCGCATACCTGAGCGCCCCCTCAGAGGACGTTCAGGGTAACCCTTCATTGGCGACGCCTCTCTCAGAAGAGAGGAGATGAAGTTGCAAACTGCTTGCTCCATTGTTTTGCCAAAAAAAAAATGTACAATGGGGAAAGGTCAGAGGTGACGGGGCCACCCTCCGCTCAGCTCTCCTGGCTGGGTGACAGTTCAAGACTGGCCTGGCAGCCACGTCCCAGGAGGCTGTCACTTCCCCTCCCCCTCTGGGGTTCAAGATCCTGGGAATCCCTCGCCACTGAACCCTACTCCGACGGCTGCCTCCCAGAGAGGCCCCCCGCCCCCCCTTATCCCTAGAGAATGCAAGAGAACTTTCTAGTGAGAAAAAGAAAAAGGAACCTCCCCTACCCTGTAAAGGCTACCTCATTGAGCCCATGCTGTGATTCGAAAGATCACGTCTGATACCAAAGATTCCCCCACTCCCAAGGGTTTGTGCTGGAAGCCAGGGTGTCCCCACTTTCACCCCATGGCTGTCCCCCACAAGAGAGAGAGAGAGAGAGAGAGAGAGAGACAGGAGGACGGCGAGGTCGGCGAGTGCCTTTTTATTGAACCAAAGATGTGTGTAGAGTGTCCTCTGTCCTGGGTGACTTGCTGCTCTCCCTCCCACGGGAGCAGCTAGGAAGGATGCATCGAGAACCTTCGGGTGTGAAGCAGAGTGAAGAGTCCCCTGTTCCCACTCATCAAGTGACAGGCCTCCCCATACACAGCATACCCACACCCCCATGCTGGCAGGCACATGCAAGCTCACACGCACACGCACGCGCGCGCACGCGTGTACACACACACAGCTGGAGAGAGATGGCTCAGTGGTTAAGAACACAGGCTGGTCTTGTTGAAGACCCAGTTTGGGTTCCCAGCACCCACATGGAGACTCACAACCACCCATAACTCCAGTGCCGGGGACTTCTGGCCTTTCCAGGCTCCCACACTCATGCGTGTACACTCATATAGCATTAAAAATAGAATACATTTTGTTTTTTGTTTTTTTGTTTTTCAAGACAGGGTTTCTCTGTGTAGTCCTGGCTGTCCTGGAACTCACTCTGTAGACCAGGCTGGTCTCAAACTCAGAGATCCTCCTGCCTCTGCCTCCCAAGAGCTGGCATTAAAGGCTTGTGCCACCACTATCCAGCTAAAAAAAATAAAAAATTTAAAACACACACATACACAGGCACACGCACACACAGACACACACAGACACAAACACACACACACACAGGCACACACACACAGACACAAACACACACACACAGGCACATGCACACACAGTGTTCTCCCCCTCTCCCTTACACTCCCGTATTTCTGATTCCTAGCTCCAAAGCTACCTTGGCCGCCCTGTACCCAGCAGGTACAGGTGACATGTTCTATGAGCCAACAGACCGAAACTCACAACATGAGCATGGAAAAAATGAAGCGCAAATGTGGTGGCAATGGGGACCTTAGTCCCAGCACTCAGGAGGTAGAGGCTGGAAGATGGCTCTCTGTGAGTTCACGTAGTGAGGGCGTGTTCTATGACTCAATGACAAGTTAGAAAATATCGCGTGTGTGTGTGCGCGCGCGTGCGTGCGTGTGTGCGTGCATGTGTGCATGTGTGTGCGTGTGCGCGTGCGTGCGTGTGTGTGCATGTGTGTGTGTGTGTGCGCGTGTGTATATATATAATTTGTGTGATATATAACTTGTGAGATAGGGTCTCCCTGTTTAGCTAAGGCTAGCCTCTAGCTTGAGATTCTCCTGCCTCAGTGTCCTGAGGGCTGGGGTCATAGGCAGGCATCATCACATGTTTTCCTTTTGTCTTTTTCTTTTCTCCTTTCATTTCTTTATGGGGGTTATGGGATGGAACCTAGGACCTAGCACATGCTAGGCAAGTATTCACCCCACCATGCCCCCAGGCCCTTGTGGAGGATTCTAGGCTGGCCTCTATTTCTAAGCCACCAATAAAAACTTTTCAAATCACACACACACACACACACACACGTGCACCACACACACACACACACACACACACACACACACACACGCGTGCACGCACACACGCACCAGGGCCCTCTCTAAGCCCAGATGGACCTCCATCCCTCCATCTGCCCTTCTGGCCCTTACCTACCAAAGATCTTTCCTACACAGGGAACCCACAGTCCAGCACAATTCCTTCTAGCCTTTGACAATTCTCTCTGAAATACCTCAAAATATTTAATGTATAGTTTATGTGCTAAAAAAAAACAAACAAAAACAAAAACAAAAAAATCTTAGCTAGTTTTGGGATTATGTGACTTGAAGCTTTATACGTTAAATTATAATTTTGCAAATAATGGCATGTTTATCTCTGACCGGTTCCATGGGAGATGCATCAAGTGTCAGGGCAGCGAAGCCAGTGGTCCCTGGGAGGCGAGTGGGGGGACTGGTGACCTTCACAGATTTCCTATGTACAAGAGTTTCTTAGGAAAGACAAAAAGGCACGTGCACTGGCTGTAGCTTCCCCTGGCTTGTTCTGTTTCGTTTTATGGAGTCGTGTCTTCTAAGAGTATTTATGATTCTCTGTGTTCTGTGTTCAAATGTAATTTAAGAAACAACAAAAGAAAAGTGAAATCCAACGAGGCGATGGTGCTTGATTGACACGTCCCGAATACTGGAGGGGTGGGCACGGGGGCCACATCCATCGCTGTGCTCCAGCAGCTGGGTGGTGACCTGTGGCTCGGTTTCTGTCCCCACCCTAAGGAACTGTGTCTAAGTGGGTGACAAGGTTCTGGAGCAAGCCAGACCTGAACACTGCTTTGCTCCTCTCAGCCTTTCTGTGTGTTCAGCCTGGCTGAGGGCCACTGCCCGTTGTTGGATCTGGGTTGCGTGTGGGTGACCGCCCATCATTGTGGACTCCTTCCCCACCCCCAACCATGTGGGTTTCATGTTAGCATAAGTTTCCCAACAGACAACCAGGAAATTCATGAGTGCCCCCCAACTCCTCCAGATACCAAGAGCCTTGCCAAGGCCTGCTCACCTCTCCTGGAACATCCCTAGCTTCCCCGGCCATGGGCTATCCAGAGTTTGCAGATACCTGGGGACCCTGGAGAACAGGGCTCCGTATTCCCTGAAGGGGAGGAAGAAGGCAGCACAGGCCAGCCTGAGTCTCCTTGCGCTTCTCACCCCTTCTCTCCCAGGCCAGGTCTCAAGGACGCAGCCAAGGGTTGGCTTAGGACAGCAGGCCGCACGCGGCAGGACTGCACCCAGGGCCCTGGGACGTGTAAGCCTCGAGGCTTTCTCTTATTCCCTCAAATGGCTCAACCAAGGCTCTTCCGGTTGCCCACCAGACCGAAGGGTGGGTGTCAGTGGGTTATATCTCTGGGAATGGCATGATTGAAGGCCTCCTGAGTATTTTCAGTGAAAAACACAAAACAGGGCTGTGTCTGGGATCATTCAAAGGCTCCAGACCCTACAGGAAGACTGGATTCAGGGCAGCCCTTCCCACGCTAGCCCTCAGGGGACCGGTTTGACAAGCTAGAGGTAAAAGAAAAGTAGCTGCTAACAGCTACTGAGCGGTCTTTTCTCTGCCTTCACAGTTTCCTTCAAAATATTATTGCCTAGCCATTCAATTTCATATTTATATGTGTGTGTGGGCAACTGTGGGTTGGTACAGACCTGGGAGTATAGGATTCTGCCAACCAGATCACAGCAAAGCCCGGGGCAGGAGGAAAAGGGGCCCAGTCGCTCCCTGCTTGATTGACCGGGTGGCCAATCAAGAGCGCCGCCACCCCGCTCCACCTTTCCCAGGGGTCAGGTCGGAGCCTGTCAGCCAAGCTGACTGTGAGGGATCACTTCAGGCCCCGCTTCTGAGGTGTCTCTAGTAACTGCTTCAATCGAGGGAGGCAGCCTGGAGGAGGAAGGGGTGGGAGGGTACAAGGTTGGTATGGGGTGAAGTCAAAGGTCAGGCAGAGCCCTTCTCTTTAACAGTGAAACTGTGTGCTTGGGAGAAAGGGAGATAGGGGGTGCAGGAAGAGGGGGATGGGATGGGGGATTTTCGGAGGGGTAATTCGGAAAGGGGATACCATTTGAAATGTAAATAAAGCAAATATCTAATTTAAAAAGGGGGTGGGGGATAAAAGCCAACAAAATATCTTCCTGCAATTAAATGACTTGACCAGTAGGGGTCAGTGTTTTGATTTTTTTTGTTTTGTTTTTTTTATCCTTGGAAAAGAAAGTTCCCTGGACTCAGATAAAAGAAGAGATGGAGAAGGAGTGAGCCCAAGGAAGCCCTGGGGCCAGAGGGACCCTGTTTTATTAGAAAAAGGCAAGGATGTGGCCCCCTCTTGTCTTTGGATGCTGTTTGCTGACTGGCTATGCCCGCTGCTTTAGGGCCGGGGTAGCTGTACACTTGGGCTGCTGGGCGATCTGACTTTAAGGGTACCGACACACACTCCGTGGGAGATGGTGCCCTGCTCCTCGCGAGGGCTCTGCTCACTCCCAGGTGACTGTTGCATTGTCCTGGAAGACTGGGAATCTCCCAGCAATGGGCTTCTGGTCAACTGGAGCTATGACTGTATTGCTGTGTGGCGACTTCCAGCTGGCTTGGCCTAGAAGAGGCTGAACCCCTCCAGAGCGGGCCCCTCCGGAATGAGGACCGGACATCCATGTGCTCTGGCTGGCTCGCCAGAGTGTACTCTGAAGCTGCACTGTAGAAGGCCTGGTCCTCAGAAGAGGATGGCAGGAGGTGCCCCGACGTGGAGCTTGTGGTGGTGGGTAGCTTCTTGGTCTCAGAGTTTAGGTAAGTGGCGGCCTGTTTCTCCACAGTCTGGGAGCTAGCGTTGGGGTGGACCTCTTCCTGGGACCCCTTTCCAAAGTAGTGACGTCTCTTCTTGGCCAGGATGGAGATCTTCCGCGGATTGAATATTGAGTCTTTGTTTTGCGAGGGTATGTCTTCTTCAGATGGGTCTGGGGACTCGCA
This sequence comes from Tokudaia tokunoshimensis, assembly GCA_036184795.1. Lineage (NCBI taxonomy): Eukaryota > Metazoa > Chordata > Mammalia > Rodentia > Muridae > Tokudaia > Tokudaia tokunoshimensis. The sequence continues at coordinate 1,526,683 of BTHU01000007.1, read as the reverse complement.
GACTGTGTCCCCATAACATTCATCCAAGTGCATTTGCCTGCGCAGTATGGTGCCCTGGGTGATAAGGTTTGCGTAGCCCTCACGATGGGAGAAGGCATAGCTGGAGCGGCGGGTCGGGATCCCACGGCGAAGATGCCGCATGGCTGGCTCGATGGCTACCTCTTCACTCGGGGTCTCCTCCTCCTCCTGCAGTATGCCGGGGACAACAGGGTCACCTGCAGCCCATTGGGTGCCACTCGGAGCTTCCACCCCTGGTCCAGCCAACTGGGATCTAACCCGGAAACGATTCTGGACCAACAATCAGAGTCCTTCACGAGGGGGCCTACAAGAGGGCTCGGTGGGTGGAGACACATGCGGCCAAGCCTAATGTCCTGGGTTCAATCTTGGTGACCCACATAGTGGACAGAGAGAGCTGACTCCTAAAAGTTGTTCTGTGACCTCCACAAATACCCCACTGCATAGACCACTCACTGAGGCTCCCCAGTGCCTCGCTGCATAAAGAAATGTAGATTTAAAAAGACTCCCTCCTTGAGGAGTACTAGCAGGTCAACAGTCTTTTCCTGAGGCCTTGCCCTGTACTTTGTCTCAGAAAACCAAAATTAACCAAAAATTTTAACTGGAACCATTAAATTTTACCATATGGCGCTGGAGAGATGGCTCAGCGGCTAAGAACAACGTTGGCTGCTCTTCCAGAGGAACCCGCATGGCGGCTCACAACTGTCCTGAACTCCAGTTCCAGGAGAGCCAAAGCTCCCCCCTGGCCTCTGTAGGTACCGGGTCCACCCATGGTGCACATACATGCCCACAGACAGAACATACACGCTTTTTTTTAAAATTATCATCTCAGCCAGATGGTTTCTCATCCTCATAAGGACGGTTTCTGGCACTGAGCACATTCAAAAAGCTGTTGCTTCCAGAACATTCCATCATCCCTGAGAAGTTGTCCATCTCTTCCACAGTCCTTGGCGTCACAGACCCCACCCCCCACCTCTGTATCTCCCTGATCTGGACACTTCCTGCCAGGATGCCGCACCATGTGGCCTTCGTGTGTGGCTCTCTCACTGACCAGTATGTCTCAGGTCCCTCCGCCCTGAGGCCTGACGTCAGACATGTTCTTTCTGGAGACTGAGTACAAGCCCATCACATGGATGGGCCCCGTGTGTCACTCCACAGAGGACAAATCTGGACAATCTCCCCAGAGCCCCCTGCATCCCGCCTCAAAGTACTTCAGAGTACTTCCAACTTCCTATTTCACCTAAACCATTTCAAAAGCCGTCTTCTTGCCTCCTTGGGCCCTGAATGACACAAGGCAGAAACCTGAGGAGTGCCCTAAGATAGACACAGTGTTCAGGGATTTGGACCCCTGAGAAGGTTGGGCAGGATCTGTCTGCACTGTTCCCAGGACACAGAGTCTGTGACGGCGGGGGTGGGGGTGAAGGCGTTCCCCAGCTCTCTCTCACCTTGGGACGTCGTTTCAAGACAGTTCTATGAATTGTGCGCACAGCCAGCATGGGCAGAGTGTTCAGGGTCACATTGAGTACAATCACCAGCAGGCTGGAAGGCTGGCGGAGCACATTGAAGTCAGCAACTGGGGGTGAAACAGATTGCGGGGCATGAGTGCGGGCCTCCCCCCTCAGCCACAGGATACTACCCTGACAACTCCCTCCCTCCAGATGATGCCAATGGAAGCTCACACAGAAATGGGAAGGTCTTTGGCGAGATCTTGTACATCCATAGACTCTGAGTGAGGCTTGTCATGATTACACAGGAGCTGAGGCTGATCACGACGGAGCCCATAAACAGGAACGTCCAGTACTTTACGACAAGTATAACCTGGATAGCGAGCCAGGAGGTCAGCAATGGGAAACGAACAGGAGGCGGGATGCAGGGCCCCAGTGGTGTGGGGACTCTGAGGAGATTGTCCAGGCCAAGGACATAAGTTCCGATCTCCAACACCCACATAGAAGCTGAGAGTACAGCCATGCATGCCTGAACCCAGCATTGAAAGCAGGGGTACGTGGGGCTCACTGAGCAGGACAGCCTAATTAGTTGTAACTTCAATGGGAGAATCAGTCTCAGAAAGACCAAGTGGAGTCCTGGGGGAGATGGCCCAGGGGGAAAAGTGCTTGCTGTGTAAGTCTGAGGACCTGAGTTCAAATCCCCAGCACCCTTGAAAAGCTGGTTGCTGTGTGTGACAGCAACCCGGCCACCTATGGCTAAATGGGAGGCAAAGACAGAAATCCGGAAAGCCCATAACCAGGTAGCCGGATCACATATGCAGTGGTAACATTTCCTCCCAGATTACATTCCACCCTGCAGGAAGCTCTTTAAGCAAGAAGGAAAGGACCAGGAAGAAGCTTCAGGAAGTTCCTGAAATGGACCAGTCTACTATGCCCCGCCCTCCATGCCAGAGTGAGCAATAAAAGCTGAGAGTCCAAAGATGCTGAGACCATCCAAGTGCCGGGGAGAGGCTCAGAACACCAAGCCACCTGGAAAGGACACTCACTAGCCTGTCACCCTGCCTGTAGGCTGTGCAGTGTGCTCCAGGTTCCCAGCTTTGGGAGCCGTCACCCATGCTGGCCTTGGGGATGCAGCTGTCTCCAAGTCCTCTCTGCCCCTTAGGTTACCCTGATAAACCTCACTGGTTCGCCACACTGGCCCTTGGTCATCTCCATACTTGGGTCTGCTTTGGGCTCCCTACCTGGGGTGAGTGGGCGTGTGTGGTGCATCTCCCCGAAGTCTTGTCACAACAGCAGCAATGAACAAGTCCCTCCCTCAAGCAAAATTGACATCCTCCGACTTCCGTGGCACATGGTGCGCAGGCATGCTATGCTGCACATACCACAAACACACTAACAGCACTTCTGAGTTGGGCATGATGATATACAGCGTTAATCCCAGCTGTGTGAAGGCATTATGCAGGCAGATCTCTGTAAGTTCGAGACCAGCCTGGTCTACAGAGCAAATTCCAGGACAGCCAGGGCTACACAGAGAGAGACTCTGACTCAAGAAAACAAAACAAAACAAAGCAAAGAGCCCTGGCTACTCTCAGGTCCCAGCACCCATACCCGTTGTCCCATAGGCAGCTGTAACTCCAGCTCCAGGGAATCTGGCGCCCTCTTCTGGCCTCTGTGAGTACTGCTGCATACATGTGTGCACACCTACAGGGTGCACATGAGCACTCACACACAAGTTAAAATGAAAAGAATCTTTTTTATGAGGCTAGAATAAAAAGTCAGAGTCAGGCAGACGCCCCCATGGTGTCTCAGGGTTCGTGGTCCCCACCTACCTCCAGCATGATTGACAGCAGGCCAGATATTGCCACCAGTACCCCAAAGGACTGGTAGTCGCTGGAGCTGCCCATCTTGGACATGTTGGTGCTGACCAGAATCGTCACAAAGAAGTTGATCAGGGATGTGACGATGCCGTGGGCGATGGCTTGCATGAAAATGCTGTAGTTGAACAGCTCGTCCCTCTGGCCGGCCGCGTACAACTCAGGCATGCTTAGGCTCCTCTCGGCAGTCACATCCTGGACAGGAGGTGAAGGCTTTTAGGGGAGTCTGGGCTCAGGAGCCCAGCATGTGGTGACATGTATTCAAACAAGACAACCCAATCTCCCTCCCCCACCCCACCCCACCCAAAAATTACATGTTCCCAGTCCCATGAGCCAAAATGTTCCCTGTGAGCCTCTCCCAAATTAATGCCCTCAGGCAGGCTTACTCTGGGTAGTTCTGGGTCTCATGGGTAGGAGGAACAGGACAGAGCCTTCCTTCCGGTACCCGCTCCGAATTACACAGAAGGCTGGAGAGATCTGATTCTCAGAGTGCAGGACCCCATCCCACAGACCCCCATGGGACAGAGCTCTGGAAGCAGACGGCCTGCTGTGGGTAGATGCGGCACCCGCTCACCTGCTCAAACAGACCAATGTACAGGACTGGGAGTGTGGAGTACAGCAGGTTAAAGAGAGCCAGGAACCAGCCTTCATACAGGGGCTGCAAGAGAGGGGAGGCCTTGCCACATCAGCTGCCGCTGCTGGGCCAGGCTGCAGTGAGGGACGGTGGACACTGAACTCTGACACTTTGGAGGCTTGGCAGGCAGATGGAGAGAATGAGCCGCTAGAGTGTTCTAGGATCGCATCAGGTTTGATTCAGACTAAAGGAGCTAGAGGCTAGTTAGAAGAGACCCAGGGACAGACAGCTCTTGATGCCAGACCTAACGGAGCTAAAGTCACCTTTGAGAGGGAGGCCATCGCAGGAGGATCTCCAGTTGGAGGCCAGCCTGAGGTACAGTTGGTGAGCACTCCTCACCTTGCCTAGGAGCAGCTGTGGGTCCCCCCCCTACCCCCGCGGCTTTGAGCACAGTGGGCGAGCACTCCACCAACTGAGCTACAGCCCCACTCACTCATTTTGCAGTCCTGAAATAAGGTCTAACTAACCTAGCGTTGTTGTTTGGCTTTCAACACAGGGTTTCTCTGTGTAGCCCTGGCTGTCCTGGAACTTATCTGTAGACCAGGCTGGCCTCAAACTCAGAAATCTGCCTGACCTTCGCCACTATACCTGATCTGCCCAGGTGGTCTTTGACTAGTGGCAATCCTCCTGCCTCAGTTTCCCAAGTGTTGGGATGACAGCTCCAGGCAACCCTCGCCCCCCCACGCACCTGTGCAGAGAAGCCGCTGAAGATGGAGAACCATATCTGGCCCATCATGCTGGCCACTGTCTTGTAGAAGAAGTAACGCAAGAACTTGCAGATTCGCATGTAGGACCAGCGCCCGTGCACAAGGAGCAGCTGCTGCAGGTAGCAGAACTGGGCCAGCGCGTAGTCGCTGTTCTGAACCGCCTGCATACCCTCCTGGCCTGCCAGCCCTACACCAATGTCCGCAGCTGCAGGGGCCACAGCATCTCGTCAGCCATAGGGATCCAAACCCCAGATTGACAACCTCCACCCAGCCAAGGCCTGCCACCCACTCTTGATCATGTTCACATCGTTGGCTCCGTCTCCGATGGCCAGGGTCACCACCTGCTGGTATTTCTTCACCAATGCCACCACAAGGGCCTTCTGCTTGGGCGTCACCCTGCAGCAGATGACAGCCTGGCATTTGGAGGCCAGGTCTACAAAGGCCCTCTCCCGCCGCACCTCGGGGCTCTCGCGGATCTTGGAGGCGACTGACTGGGATGTTGTCAGGGAGGGTCCAAAGTTTCTCCACATCTGGGAGATTCTCCGCGCCTGGAGGAACTCTAACACGGACACACCTGGCTCCTGGGTGGTCTCGTCCACCACTGCATTCTGGACCAGGGCTCGGGGCTCCTTGCGCAAGGACAGGAGCAGCTGATCCTGGGTGTCAGGTGTGGGGGATGGGATGGGAAAAGGGGCTTGGGTCACTAGGCCTGCATCTCTGTTTTTGGCATGTTCCCCACCCCAGGTCTCACCAACCGGCTGCTCCTCGCCCCCAGTGACTCACCAAGAATTCTCCATTGATAACCAAGGCCATGTTGTGGTGGGTCATCATCTTGAACGCCCTCTGGTGTACGTTTTCGTCCCAATAGTTCTCCAGTAAACGACTGTAAGGAGATGGGATGGATGGGCGCCATCGTCCTACCCAGGGGACGGTGTGAGGGTGCCAGGGAGGTCACCTGCTTACTTGATGTCCTTTTCTTCCAAAATTAACATGTTCTCCGACAGCAGCTGGCACGCAAAGCCGATGTTCACTGCGGTCTCTGCAAATCCAGTCAGGTTGCACGCGCTTCGGCTGAGCGCCAGATCCAGGAGCCCCACACTCGCACCCAGAGGCCCCGCCCACCACACAACCCGGGTCAGTCCTTTGCGGCCTCTTTCCCCCACCCACCCATCTTCTGGTTGGCTGTAGTGATTGGTCCAGAGTGGCCGTGTGTCATAATGGGGCTGGCCAATCAGAGGCGGCCCTGGGGCTTTGGGCTGCTGGGCCTGAAGAGCCTGAGGGGGCTGGGGATGCGCAAGGTCCCTGGGAGGTGGGATGAAGGCGGGAATCCCGAGGCCCACCACACTTTGAACAAACATGAAAATGTCAAATTTATTTGAAAGAAGCAAAAAAAAAAAAAAAAAAAAAAAAGAAAGAAAGCAAAACAAAAAATAACCAAAACTTAAAAACTTCAAAAATTGTCAAAGTGGGCTTGTCTATACATGGGTGCAAGGGAGCCCCAGGATAGCCCTTCAAGGTTGACCTGAAGGTCACTTTAGGTTAGGTGTGTGTGATTGTCACGACGAAACTCTCCTGGAGCTCAGGGTTTGCGTGTGGCACATGTCCCACTCTCGGGGACCGTGCCAAGGGCCCCGCGACCAACGGGAGAGCGTCCCAGGTGCAGCACGTATTCTGGGGCAGCAGAGCCGGGGACCCACCTGGCTTGTCCCCAGTCAGCACCCACATTTTAATGTTTCCCTTCTTGAGGCATTTGATGGTCTCGGGAACGCCTTCTTGCAGTTTGTCTTCGATGGCCGTGGCTCCCAGCAGCTGAGGGAGGCCAGCGCAGGTTCAGGTACTAAGGCCCATGAAAGGAGGCCAGCCGGCCGTCCCCAGCCGCCCCACGCCGCCCCACGCCGCCCCACGCCGCCCCACGCCGTCCCCCGCCGCCCCCCGCCGCCCCACGCCGTCCCCAGCCGCCCCACGCCGTCCCCACGCCGCCCCACGCCGCCCCACGCACCCACCTGCAGGTTCTGTTCCATCTTATTATACACCTGGTGCAGGGCCTGCGCGCGGTTCTGCAGCAGGAGGACGGCCTCCTGGTGCTCGGGCTCCCATTCTTTGTAGGCATCCTCCTCCACATCCTTGTAGGCCAGGCACAGGGTGCGCAGGGTCTGCTCTGCAAAGGCCTGCAGCAGCCGCGACCATAAATACCCGACCCTGTCCTCGGGGTCCCCCAGAGTCACAGTACCCTCACTCCTCTGGACCTCTGCTCACACAGCACCCTCTCTGCTAACACCCTTCCCGTTCATGGTTTGCCTTGATAGCTGAGGCTAGCCTGAGTTCCTCATTCTCCTGACTCCCATCTCCAGTGCTGGAACGGCAGGGGTGTGTGTGTGTGTGTGTGTGTGTGTGTGTGTGTGTGTGTGTACTCTCCAGCTGCTCAGGGAATTCTAAGGTTCCCAGTTCCAGGACTTGTCCTAACATTGCTACAGGGAGGGGACACTTTTGACACCCAGAATTCTTGAGGGCTCTCCCTCTCTGTCCCTCAGGTAGATCTGAAACATGTTCAGTCCTTGAGGCCAGAGTCCAGAGAAAGGGTCCCACTGGCTACTCATGTCCCTTGCTCCTGCTATGGCCCGGGAGCCTTGGGCCATGGCTGCTAGTTTATGGAGTGCAATGGGCGGGAGGCCAGCAGTGATTGTCGCACAGGGTCTTTTGGGGACGGGCACCTCAGACAGGTTTGCATTCCTCACTAGACTCAGTTTCCCACCTACTCCATGGAAGGCTGACCAATCTGATTGAGCTCCCTGAACTCTGGGTCTTCATTCTGAAGTATTTGAATGCCCTCTCCCCACAGTAGAGAAGGGCACCCAAGAACCCTTGGGCACACAGACAGGGGTGTGCCAGATGGTAGTAGACTAAGGCAAAGACCATTCCAAGTGGAAGAAGGCCCCTGAAGGTTGGGCTTACAGCTGAGACTCAAGGAATGAGAGAAATGAGTGACAGCTTTCATTGAGGGGTGCATGCGCCGTCGCAGAGGCTCTGCCTGTCACCCGAGCTCAGAGAAGGTGGGAAGCTAGAATGCTGATTGCTGGACAGGGAGGAGAGGCTGAGGGCTACAGGCCTGCAGGAGAGGAGCCTCAGGTCTCAGAGCCTCGGAGGGGCTGGGGGAGGGGCCAGGTGAAGGGGGTGCAGGAGGTCAGAGCCCAGCCCACCCTCAGGGTGTCCCTGTGTGCAGCAGAAAGACACTTCACACTCTGGCACCTCTCAGCTTCTGTGTGCAGTTAGGAGCACAAGGGAAAACATTTTGTACGATGGACAACCCTGCCCAAATGTATGTGACTGCCTTTGAGCATGTATGCACTCACGCATGCATGCACACCAGTGTCTCCCAGCAGGACACTCACAGCTAAGACTTCCTCCGTGGTGGCCTCCATGACACCCTTACTGTGAAGACGCTCCAAGATGACGGTGTCCGCACCCTTTGTGTAGAGGCAGATGGAGCCCTCTGGGTTTCGGACTGTGGAAAGGGGAGGGTAAGACATGATGTCTGAGCTGGGCGGTGGTGGCGCACGCCTTTAATCCCAGCACTTGGGAGGCAGAGGCAGGAGGATTTCTGAGTTTGAGGTCAACCTGGTTTACAGAGTGAGTTCCAGGACAGCCAGGGCTATACAGAGAAACCCTGTCTTGAAAACAACAACAATGGGCTGGAGAGATGGCTCAGTGGTTAAGAGCACTGACTGCTCTTCTGAAGGTCCTGAGTTCAAATCCCAGCAACCACATGGTGGCTCACAACCATCCGCAATGAGATCTGATGCCCTCTTCTGGAGTGTCTGAAGACAGCTACAGTTTACTTACATATAATAAATAAATAAATCTTTAAAAAAAAACAACAACAACAAAAACAAACAAACAAACCAACCCAAAAAGACATGACGTCTGCATGCTCACTGCCGCAAGGCACAGGCACATGGGAAGGGGCTCAGGGCTCACCCAACACTGACATCCGTTTGCGAACGCTGTTAAAATCCATCATGGCCAGAACCTGGTAGACCCGTTCTTCCCCCAGCTCCACCAGTGTGATAGTGTCCTGGGTCCGAGACAGAAACACGTAGCCAAAGTTCCGGGCAGCGGTGACCAGTGCCTCCTCATCAGGGGAGGCAGCCTTGTACAGTAGCTGGTCTAAAAGACAGAGAAAGAACGGAGAGGCCTCACCTCTCAGCATCTGGCCCCTTAGCAGGGGATCAGGGCCAATCCTAACTTCACCTCTGAGGCAATGGGAAGCCAGAGTCCCTGGGGGACCAAAGGGGCTTGGGAAATGGGCTGAACAGCCTCTGGGCCCTGGTAACTTGAGTCCAAGCCCTAGAGGCTGTGCTGTGCGAGTGGGTCCCGCACAACGGGAGGAGAGGCGATGTGTGCCTAACCACTCACTGTCTTCCTCCTGTACCATCACGGTGTGGCAGATGGCCAGCAGACGCCAGAACTCCTGAACCGCTCTGTCCCGCCGGCCTCGAACCAGGAATTCC
>BTHU01000007.1:1310000-1512500 GCA_036184795.1 Tokudaia tokunoshimensis | reverse complement strand
CCAGCCATTTTGCTGATTTTTAAAAAGAGTTTTACAATTTGAATTCTACATCTTGTACAGTTGTGCTCACATGTATGCTAGAGCCTGTGGAGCCCAGAGGCACTGGATCCTTTGGAGTCAGAGTTACATCTCTCCAGCCCTCAAATCTGTGATCCTCCTGCCTCAGCCTCCTGAGTGCTAGAATTCTTGTAGTCTAAGGAGGGCTAGAGAAGTGGAGCTGAGTGTGCAAGCCAAATGACGCATCCATCTCTACAGCACTGAGAATAGAACACAGGAAGATGCCTGTGTCTGCTTGCCAGGCCACAGCAGACAGTAACTGCACCAGCACGTGAGCCTTTCTGTGACAGAGAAGGAACTGTGTGTGTGCAGGGGGTTGAGCACCAATCCCTTTCCATGGGTGGCACATGGTAAAAGATACTCAGGCACCACAGGCTGGCAAAGGCTCAGGACGTACAACTGAGCTGTACAGGGCCCTACCCACTGTCCATCTAGACCCAGCAAAGGAGGTGTGGAGAGGCCCGCACAAGGCCACCTCCATCCCCTTACCCTGGAAGGAAGCCATCTTCTTCGGACTGGTAAGTTCATGGTGCGTGATTGTCAGAGCCTGCCTGAACTTCAAGTTGGTCTCCCTGAGGACAAGAGGGGCATGAAAAGCCATGGATAGCTGCGCATGCCACCCTGAGGTGAGAGACCATACTTCCTCTAGGCCCTTGACTACCTTTGCTGAGCACCTGTGTCAACACGAGGACGAGGCTCAGAGAGGCAGAGGGTCTTGTCTGGGGCCACACAGCACATCTGCCCAAGGGTCAAGCCTAGGCACAGACACCGGAGTGCATGGAAGGTTTGGCTGGACTGTCTGGCTGTCTCTATAGCCACAGGGGAAGCAGGGTCCCTTTGATACCCACCCCCTAGGGGTGACATAGCTTCTTACCCGTCAATGTCTGCGGTTTCCACATAACACAGGCTACTGGGCTCTGTGCTGGCGAGCAGGAGCAAATCAGCCTGGGGTGGGGTAGAGGCGAGTCAGGATCGCTGGAAGACCCTCCCCCAGGGGTGCTCCAGGGGGGGAGGTGGGCTCACCGGGACAATGCTATCTTTGCTGAGACACACCACGTCCCCCACACATAGATTCTTCCATTTCTTCCACAGGAAACTACAAGGAGGGGATGCGACAATCATGGCACGGTATCCCCTGACATGACCTGCCTGCAGCTGACCAGGCATCACCCGGGCCTGCGTTGGCCACCTCTGAGGCCCTCATTCCTGCTGTGCCAGGGTTTGACTTGGCGGCGGCAGCCTTCCCTGACCTCCTCATGCCCCACCAGAGGGTCCATGTCGCCGTGCAGTGCTCCCCAGAGCCCTGATCCATAGCCCTCTTCCTTGAGGGGCTGAAGTCTATACTCCACAGAGCTGTTCTGTCAGGTCCCCAGACTCTTTGTCCCCATCCCAGAGTCAACTCCCAGCAAGGTAGGCAGCAGGGTCCTAATAAACGTGGGCTTGGATCCGGCTCAGACTCAGCTGGAAAGTACTTAGTGTGCAACCAGGTTAACTATTAAACCAAACTTCTCTCATCGTAGGCTGTAAACTGTAATCTGAAATAAACCCTATTCTCCCAAATTGCTTTTGGTGATGGTATTTATCTCAGCAACAGAAAGCAATCTAGGACAGTGTAGAACATGTCAGCCAGCCAGTGGCCTTCCCGATGTCCCCTGAAGTCCCCATCCCCGTGCTGACCACCAGCCTCACCTCTTTCCCCTCAGGATCTGGCAAGGCCTGTTGTTGATGATCTTATCGCTCCTGTGTCGACCCTGGGCCGACAGAATGAAGATCAGAGAGGTGGATCTGTCCCCTATGCCGTCAGTGAGCTAGGAGGCCAGTCCACCGCCCCGGAGGCCCCTGGGTTCACCCTCTGCTCCCTGTGTGTGTGGTCTGTGGACAGTTCCAACCTCCTGCACCCTGGCCAATGTCACCCTAGCCACCACTCACGATGTCATCCATAAGATCACGGGTGGCCCGGATCACAAGCAGGCAAACCAGAGGCACAAAGAGCGTGAACCAGGGCAGTGTGGAGATCTCGGGGATGCTCTGTGGGGACCAGACATCACAAGTTCCACCTTCAGACCGGACCCCTATCTACTGTCACCTCCAGGCCACCACCCTGGCTTTTCCAGACTTCCACTGCTAAGTCTTCTGCAGACTGAGGCCAGGGGAAGGGAGGCTGGCCGACGCCCCTGAACACAATAGGGGCTCAGTGCATGTTCTGTAGTTGATGAGAGAAGGTAGCAGGGCAAAAATGAGGTGCTGGGCTGGTGGGGTGTTCTGGAGACACTACTCAGGCTGGCAACAGAGGCATCCCGGTGTAAGGCACCACCTTCCGGACCCTGCAGCCAGCATTTACTGAGCACTTGCTGAAGGTAAAGAATGAGGCTGCACTGGCTGAGCGCCTTCCGAAGGCACTCAGGGAAGTGCCGAATACACCTCTCTCAGGCGTTGGCTTGGGGCGCATATGAAGCCCCTCCTTCGTGCCAGGTACTGGGCGGCTAGCACACAAGACGGGAGGTGAGAAGGATTTTAGGCAGCCCATCGCCAGCGTCTTCGGTGAGAATCCACCAGGGTGCTCAGGAAACTCCACACACCTACAAACGGTGGTGGCCGCTGTGACCCTGAGGCCCCGCCCCACCTGTCCACTAACTCCGCCCACCTGCAGGATGATGATGAAAAGGAAGTAGAGATTGGACACCCGACGGAACTGCTCGCACAGGTTCAGAGGCAGGAAGGAGAGGAAGTTGTATTTGGCCGTGTGGATGGCGTTGCTCTAGAACAAGAAACATCAGTTGTCAGCATGCGGCGCTGCCCCAGTGCAGGAGCCCCAGAGCCGGCCCTGCCCATGGCAAGGTGCGGCGTCGGCAGCATCAATAAGCACACACCAAGCCAATACTGAATGCCCTGCAAGTCAGCATTTACTGAACACCTGCTGCTTGATGGGGCGCCAGCTGAATGCAAGGCCTCCAGCAGGCATTAATTGAGGTTGTACTTAGTGCAAAGTCATGGAGCTGATGAGTAAGACAGCAAGAGATTGTGGGTATGCCTGATGGGAGTCCTGCACTGTTAGCCACTGGATTAGCTCACAGGGAAGGAGGCGAAGGGAAGAGACTTGGTGAGAATAGACATCACGGCAACCCATGGTGGCACAAGCCTGTGATCACAGCACTCAGGAGGCTAAGGCAGAAGCTCCCGCCTGGGCGACAGAGGGAATTCAAAGTTACCCTGAATTTTAGTAAAATATGTGCTGGGGCGTGACTAGGAGTTGTAGCCCCGCCTTCATCCCCCCCCCCGTGAGGGTATGGGGGCGTGGTCAGAGAATGGAGCCCCTCCCCTCAGCTTTCAGGAGGCCTGTTTCCATTCCTATTCCTGCAAAAATAATTAAACTGGGTCTGGTGCTACAGGCGCTAATCCTAGCACTAGGGAAGTTGAGGCAGGGGAGAATAAGGAGTTTTAGTGCAGCCTAAGTTACCTAGTGAGATCTCATTTCAAAGAATAACTCCGAGAACTCTCAGGGTGGCTCCCTCACCCCCTACCCGGACGGTCGCCCCACACCAACTGGGGTCAGGTGCAGGGCGGGCTGCCCTGGGGAGCAGCTGTGCTGGGGCAGGGGCCGCGGGTGGCTCACCTTGTACTTTTTCTGCCTCCAGCATAGGAAGCCTTTCTTCTTGAACTGCTTGTGGTAAGCTCGGTCATTGGCCTTCACCTCCCAGGTGAACTCTGCGGGGAGACAGCGGGAGGTCGGAGCTGCTGGGGCTCAACCAGGGACGCCTGAGCGTCGCCCTGGAGCCTGAGGGCTAATAGGTCCCCAAGGGCATCCAGGTACAGTAGATGCCCGTGTAAAGTCAGGAAGCTGGTAAACATCAGGACTGGACAAGGGAACACGGCTGAGCCCAACGGTCCCAGCACCGGGCCAGGTGGGTGGGAGGTGCCGTGATGGGTGGGCTCTCAGTGTGTGTAACCCTCAAGCCCCTTCCACTAGAAGAACAGGGTCCCAGGAACTCCTCATCACAGGACAGACTGGGGACATAGGCCTGTTTTAATCTCTAGTGAGGGCTGAGGGGTACCCCTGTCACCCCACTTCTCCCTCTCCATCCTGCCACATTAGTGACACGGGACCGCACCTGTGTCTTTCTCCTCGAGGTCCTCCCCAAGGTGGACATCATCCATGCTGGTGGGGCTGTGGAGTTGGGAAGAGAGACCCCCTAAGTCACAGCCACCCTGTCTGGATGGTGTCTGTCACTGACCTCAAGGACCTTGAGGTCTGCTCTCTAAACTACTGCCTCAAGAGCCAATCACAAGCGAGGCTGAAGCAGGAGTATGGCTTCAAGTCCCAGCCTGGTCCGGGGGTGCAGCAAGACCTTGTCTTGGAATAAAATAAAGGCGGGGGGGGGAACAGGTTCTGGGGGTGGTGGTGCTGGGGGGCTGGGTAGTTTCTGGAAGAGAGACCTGGAAAGGGGATAACATTTGAAATGTAAATAAAGAAAATATACAATAAAACTAAAAGAAAAGAAAAAAAAAAGGAATAGCCCTAGGTAGTCCCAAAAAATAAAGAATAAAGGCTGGGGTACAGCTTAGAGGATCTATCTATCTATCATCTATATCTCACCTTCTCATGTCTACTTTAGCACTGCTCTCTGTCATCAGTATCCAGCATTACACCCCCCATCTATAGCTGGTTACCCGGGGTGAGGAACCCCTCCTCTGAGACGCAGTAGCCTCCAGCTTCCGTGAGAAAGCTATGGCTGGCCCCTCGTCTCCTCCGTGTCCCTCGTGTTCTACCTGCTCCTGCAAGGCCCACCCAGCATCCCACATATGATCAGCCCATGTTTGCTGACTGACCCGACGGAGCTGAGGGGTTGTATACGTGACAGCTCATGGCTTGCATGTGTGATGAACATGGAGCCATGTTAAAATAGATCTGGTGTGTTGGCACATGTCTTTAATCCCTGCGGTTGGGACACCACGTCAGTAGATCGCTGTGAGTTCAAGGTCACTCTGTATTAGATAGCAAAAGCCTGTCTCCAAAAAAAAAAAAGAAAGAAAGAAAGAGAGAAAGAAAAGAAAAAAGAAAAAAGGAGGGCAGAAACAAACAAAGCAGCCTGGCCTTGGGACTGCTAAGTGTAGTGACAGGCTCTTGAACCCATGATTCTCCTGCTCCAGCCTCCTGAGGGAGCTAGGACGGCAGAGGTGTGCTACCATCCCTGGCTGGGTCTGGTAACTTAAGATGGCATTGTACCTGGTGACATTGGTCCTCCCTGCCCCCTCCCCTGGCAGATCTTCAACCAGCACGCGGGCACTCACCCCATCGATCTCCCAGCTTGCCCGCTGCCCCCCGCCCCCCACTGTCCACAGCACGCAACCAGCCCTGCCTGACGGACGCTTTCCTCACCCTCCAAATCTCACTCTGTACTTCCCAGACCGGCCCGTGGGAATCATGCGCCTCCTGAGGGCTTTCTGAGCAGTTGGGGTGTCCCCCATCTCGCCTCTGGTCACCTCTCTTCTAGAGCTTGCACTGTCTTAATGTCTGCCGAATCCACATCTCCCCCAGGACAAGGATTGTTGGCGCCGAGTCCCGTGTTTCCCCAGGGCATCTTGGGGCCCCGCCTCCTCCTGGGCTCAGCACCAGCTCTGGGGTTTGGGCCTTTACCTGATTATCATGTGAGGAAAACTGAGGCTGGAGAGGGGGTGGGGGGGATGGGCGAGGAGATCTTGATTCTAGGGAACACTCTGGTCCAGTGGTTCTCAACCTTCCTAATGCTATGACCCACAAAATTGGTTTTGTTGCTATTTCGTAACTGTAATTTTACTACTGTTGTGAAGCATAATGTAAATATCTGTTTTCTCTTAGGTGGCCCCTGTGAAAGGGTCATTTGACCCCGGGTTGAGTAATGCTGCTGCAGTCAGTCTTCCTTTCCAAAGTTTTCCAAAGTTTCTGAAGTCTTCCTTTTCCAAAGTGTTCCTGCCCTCTCACCAGACGCCTCATTAGCAGTATCCCCCAGGGGCCATGATGCACAGCCCCAGTGAACTCTAGTGGTCACTGTCCTGTCGGTAAGCCCCACCTCGGTGTCTGGTTTTAGGAACCTCAAGGGGGCACCATCTCCTGCCTCCTGTTCTGGCACCACAGGCCCGAGACTCCTAGAGCCCAGAGAGGTCACAGTGGCGCCCAGGGATGCACAGCTCGCGAGCATCCGCGCTCACCTGCGAGGGCCGGGCTTGGTGGGACCTGGCTGCCTAGGGCGGGCCGCCAGTGGCGTCCAGGGCCGCCGATGTTGTGGAGCTGTTAGCCTGGTGCCAACGGGTCTGAAACGGGCGGCGCGGGCTCGTGGGGCGGGGCATTGAGAAGGGGGCGGGGCCTACCAGAGCCTTAAGGCCTGCAGCTTAAGGGCGAGGAGACAGGTAGGACCAGGCGACAGGGGCGGGGCCTGGAGAAGGTTGGGCCTAGTTGAATGGCACAGAGGGTAAGGGTAGAGCCTGGCGTTGTGGGCGTGGCTGGGTTATGGGGGTGTGGTCGGGTCTCGTGGGCGGGACCGTGTCTTATGAGCTAGGCGAGGCGGAACCAGGCATTGTGGGCGTGGCCAACTCTGTGCTACAGGCTATGCTTATGGGTGGAGCAAGAATGAATTATGCCAAACCTGGCCGGAGACCAGGCTTTCAGGAGAGTCTATGCGTGGTGGATAAAGCCACGCCTCATGGGTGGTATTACATCTTATGAGTGGAGCTATGCCTTGTGGGCAGAGACACGAGGAAGAAGGGGTTTCGGTACAGGGAAGTCTTGGGAAGAGGTCAGGCAGGGAAGGCAGGGTCTGGAATCTCTGCGAGGGAGGCCAAGATAAGGCCAGGAGAATTGAGAAAAGGGTGAAGTCATGATCCAGGGAGGCACAGTGCAAAAAGATGGAGAGCTACCAGTCCAGGGCATGGCTGGGTTATCAGGGAGTGGCCCGGAGAAGGTGGGTTTGTAGTCTGAGCTTCATTACGCAGGGCAGGAGTTAAGTTCAAGCTTGATATGCAGGAGAGGGCAGAAGATGATCTTGAACTCCTAATCCTCCACCCACACGTGTCCATGTCACGACAGGCATGGGTCACATGGAACCCAGGGTCTCAGGCCAGCAGCCTGTCACTGAGCTACATCTTCTGCATCTGGAAGAGCGACTTTCAAGCACGCTCAGTACAGTATAATCCAGCCCCAGACTGCCTTGTAAACTGAACATTGCTGAGGCCCAGAGGTGCCCTGTGGGATTAGGAGTAGGAAGGTTGCACACTAGTAAGCACGGTGAGCCAGGTCCCGTATTCAGTGCCTGTGTTTATCTACCATGCCCAAGTGTCTTCTGGGAAAGAGAGCCCACAAGGCACTGGTGGCCATGTTGACCACCTGTGTACAGTGGATGCACTCTATAACATTAGCCAAGGGTGCTGGCCAGGGTCTGCCCTTTAGACACTGTGAGGAGTCAGGAGCTTTGAGTACAAGGGGGCTTTGACCCCCGGGCACACTCAGGAAACGGCTGCTCAGTTCACAGGCCGCTCAGTGAGCATCGGGTCAAATCTTCCGCACATGCTTTTGGATTGTGTGTTTTGGGGAGATTCCCCAACCCTGACTTATACAGAGTAGGGGAAAATCGCAGTGGAGAGGTCTCCCCCAGTTGCAGACATACATAGGCCTGAGGTTTTCAGGGCAGAGCCAGGGTTAGCTAACAGAAAGGTCTTTGTTGGCTGGTCTTCCGACACGCACTGGGCAGGAGATAGGCAGACACACACACTAAGGTGCCCACAGCAGACCTGGGCTTTGTGAATGCATTGGCACCATTTGTTTGTTCTTAAAAACTTGTTTACAGAAGGTAGAAGAGGAGGCAGGGTGCTCAAGGAAACCCCCGAGGGCGGGGGCCTGGCTTAGCCAAGGAAGCTCCCTGCATACCCACTATGTGGATAGCCCCCAGAAGCTGCTCTGACCACGGACTTGCAGCCCCTCCAAATGGCTTGAGGACTGGGGTCCCCCACAAGGGTCTGACTCCAGCCAGCCTACTCTGCCCCACAGATAACTGCCAAGAGGCAGCCAATCAAGCCAAGGTCACACTGGATGTGAGAACTACAAAACTTGTTTCCTGACAGGAGGACAGAGTGACCTTGATAGTCAGGCCCTTTCTCAGGACACCAGGCGGCAGAGTCCCAGTCTCCACCCTGGTCCTTGTTTGAGTAACTGGAGTCACAATAGGCAAAAAGGAGAGAAGAAGGCACGTCATCAGCCTGCACTAGGAACAACAGCCAGGTGCCCTCAGGGGAGGGCTGGCAGGCACAGCCTACGCTTGGGCCTGTCTCACAAAGTTCCCAGAGCTGGGTGGCATGGGCCCACAGGGACACTGGGGTGAGAGTTAGCTTTGACAAGGGAATCATTTCCATTTTTCGTGACTCTGGCCACTGGGCCAGGGGCCGCGTGGACATGGGCCAGGTCCTGTCTGGCCCCCAAAGCATCACACATTCTGAGACCTAAAGTTCATACAAACATTTATTCTGTTCCTACACACAAAGGGAGGGAGGCAGCAGCCCCCAGGATGACAGCCCAGAGGCCTTGGAAGCCCAGGCCAAGGGGCTGGCTTGGCTCTGAGGTTGGGGAGTCCTGATGGGCTGGGGTGAGTTCTGGAAGCTACCCAACAAGACAGGGCAAACATCCAGGCCCATGGGACTGACCACGTGGGGTTTGGCCCCTGGGTCCCAGTGGCACCAGGGTTGGACCCCTCAGCTGAGGAGGTGTGCAGGTCAGCAGGTTTAAATTAAAAATTAATAAAAATAACAGTATAAAGTAAAAAAAGACAACCCCTGTCTCAAACCATGAGGGTTTGTCCTGTCGCCTGCATTATATACAAAGGAGCGGAAGGCAGAGGGGCTGGGGGTGGGGAGCGCCTGACTGGGGCACAGAGGCCAGGCCAGCTCCACCCTGGGCTGCAGCAGTGGGCTGGGGGTGGGGAGCGCCTGACTGGGGCACAGAGGCCAGGCCAGCTCCACTCTGGGCTGCAGCAGGCTCCAGGGGATAGGCCTGGGGGAGGAGGAGGTGACACGCTGGACGGGCGTGGGGCTGGGTTGAGGGTTGGTCTTAGCCCCCCAGCTCTGGGCCGCTCACTGCAGACCTGCAGCTTGAGCTCAGGCGGCGCGTGGTCAGCTGTCATGTTTTATTACACAGTTTGAAAAGAGGCCGAGGGCATCGGGACTGAGGGATTGGGGCTGAGGGCAGCCAGGATTGGAAGAAGGGGGGTGGCACGGTCATGTCGGGTGGGAGTCATCGCTTGGTCTTGGCGTCTTCTCGGATCTTCCAGATGACAAGGTGCATACAGGCACTGGCGTCCTCACTGGAGCTGTGCCCGTCCACTGCAGGGCAGACGCGCTCAGCACGGCCCTGACTTCCGTCCCTCCCCTCCCCCCCACCCCCCGCACCGCTGCTCCAGAGTTGGCTCCTCACCGTTGTCTTGGATGATCTGTCTGAGGTAGTCAGCCATGAGGTTGCGCAGGGAGCGCTTATAGGGCAGGCCCAGGCGATGTGGGAACAGCACAGATGTGTCCACCACTGTGCCGTGGATGACCTTGAGAGCCAGCAGGTCACTCTCCAGGCTGTGGCCAATGAGGATGGTGTCAGCGCTGAACATGCTTAGCAGGACAGCCTGCACGTCGCGCAGTGTGATGCTCGTGTCCTCGAGGTCAGCCTCCGTCACCCCTGAGAACCTGCAGAGGGCCGGATGCAAGAGGGGCGTCGGGCCGGGCAGCATGGGAACGAGGCCGGGGTCCCGCGGTAGGCCGGGACACACCTGGTGTTGTAGTCGACAACTTCATTGTCAGGCTTGACAAAGGTGTCATACACGACCTGCATGTCTGTGTCCACGACTGTGACTCGGGTCAGCTCCAGGCCATATGTAGTGTAGGACTGAGAACAGGAGATGGGCGCCAGATGCAGCCGGCTTCCCATCCCACCTCCCCTCTGCAGCCAGCCGTGGCTGCTGCAGAGACCCTGTCTGGGACACCACGGGAGCCACCAAGGCAGAGGGAGCCACAGGCTGGGAACAAGAGCCGGACAGGGCAGACAGCAGCAGGTGTGGTGCTGGTGGCAGTCTTACTTCTCAGCTGCTCCCCTGCCAGTTCTCAGCCGGCTTCGCTCCCTCACCATCCCGGGCTGTACCCAGATTCCTGAGACCCCAGACTCACCATCTCACAGTCGAGGGCAAAGACCCCCGCATGAGCATCTTCGGGCAGCTCCTTCTGGAAGGTGCGCACAAAGCCCTCCAGGTTCTCCTTCCGGCCGTCCTGCACATGTTGCTGGGGAACAGGGGGTTCAGCACAAGGGCCAGCATGGCCACGCATGACTCTCGAGGAGTCCTGGGGCCTGAGCACAGGACTCAGCTGTGTCCCTCAATGCCAGTGCAGTGAGCAGGAGCAGGGAGTGGCACACAGCAGGACTTACCTTGGCGACCTGACAGCCCACAGAGCCGACGGCAGCTGAGCAGCACATATATTGGGTCTCCCAGCCTCCAGCCACTGGTGAGAGACAGAGCGATGATGTTCCCGGCACCTGGCAGGGACCTGGCCCACCCTGTCAGGGACGAGGACTCAGGGAAAGGATCTGGGCCATAGTGTCATAAGCTGATTCAGGCCTGGGCAAGGTCCCCACCCTTGGGGACACTGCAGGGGTGAGACAAGCAGAGCCTGTGCTCGGAAGGAACGTGTAGATTACAGAAGGCCAGGCCTTCGGACAGGGGCAGGGTGAGATGGGCAGGAGCCCTCACGGCCACCAGGGAGTGTGGGCACGGCTCGCTGCAACAGCAGCCAAGTCCCACCTCGATTCCGCCGCAGACGCCCCCAGTGGTAGTAACACTCCTCACTGCGCACGCAGCGGCCCGAGGAGGACACGAGATACTCAGTGCCGCATCGACAGCAAATCCTGCAGGAGGCTGTGTGTGAAGACAGATGGACAGGCAGAGAGGCCAGTGGGTGAGGGGGCCGGCACCCAGCAACCCCTGAGCACGATGAAGTGAAGCGCCTGCCTCTGAGCTGTCTGTCCTCACACCAGAGCTAACCACCCAGCACTCCTGCCTGAGGGGATGTGGGAGGACACTCACGGTCCTTGGGCTTCTTCTCCTCGGCTGTGAAGATGACTGCACCCCCTGGGCGCTCTGGGTGAGGGAAGGGGTAGCCATTCTCTTTTAGCTGCTCCTGAGTGAGTAGGTATTCCCTGAGGCGGCTGTATAGGGCAGTCCCTGCAGAGGTACTGGGTGTCAGTGCTGCCAGAAGGGGAGGGACAGACAGACAGACAGCAACACATGCAGGCATGTATGCACACATTCATGCATGCATGTACGTATGCATGCACACACATGGCTGTATTGTTCAGGGAAGTCCCGGTGGGGACACTGGCTCTCAGTGCTGAACGGGAGGGACAACGACCAGATGTTACAAGACAGGACAGACAGACAAGGACACAGGGGAGCATGGGTTAGTAGCCACTAACTCACCTTTCAGCTCTTCTACCCTTGGGCTGCTGGGGCGGCTCAGTGAGAAGCTGGTTTTAGCTGCCAATTTGCCCCCCAGTACAACCTCATGGGACACAACCCTGCGGCCACTGGCTTCTAGAAGGAAGCACAGAAAAGTCAGGGAGGGGTTGACCAGCTTGCAGCCACAGGCCTCCACCCCACTGCATGTGCACTCCCCAGCACTGCCTCCACCCCACTGCATGTGCACTCCCCAGCACTGCCTCCAGAGTCTCAGCTGGGCAGGGGTCGTGGGAACTCAGGACAAGTCACCCGGGGCTCAGCAGCTCCCCACCTGAGCTCTGGTCGGACAGACCAGGCCTGCTATCCCTCGGGGGAGGTGTGGGACAAGGGTGGGGGTGGGTTGGGGGACATGCTGCAGCTACAAAGCTGACGACTAATGGGTTCCGAGGTGAGGATAGACTAATGGGGGCCAGGAAGACGAGCATGCACTGTGGTGGCTGCTTAATGGGGCCTCTGGAAGGGACGTAATGAAATGTCTCAGCCCTCTCCTCCTTCCCCAGCTTAATGTGCAGCGCTCAGCCACTCACCATGAAGAGGCTGTGAGGCGCCATTAGTGGAGGGAGGGAGGGAGGGAGGGAGGGGGCAGAGGGTACCCTGGGCAGTAGCCCGAGTGTGGGGAACCAGGGACCATGCCTGCTGCTGAAGCCCATGGGACAGGCAGCTCTGGGCAAGCCCCTGTGCACACAGCTGCCCGACTCACTGCTGAGGTGGGGCACGGAGTTGGGGACCAGGCCCCGTAGCTTCTTTAGGGTGTTCACGGCCACATTCAGGTATATGTTCTTGCTGGGACTGCGGTCATATGCCACCTTTTCCTCGTTCAGGGCCTGGGTAAGACAGTGAGTGCTCAGCCTAAGGTCCTGACAGAGCCTGGCACCCAGGAACATGGGCAGTAGGATCAACTGCTCTGGATGACAGTGACCGGTGCAGGACCAGCCTAAGCCAGGCACACAGCCCAGCCTGTCACTAATGGGGATGTGGTGCTGGCAGCCAGTATGAACCAAGATGCCTGGAGGACAGACAGGGACCTTCCCAGCTGCAGCTCAAGGCCACGGCGCCCAGGGCCCGCACCCTGCCCTGAAAGGAAAGTGCACTCCAGGGCCCACCTTCTCGATGGCCTCCTGGTTGGACGAGCAGAACTTGAGACATTCCTCAATGAACAGGTTGAGATAGCGCTGGCGGACTACGGTGGGGACCTTGCCGCCGAATTCTTTTGGGATAACGGGCTTCTTTAGACTCTGGAGAAAGAGAGCAGGGTGGTTAGGACATGGGCTCTCTGGGGAAGACAGGAATGAGTTGTCCCAATGCACGAGTCCAGCTATGAATTCCAGAGGGAAAGACTGGGGACAGCATGGCAGGGGTGTTTGTATAGGCTCTGACTCCTTCTCAGTACTAGGAGACAGAACATACTATAAGGCCAACATAGAATCCTACCAGGGGCAATATGAGCAGAGTGTAGCTCATGGCAGGCGTGCAGGGTACCTGGAGTGATGGGCTGTGGGCGATGCGCTTGGGGGTGACGGTGGTGGTTGTCTTAGATGCCATCCCTGACAACGTGCGTGTCTTCAGTGGCTGGCTGCCAGGTTCAGGGCCTTGGGACACCTGGCTGCTGCTGGCAGGGAGCGCCCTCTTGGCACCTGTGGGGGCTGGTAGGGGACAGGGGACATGAGTGCAGGAGGACAGGAGGCCCATGACGGAGCTGCGGAGTACCAGGAAGCTGCGGTCGTTGAGTGTGAGAAGAACGCGCATCTCGCAGCGCAGCGGGGGCCGGGGCACCGGGCTCGGGGTGCGGAAGGACATGGGACTCTAGCTGCTCTGGGGCAAGTCCATGGAGGTGGGGAAGGGCAATGCAGCTGTGGAGGCCGGCTCAGGCAATGCCACGGTCGGGGCAGTCTGGCAAATGGTGGGGCGTGGTCGGGGCCTCTGCCACATGTTCCAGCCCCCAACTCCGAGACATTGACGTCTGAGGGGTAGCCCTGGCTCCAGGGCACAGGACCAGAGGGCCTGGGATGCCCAGGCCTGCTCATTGTGACAGGCTACCTGCCTGTCCCTGTAATGAGGTCACAAACCATACATAGTCTCCGCCCTGGCAGAAGGTGGCCAGGGCTGCTCCCTGCATGGCTATGCAAGGTGTGGAGTATCTGCCCATCACAGCCCGTCCTTCCTGGAACCCCAGTGCTCTCTCGGCCCCACAGGGAGGGGGCACATCTGCATGAGTAACTCCCAGCCCTGTGTGTAAGCTATACCGTGAGCACAGAGGCGGATCAAGGTGGGCATCTGGGAGACAAGGAGAGTCCCAGAACTGGAACAGCCCCTAACAAGCCCTGTGGCACCCACAGCAGCGGGACACAGAACACAGGGTGCTGCAGCCCTTGATGGGCAGGGAAAGCACAGGCCCAGAAGCTCCTCCTCCTCTGGTCACAGGTCCTGGCTCTCTAGGCAGGACACATCCTCAGGAGCTTTGCCTGGGAATGGGGCCGGTTGGGACCACCGCTCAGAGCTGAGAGAACTACCCCACCCCTGACCTTCCAGCTGCTGTCCACTCCAGGTAAGCCCAGGCAAGTCCCTCTATGGTTGCTGGGCTGGGAAGGAGCACGGAGGCTGCTCAGACCTTCTAAGTCCCTGGGAGGGTGCTCGAGGCCAGGTACAACAGACGTTCTCAGAGTGCTGGCCTCCCTCATACTGCACACGCCAAGGCGAGGGGTCTGAGGAAGGGTGGGGCCAGGACGTACCAGCAGCCAGTCGGGGGTTGGGTACATGAGCAATCCTCCTCTTCTCCCCGGGCGCTGAGATGTGCACAGAGGAGAGCCTCTCAGTTGGCCGTGGGGCGGCCTGTAGCCAACTGGCCGAGTCCCTCTGTGCTTGCTGCGCTCGCCGGTAGCACACCTCTTGAGCAGTTGGGGGCCGTGCTGGGGGAGTCACAGGGGTCCTCTTTGGGGCCTCTGCCTGAAAAAGCACAGGTCCTAGAGCTAGCTCCTGTCCAGAGCACTCCAGGCAAGCACGGTGACAGCTAGCAGAGGCAGCAGAAGCCCTGGGCAGGGAGGGTTCCCAAACCCTAACCTCCCCTGGCTTCCCATGCTCTCACTGTCCGACAGTGCTCAACACGGGGCCCAAGACCTGTCTGCGCTCGTGTCTCCTCCAAGATGAAGCCTTCCTTGGATGTTTGAGGGGCCTAAACTTGCCATCGTACCCCGCATAGGCCTCTCCTAGCATCCTGTCTTCCAGCCACAACTGAGGTAGCCTTGGGCTCTGAGGCTACACAGCCCACTCAACTGTAATACTCACGGGGATTTATCCCGCTCCTCCTCTGTGCACTATTCCTGTGCCCAGGTCAGGGAAAGACAGTCTAGATGGGACACGAGGCACGGGACACCAGCTCACCAAAGGCCAGCAGCAGGGGTCCCCTTCCTCCAGAGGCCTGCCCTGTATCCCCATATCTGGGTCTTACCTCCTTGCCTGGCTTGCAAAGGTGTGAGACCCTCCTCTTCTGCCCTGGGAACAAAGTGGTCAGGCCCGCATGCGTCTTCTCCTCAGCCTTCTCCTTGGGTGGCTGAAAACACACATGTACTCCTCACTCTGGTGCCTCCTTGGGGCACGCCCCTGCCTTCCCACCCAGCCTCGTGTTGCTGCCAGACCTTAGGCAGTCCTGCCAATGAGAGCCCTACGGAGGATGTGCACCCTGAGGCCCAAGGCCGGGCCCCAGCACCTGCCTCCCAGGCCTTGTGGATAGGAGGACAAGTGGGCGTGTCCCTGCTGTTGCCCCCACACCCAGCCCTGGATGACGGCTCAGATATGGAATGCCAGTCAAGGGCATCCCGCAGGGCTGGTGCTGGAAGGAACTGGCCATCCATCTTTGTTCAGGATGAGCGCTCTCTGGTGGCCAGCATGGGGACATTAGCAGGAGGGACACTCAGATGGGTCAAGGCTGGCCTGACCAGGCAGGTCGGGGAGTGAGGAGAGGAAGGGGCTTCGAGGCTAGAAAGGGAGTAAGAGCTAGAGGGGAAGAGGGGCAGGAAAGGCCAAGGAGCTGGGACAGGAGGCGGTGTGAGCTGGCGTGAGGGCCCGGTACCCCTTTGCCGATCAGTCTGAGCGGTCAGTCGGACGCTGCCACGAGAAGCCGGCTGTGTGGGTAGAGAGCCAGCATCCTCACTCTGGGCAGGGTGCAGGGGGGCGGCAGGCGGCCACCGAGGGTTCCTGAATTTTGAATGGAGTTAAGAAGCCGGTGCTGAAGGAGTGGCTTCTGCTTGGGTCACAGAGGCTGGAATCGGCTGGAGATGACCGTGGGACCGAGTGTCCCCTCGAAGGGCCCTCGCCTGCCAAGGCCAGTGCCCTCACCTGCCGGGCCAGCCGGCCCTTGTCCTCGGTCTTCACGCTGGTGGACTCATTGAAGATCCGCAGGCACTCCTCCATAGGGTCCACATCGAAGTCCACCTCCTTCTCCAGGGCTGCGTAGTCCACACCCTCGTGGGCACGCTGGCTGGCTCCCGAGGTCGAGGAGGAGGAGGAGGAGGAGGGGGACAATGGGGAGGACGGCGCAGGGGACGTGGGTGGCGCGGCCTTGAGTCGCTTGGGCACCTTCGCCTCACCCAGGCCCAGGCTGGAGTCAGAGTCTGATTCAGAGTCTGAGCTGAGGCTGGGCAGGGTCGGGGGCCAGATTCGGGGTGCTCCTGCTCCCAGGCCCGAGTCCTCCTCCTCACTCTCATCTCCAAATAGTTCGGCGTGGCTCAGGGCCCGTTTCTTGAGCTTAGGCGTGTCCCGTGGTGCGCCGTCATCCAGGGAGTGGGCCTTGCGTTCCACTAACTTCCCTGACGGCATCTTCTTTGCACTGATGCCTTTCCAGGCCAGTGGTGCACGGGGACCAGGCCCAGAGTCCTGGGGCCCTGTGCTGGAGGGGCGGCCCAGCCCCCCTTTCCCTGAGCTGGCCACTGTGGTAGCAGAAGATGGCTTTTTCTTGGTCCCTTCAGGCCCCTGGGCCTTACCCCTCAGGCTGGGGGCGGGCAGTTTCTTGTCCTTCCCTCGGGGCCTGGCTCGGTCTTTCTCTTTCTTTTTGTCTTTCTTGAGGACCTTGTCCTTGTGGCTGAGGCTGGCTAGGGTACCACTTTTCTTCTTTTTGGCTTTACCCTCCTTGGGGACCCCAGCCTCTTGAGAGGCCCGGGCTGGGGAGCCAGGCCTGAGCAAGGCCGCTGTGTCTGGCGCTCTGGGAGGCTGCCCGAGGTCCTCCACGTCACACTGTACAGCCATCTCCTTGGTGCCCCGCAGGCCAGCCTCCTCACACTCCCTGCCCTCCTTGGAGACAGGCTTCCCAGGCGCCTTGCTTTCAGGGCCAGCCCCGGCCTCGGGGCTGCTAACATCAGCCTTTGGGGGGCTGGCCACATCGTCTTCTGAGTCTGAGAACCTGGCCTCGCAGCCACTGAAGGG
The DNA here is from genome assembly GCA_036184795.1 of Tokudaia tokunoshimensis. Taxonomy (NCBI): domain Eukaryota; kingdom Metazoa; phylum Chordata; class Mammalia; order Rodentia; family Muridae; genus Tokudaia; species Tokudaia tokunoshimensis. The sequence goes on along the minus strand of BTHU01000007.1, from coordinate 1,495,515 downwards.
GTCACAGGGCTTCTTGAGGGCAGGCGTGTATGGCTCGGCCCCCCTGGAGCCCCGCGGCCGCTTGGTGGCCCTCTCTTCCCCAGCACTGGCCCTGCCAAGGTGCCGGGCTGAATAGTTGGACAGCGGGTCGTACTCTAGATCTGTCGAAGGCTTTGAACTATCTACCACGTACTTGCCACCGGCCACAGGGCGGCCCCAGCGGCGCGGCTGGCCCACGGCCTTGGGGACATACTCCAGCGCAGCGGCGCCTCCTGCAGCTCTGCCCTGATCCCTGTCTGGGGCGAGGGAGTATTTCTGCCCTGGCTCGGCAGGGATGGCCAGTGGGGTGGGCCGGTAGGCAGCGTCCGAGCTCAGCAGGCCACCTGGCGTGTACGTCAGGGCCAGCGAGAAGGTGTCGTCGTCACCCACGCTTGTGACAGGGCTGCACGGCGCCAGGGCTGAGGCCCCGGCACTGTGGCCCCGGGCGGTCTCCAGGAGCTCCTGGTAGCGCCTCTGCTGCAGCTCCACCTCGCCGCGCACGGCCTCGATGGCCTGGCTGACCAGCTCCAACTCCCGCATGCCGTCGCCCTGGCCCAGAGCGCCGTTCCCCCTCCGCACAGGCGGCTGACGCAGCTCTGGGTTGGAGGGGTCATAGCCAAGCCCTGGAAGGGAAGAGAACACAGAACAGCTACTGAGCTGCTTGGCTAGAGATGTGCAAAGTAAGAGAAGCAGCCATGCAGACCTTACTGCACACCAGGCTCGGGCCCCAAGGAACCTCACGGGGACACTGAGCACTGCTGTGGTGGGATCACCCAGTCTACTCCAGGACCTGGGCAGAGGGGTGTGTGTACGGCTGGGGCTCAGCGGGTAGGGCACCCCTGGGGACACACAGGCTTCATCCCCAGAACCGCATGTACCGGTGTGGTGGCCATGTCCATCACCCCAGCTCTAGGAAGGTACAGGCAGGAGGATCAGAAGCAAAGGTATTCTCGGCTACATAATGAGTTCAAAGCTAGCCTGGGCAACATGAGATCCTATGTCAAAGAGGGTACAAAGAGAGGTTCCCTGGAGACCACCAAGGTGGACGGGTTACCCACAGGACCTACCAGGAATCAAACAGTGCAAGGCTCTGGACTGGCCTGCAACACCATTCCCAGTCAAGTGCATGAAGGTTAAACCGGCAGCCTTGGCAGACTCAGGGTCTTATTGGTTGAAAGGCTAGCTCAAACTCCTGGTCTAGTCAATCACCCTGGCTCCACCTCCCTCGAGCTGAGATCGCAAGCACACAGCAGCAAGGCCATCTTTTAAAGTGCGGCTTCTACAACAGTTCCGTCTTCAGCTCTGAGCCAGCACTTGGGCCTCATCCTCTTGGGGATTGGTTCTAGTGCTCTGTCTAATTTCGGCTCCCAAAGCCGTGCGTACAGACCTCAGGGTCCCTGCCCCAGCTGTCTTCGATCGATTGCCATAGAGCCAATGGGTGGGCAGGGAGACGGGTCAAGGGTCTGAGAAAGAGGGAAGGAGAGGGAGAATCGTCATGACTTGGAGGGAGAAGGATCAGATCAGGTTTAAGAGCTACAGGACAGAAACCATCCAACAATATAGGTGGAAAGGGAATGCGGCCCTATGGGGGGGGGGTTGCCCAAATGGTAACAGGGCAGCAAAGATAAAATATAGATTTAGGTGTTAAGCCAGGAATACCTGAGGGAAGTGTGTGGTAGCCACAGGGAGGTTTAGAAGTGCACGACCACTGAGCTTGTCAAGGCACATCAAAATTAGTGCATGCATGTGTTTCATTCAAGAATCTAGAGAGCTCTTGGGTGGGTACAGCGTGCACTCGACCCGCCAGGAGCCAAAGCGGTTTAACTAATTCACTGCTACAATGCTCAGCCGTCACCACTGAGCCAGCATCCGTTCTTCATGGAGTATCTGAAAGGGAGGGGCTGGAGGCTGGAGGTAAGGTAGCTCACTTCCCAGCCCCCACCCACACAGACACACTGATACACAGAACTAAAAGTAAAACTTGCACACAAGGAGACAAACCGGAGTGGGAGTGCATATCTCCTGAAGGACAAGACAAGGGAGCTGATGAGAGAGAGAGAGAGAGAGAGAGAGAGAGAGAGAGAGAGAGAGAGAGAGAGAGACAGACACACACACACACACACACACACACACACACACACACGGGGGGGGGGTTACACACGGTGGTGGCAAGGACAGACTGCTCACAGGGGGCCCCTACAGCTGAGAGGCAGGGGCAGGGGCTGGGTCAGACCCATTGACCTGCAAAAGGAATTGGGAACTTCTCTGAACTTTCCCTTTCAAGTAAGACCCTACTGTGGCACAGCCCTAACCAGCCTGGATGTACAGCTGAAGGTGACCTTGAAGTTCTGATCCTCCTGCCTCCACTTCCCAGGTGCTGGGGTGACCAAGGGTGAGATTCCAGGCTTGACTGGGCTGGGTCTTAAAAAGTAACATTCTAAGGTTCAGAGGCAGTGGGCCAGCCATGCAGGAGGCTGAGGCAGGAGGATCAGAAGTTCAAGGCCATCTTAAGCTAGCAAAACACAGTCTGAAAAGAAACTTGCCTAGCAAGCCCAAAGCCCCAGGGGAGGGGGAGAGGGACACAGGGACACAGGGACACACACACACACACACACACACACACACACACACACACACACACACACACTGCTAGTATTGATCCCAGGAGTGGTTTGCATACCTATTATCCTAGGAGTCTGGGATACTTCAGGAGACTGGGACAGGAAGACCCCCACCATCCTGGGCTTCACCAGGAGGCGGTATCAAACAGTAACACAGGAGGACTACAGAAGGTAGGCATGGCCCCTCTGTGAAAACATGGACACTCATGGTGTCCTGGGAGACAGGCTGGGCCGCACAGGTGACTGAGTGGAATCCCCCACCTACAGAGAAGGGTCCCTGAGTCCATCACTGCCCAACTAGACCTACAGACAAGAGTGCTGGACAGGGAACTGGGGTTCGCAGGCACAAGCTCAGCTGTGCATGGGAAGAGTGACCCAGACACAGCCAAGCATTGCTTTCCTGGGTAATTCCTTCCACACATCTGTCGAGACCTCTGACGGGCCACACCAGGGGCAACAGCCTCAGGGGCAGCACCACACTGGACCGTTCTCCTGACATCAGGAAATCAGCCCCTGGGCAGTACCAGCACCCAAGGTTTCTGCTCAAGGCCAAAAGGCTGATAAAGGTGGAGAGACTGCTGGGGCCCAGTCCAGTGAGGGCTCTGATAAGAGAGAGCTCCCAGTCCTGGAGGCGGAGACGGATGCTCCTCAGACGCCATATGGGAAGGAGAGGGGAGTGGGTAGTGCAGGGGTGTTGGGGGCCAAGCCCACTCTGGGCTGTCTGGATGGGTCCTGAACGCCAAGCCCACGGTCTCCTCAGAGGACTGTGCTCTGTCTTTCCGAGGCTGCTCCTTTCCACCCTGCGTTGGGATCCAGGCACTCCCCTCAGCTCAGCACCACTGGACACATGCGGTCACCCAAGCAGGACCAAGCTCTGAGGTTCACCTTCGGTGACTCACATCGGCAGCAGGTCACTAGAGAGCTATGAGAAGCTGCACACGAGTGAGACCTGGCCACAGAAGAGGGCAGGCCGGCCTAGAGAGTGCTGCTTAGCCCCAGCACAGGTACACAGCAAGTCTTACCCAAGAGGCCGCCCTAAGGAATGAGCTCAGGACTCCCGTGTCCCCAGGTCATCCTCCAGAGCCTTCCTTTTCCACAAAACCAGCCCTGTAGGATGCCAAGGGCTTGCTAAGTGGGATGCAAGGGGACAGCCCCAGCGTGCTTAAGATGTTGGGCTCTCTAATGCAGGAACAGGCATGGAGCCTCCATGGGCGTCCACCAGTCCAGACAAGGAGCTGATATGGTAAGGTAGGAGAGGCCACGTGCTAATATCCCGGAACAAAGTTAGAGGCAGCCTTCCTAACCCATGGTCCACAAGGGCTGGGATGTACTTTCCAGTCCAATAAAGAAAATCCTCTAAGACCTGCCTGACCATCCTAACTGGATCCCAGTGGAGATGGCCAGGGCCTCTCTGTCCCATCCCGACACCAACAGAGACCCAGTCAGGACGTCTCTCAGGCCAAGCTGTCTCTCACCAGGGCTCAGGCTGGGGACCGAGGGCTCTGCGTCTTCAGAGGAAGAGCCTGCCGGCTGGTATCATACACACAATCCTTTTGTCACTTGTCACGGAGGCTGGTGGAGCTATATGGGGCTTTCAGAGCACAAATGCAGCCCTGCCCCCACCACTCTACATGAGGTTTCTGCTCAGAACTATGGCAAAGTCCTCCAGCAGATTCTCGTCACCCGCTCAGGTCTGAGACCTGCCCCAATGCCCACCTCCCACTCACCAGGCAGCCCCAGGACCTTTAATACATGGACTCCCAAGTCCTCAGATGAATAGCTCTCTGCAGCTGCAGGAACCCAGGAAACAGGAAAGCCAGGGTGGGCTAGCTCAGCCCCAACCCTCTTCACTACACAAGGCAGGATCCCAGACACTAGCGGCTCTTCAGAGGCACCTAGACCTTTCTACAAGGTTGGTATCAAGTCAGCATGTCAGCAGGGAATCCTGTTGGCATTTTCCAGACACTGGACAAACATATTGGCCTTCAAATCCCAGTTTAGGAGCTAAAGAGATGGCTCAGCAGTTAAGAGCACTGACTGCTCTTCTAGAGGTCCCGAGTTCAATTCCTAGCAAGCACATGGTGGCTCACAAAGGATCCACTGCCCTCTTCTGGTGTGTCTGAAAACGGCTACAGTGTGCTCAGAGACATAAATCTCAAAACAACACAACACAACACAGCAGTGTAGGGGTTGCCTCTCCTCAGCCCCCAGCTACTCCTCAGTTCCCAGCTACTCTATCCAGAACCAGAGCCAGCGTGCTTGCCCACCTATCCCTCTCCCGAGTCCCATAGGTGCGCGCTGGGTCAAGAATGGCCAGAGCGACCCTCAGAGAGCCAGCGTGCTTGCCCACCTATCCCTCTCCCGAGTCCCATAGGTGCGCGCTGGGTCAAGAATGGCCAGAGCGACCCTCAGAGAGCCAGCGTGCTTGCCCACCTATCCCTCTCCTGAGTCCCATAGGTGCGCGCTGGGTCAAGAATGGCCAGAGTGACCCTCAGAGAGCCAGCGTGCTTGCCCACCTATCCCTCTCCTGAGTCCCATAGGTGCGCGCTGGGTCAAGAATGGCCAGAGCGACCCTCAGAGAGCCAGCGTGCTTGCCCACCTATCCCTCTCCCAAGTCCCATAGGTGCGCGCTGGGTCAAGAATGGCCAGAGCGACCCTCAGAGAGCCTCGGGGCAGGCACACTGCCTCATCACCGCCACCCCAGAGTTTCTGGCAAAGTGAGACCCACCACTTCCTCAGAGCACTCGCAGACTATAGTGAGACAGAACTTGGTCCTGTCCTGTCGTCCTAGACAGGCTCAGTTTAAAGCATCTGCACCGGGGGGGTCCCTCCTCTGTGGGAAGTGTCCCCTCTCCAGCTGCCCCTGGACCAGCAGTCACCTGAAATCCCAAGTCCCTTATGCACACAGCACCAGGACAGACAGGCCACAGAATCAGGTCAAGAGGGTGAAGAGGGTGAGGGAGGATGGCCTCAGAGAGCAGCAGTGCTTGGCTGAGCCTGCGGCATCTAAGAGGCCGTAATGAACACAGAGGAGCCATGAACAGGGCAGACGGAGACAGGTGTAGGCTGGGCTGCTCGTAGCCTCCACAAACAGCACTAAAAACAGCACTGGGCAGGTGCGGCGCTGAGTAGCAGGGTCAGCATCCTGAATCCTGTCTTGCTTGTACATTGGGATGCCCATCTGCCCTCCAGGCAACAACAGAGAGCCAGTGGAACCAGCTGCCCACCACCGGCAAGGTAGCCAAGAAGTGCAGCCCTGATGCTCTCTTGCTGGGCAGAGATGGGCCTGGAAGAGGTGAGGCGGAGAACATTCTCCAGATGCCCGACAGCACCAGTCCAAACAGAGGACCATGGTGTGCTACTGTCCCTTAGAGGACGCCAGGCCCTTGAGTCTCGCCAACCAGTGCATGGATGTCTTTGGGCATTCACAGGGCCAACAGGCCCTGACAACCATGCTGTGGACTGCAGCGCCCCCTGCTGGCGTTTCCTGGAGAAGTGGATCTTTCTCTGGGAAGGAGCCCCAAGTGGCAGGGAGTCCCTGGATCCCTAGACTGCTCAGACAAGGAAAGCCACGCCCAAAGCCCCCACCCCCACCCCCGTCTCCCCAGGCAGTGCACCAACCCTGGTCTAACAGGGCAACGGGCAGTCACAGGTCCCGCGTGGTGGCAGAGCCCCTCTGACCCTCCTGTTCAAGCAGGAATTGTGGGAACTGGGCTGGGATCCAGACTCCAGAGGCCCCCAAGGCTCAGAAGGAACTGGGCCACAGCCACTTTCTTGCCCCCCACTCTCTGTCCCAGGAACACCCTCCTTTACTTGAGCAAAGCCTGTTCCTTCTAAGAAGCTCCATAGCTACTGCTTGGACTTGCCCTTGGCACCAAACTGTCCACAGGACATCTGGAAGCACCTCCGGCTGGGTGTGTGTGGAACCAGGGGCACTTTGCTCTTGGCTGACACATTCCTGGGAGTCTCAGATGGAGGTTCCAGGGCCCTGAAGACATGGCAGGGATGGGCTAACTCTCTGGCTCATACACCCTGATTTCTCATTTCTGCTCCTCTCACCCCACCTCCCTTGGCAGAGACAGAAGCTGCGCTGAGGCCCGGACTCTGTGAGAGTCACTGTGACGGGAACTCTATGTACACCAGCCAACAGGTCTCTAGAGAGAAACCCAAGGCCCAGCCTTGCCACTCATTGAGGCTACCACGCAGGAACCACCTCCCACATGCCCATAGCTCTAACCTCCCTCACTGGTATCGGGAGTGAATTAGTCAGGGTTCTCTAGAGTCATAGAACGTATGAGTAGTCTCTATACAGTTAGGGAATTCGTAGTCTCTATACAGTTAGGGAATTCGTCTGTAGTCCAGCTCCCCAATCATGGTCAGCAGCAGCTGTGGATGGTAGTCCAAGGATCTAGCAGTTGCTCAGTCCCACGAGGCAAGCAGGTGTAGAAGAGAGAGAGAGAGAGAGTCTTCCTTCTTCCAATGTCCTTATGCAGGTCTCCAACAGAGGGTGTGGCCCAGATGACCTTGAACTCGGAGATCTCTTTGTCTTAATCTTCTGGAATTCATAGTCACTACGCTTAAGGATCTCCATGTCAAGATCCGGGTCAGAAACTTATCTCTGAGCCTCCAGATTAGGATCATAGGTGAGCCTTCCAATTCTTGATTGTAGTTCATTCCACATATAGTCAAGTTGACAACCAGGAATAACAATCCACCCCTTGTCAACTTGACACAAATAATATCTCATGTCCACATGAAACAATAAGGTCATAGATACGCCTAACTTGGTATAACTATTCCTTGTACAATCACAAACGCATTTGTAAATTTACAATGGGGCACTGTCCCTTGGGAACATTCTTTTAGTGTCTCCATACCAATTGATGTTAAAGAAATTGGAAGAAAGACAAATGTATTCTTAACAAAATAAGACAGAAGCATTCATATTACTTATAATCCTCATTTCTGCAGCTGGTTATGTGGTCTTAGCAGGTTTTTATAACTACCTTCTTCTGCTACCCATTCTGAATTTCCTTCACCCTCGGCAAGCACCTCAGCAGGTCTTGACTCTTTTCCTGGAGGATTGACCCATACCTTCATTCCTGATGGGTCTGCGCTCTTTGTCATCCTGCTTGGATTAGGCTGTTGTAGTTTCCCATTGACTTTAATCACAGGACATGGTCGTACTAAGAGATGCCCCAAGGGATCTCCTGCACTCCAGACATAATCCTGTTTACCTCCATTGTGGAGAGGCAATCCAATTTCGCCAGGGTAATCTGGATCTATCACCCCTCCTAACACTGTTATTCCTTTCTTAGCCTGTTGGTTCAAAGGCATTAGAAGTCCAAAATGGCCAGGGGGGAAGTCTGAGCTTCTAGGTCAATGGGATGTTTGTTGTGGCTCCTGGTAGGAGCACTCCCCCCTCTGGAACCAAAACTTCTAGGCCAGCAGGACCTAAAGTTGTGGGGACAGGAAGCAAAAATTTTCCTAGAGGGTTACTAGGAGTGATAGTGAGTGGAGCTATTCCCTTTTCCACTCCTTGATTCCTGGACCCAAGGATCCTGGCTATGGGAGAAACTGTACCATATATTGAATGCTGATTCAAAGCATATACTGCCTTCTGAAGAACTCTACCCCAGCCCTCCATACTGTTGCCACCTAATTGACACTGTAACTGTGTCTTCAAAAGGCCATTCCATCTTTCTATCAGACCAGCTGCTTCAGGATGATGGGGAACATGGTAAGACCAGTGAGTTCCATGATCGTGGGCCCACTGTCACACTTCTCTGGCTGTAAAATGAGTTCCTTGGTCAGAAGCAATACTGTGTGGAATACCATGATGATAGATAAGGCATTCTGTGAGTCCACAGATGGTGGTTTTGGCAGAAGCATTATGTGCAGAAAAGGCAAATCCATAACCAGAATAAGTATCTACTCCAGTAAGAACGAAACATCGTCCTTTCCACGGGGGAAGTGGTCCAATGTAGTCAACCTGCCACCAGGTTGCTGGCTGGTCACTGGAGGAAAGGTGCCATATCTGGGGCTCAGTGTTGGTTTCTGCTATTGGCAGATCTGGTATTCAGCAGCTGCTGTAGTCAGGTCAGTCTTGGTGAGTGGAAGTCCGTGTTGCTGAGCCCAAGCATAATCTCCATCTCGGCCACCATGGCCACTTTGTTCATGTGCCCACTGGGCAATGACGGGGATGCCTGGGGAAGGAGGCTGACTGTCCACAGAACACGTCATCTTATCCACTTGATTGTTGAACCCCTCCTCAGATGAAGTCACCTTTTGGTGACCATTTACATGGGACATAAATATCTTTACATCCTTTGCCCATTTGGAGAGATCTATCCATATCTTCCCCAGATGTCTTTCTCACCAATTTTCCAATTGTGATCTTTCCACGTCCCTGACCATCCAGCCAATCCATTGGTTACAGCCCATGAGTCAGTGAACAATCGTACATCTGGCCATTTCTTCTTCCAAACAAACTGTAATACCATGTGTACTGCCCGAAGTTCTGCCCACTGTGAAGATTTTCCTTCACCTGTATCTTTCAGGGTTGTCCCAGAAAGGGGTTGTAATGCTGCAGCTGTCCACTTCTCGGCAGTGCCTACATAATGTGCAGAGCCATCAGTAGACCAGGTCCTAGTCTTCTCTTCTAAAGTCAGCCAATCATAGGTAACACCCCATACACACCTATAGGTGCGTGGCAGCAGATGGCATTGTAACAGGAGTAGAAACCACAGGCATCTGAGCAACTTCTTCATGTAACTTGCTTGTTCCTCAGGACCTGCTCTGGTCCCATCACATATATACCACTTCCATTTGATAATAGACTGCTGCTGTGCACGTCCTACTTTATGACTTGGAGGGTCTGATAACACCCAGCTCATGATGGGCAGTTCAGGACGCATAGTAACTTGGTGTCCTATTGTCAAATTGTTTGACAGTTTGACAAAGTGTATTGTTTCCACTAAGGCCCAATAGCAGGCCAAGAGCTGTTTTTCAAAGGGAGGGTAGTTGTCTGCAGATGACAGTAAAGCTTTGCTCCAAAATCCCAAAGATCTCTTCTGTGATTCACCGACAGGGGCCTGCCAGAGGCTCCAAACAGCATCTCTATCTGCCACCGATACCTCAAGTACCATCAGGTCTGCTGGATCATATGGTCCAAGTGGTAGTGCAGCCTGCACAGCAGCCTGGACCTGTTGAAGAGCCTTCTCCTGTTCCAGGCCTCACACAAAGCTAGCAGCTTTCCAAGTCACTTGGTAAATAGGCCTGAGTAACACAGCAAGGTGAGGAATGTGCTGTCTCCAGGATTCAAATAGACCCACTAAACGTTGTGCTTCTTTCCTGGTGGTGGGAGGGGCCAGGTGCAATAACATCATCTTTCACCTTAGAAGGAATATCTCTGCAAGCCCCACACCACTGTACTCCTAAGCATTTCACTGAGGTAGACGGTCCTTGAACTTTGGTTGGATTTATTTCCCATTCTCTGGTACACATATGTGTTACCAATGAATCCAAAGTGGTTGCTACTTCCTGCTCACTTGGTCCAATCAGCATAATGTCATCAACATAGTGCACCAATGTGATATTTTGTGGAAGAGACAAACGATCAAGATCCCTTCTAACTAAGTTATGATACAGGGCAGGAGAGTTAATGTGGGAAAAAAATAAAGAGGGCACGGGGTCTGGTGCAGGCGGGACACAGGGGCACACGCCAGGCAGGGCCGGCGGCGCGAGGGCGGGCCTCGCTCTAGGGCCAAGGTAGAGTACATATGCAGGCGGACACGGAAGTTCCACAGAGGGGTTTTGGGGAAGCAGGCAAGATGCACGCATGCCTCGGTCTAACGGGGAGCGGGCGGCCAAACCGCCGGCAGGTCCCGCACATGGCGCGCAGGGGCGCAGAGAGATCCCAGATCTCTCTGCGTGTTACCTGTGCTCAGACTGTCCGCGTGACTGGATATCAGAGTCTCAGACGGCGCGTACCAGCTAGCTCCGTGTGGCGAGTTTAATAAGAGGCGGCCCATAGCTTTGATGTTTTATTATTAAGAAAATAGAAAGAGAAAAGAGATAGACAAAGGAAGAGGAGAAAATAGGTAAGAGAAGCCGTGACCACGTGGAAAGGGGAGAAGACAGAGAGATAGACAAAGAGAGGGCCAGGAGAGAACAAGCAGGGAGAGAGAGCACACGCTGAGGGGTGTTATTTATAGTGAGTTGGGCGGTCAGGTAACCAGGAGACGGGGACAGTGTGGCTGCAGGCAGGTGACTGCCTAGGCAGAGTCAGGCTAGAACCTGGGGCGTGGCCACACGTCTCATTAAGGTCCCACATCTCCCCCTTTTTGTTTTTTTTAAAAGGGTCCCACAAGTTAATATATCCTTGAGGCAAAACTGTAAAGGTATACTGCTGGCTTTGCCAACTGAAAGCAAATTGTTTCTGGTGGTCCTAAAGGACAGGTACTGAGAAGAAGGCATTTGCCAGATCAATAGCTGCATACCAGGTTCCAGGAGATGTGTTAATTTGCTCAAGTAGTGAAACTACATCTGGCACAGCAGCTGCAATTGGAGTTACTACCTGATTTAGTTTCCAATAGTCAACTGTCATTCTCCATGATCCATCTGTCTTCTGCACTGGCCAGATAGCAGAGTTAAAGGGAGATGTGGTGGGAACCACCACCCCTGCATCTTTCAAGTCCTTGATGGTGGCAGTAATTTCTGCAATTCCTCCAGGAATATGATACTATTTCTGATTCACTATTTTCCTTGGCAGAGGCAACTCTAAAGGCTTCCATTTTGCCTTTCCAACCATAATAACCCTCATTCCACAGGTCAGGGAACCAATGTGAGAATTCTGCCAATTTCTGAGTATATCTATCCCAATTATACATTCTGGAACTGGGGAAATGACCACAGGAGGTGTTCGGTGACCTACTGGACCTACTGTGAGTCGGACATCAGTCAAAACTCCATTAATCACCTGTCCTCCATAAGCTCCTACTCTAACTGGAGGGCCACAATGTTTCTTGGGATCTCCTGGGATCAGTGTCAATTCAGAACCAGTATCCAATAGACCCCGGAAGTCTGATTATTTCCTTTCCCCCAGTGTACAGTTAACCCTTGTAAAAGGCCATAGGTCCCTCTGGGGAAGAACTGGAGAAAGACTAACAGCAAAACTTTTAGGTGTCTTATCAAGATCCTTCCTCAGAGGAACCCGGCCACCCCTTCATTCAAGGGGTTCTGGCTCTGCAAACTGACTCAAGTCTGGAAATTGATTCACTGGCAGAGATTGCCTTTTGCCATGATCCAATGTAGCCTTTCTTTCATTTGTTTGAGAATTTTTCTGCTTATACAGATCAAACAGGTATGCAGTAGGTTTCCTATCTATTTCATGCCTGCAAACACCATTACTAACTAGCCAGTACCAAAGGTCCAAATGAGTCCTGTCACTATAAATTCCACCTCTCTTGTGCTGACCATTTAAGGGGTATGTCATTATAAACACTGTTTTGTCTACCCTGTCCATTATAATAACTACGATCACCTTGTCTCTGGTGATTCAGTGCTGCCACCTGGCCCGTGTTACCTTGGGGCCCAATTAAACCCACTGGGTTTAATTCATCTAATTGAGCAGCAGCATCCCCAACCCTAAGGTCTGGCACAAGGAAAAGGGCAAGAACATAACTTTTTATATGAGCTGGTGCCCCTCTCACCAGTTTGCGTCTTATAGGACTGGTGAAGGGCATATCTTCTGGACCTTCCCATTGTGGATCCTTAGGTTTTACACAAGGTATCCACTCTAGCATTGCAATTTCCCTAAGCCTTAAAATCCCTTCATCAACACTAAGCCAAGGGATATCAGGCATCTCCAACTCCTTTTCATTAGGCCATCTTTTCATAAACACTTCAACCAACCATTCAAACAAACTTCTGACATCTTTTTTAACTGTGCGAGCTTCCACATTAAACCTAGAATCTCCACTCAGAGGGCCCATGCCAATAAACTCAGCCTGCTCTAGTTTTATGTTCCTTCCACCGTTATCCCACACCCTTAAAATCCATTCCCACGAATATTCCCCAGACTTCTGCTTGAATAAATTAGCAAACTCATTAAGCTCCTTAGTAGTATAGTGTATTTCCTCATGGACTACACTTTCTACCTTCCCTCTAGGGACCTGTTTTGCCTTGAGTCTGGTTATAGGTCTAGAAGAAACTATTGGTGGGCCTTGAGAAACATCAGTATTGTCTTGTCTGGCATTTTCTTCGGCAAAAGTCACTGCTGGTTTATCAGCTCTGAGGGATTAATTTCCTCACATGGAGAAGGCATTATTTCAAGGGGTGGGGCTGAGGGTACTACTTCCTAAGGTGGGGCAAATCCTAGAAAACCTGAAGATTCAAAATTCTCAATTTCAACAGTCTTCCCACACATTCCCATCCCAAGTTATAGGATCCCATTCTTTGCCAATTAATGCTCTTACTTTAACTGCTGACACCCTCTGAGGCTGAGACCTGAATTTTTGCTGTAATTCAGCCAACCTTGTAATGAGGGCTTCAGTTTGATTTTCTGCAACTTGAGCTCTATGGCTGCTAGAGAGAAGATTCTCTTCAAGGGCACACTTAGCAACTTTTAGATTGTTTACTTGCGTCTGGAGCTGTTCGATTTTATCACACAACTCCTTCCTTTCCTTCATTGTTCTTTCCTGAGATGCTAAGAGCAACCAGCCAGCAAAATCATTTTTCAATTTTTTTCCCAACTTGTAGAAAGTTTTGTATACCACCAAATCACCTAATTCATCAAGATAATCAAAGGCATTACCTTCTTTAAGCTTGAAATAGAGTTTCAACCACGGGTCTTCAATATTCTCCGAGCTCCCAGGAGAGAGAGAATCTGGAGAGGTTTCAGTAGTTGTAGGTGCTAGTGGATCAACTAACCAACTCCGGATTTTTGAAAGAATCATCCTTATACTTCTGCTCCTCTAGGACCACTTCTGGTTCCAACTTCTGTATTAGTCAGGGTTCTCTAGAGTCACAGAACGTATGGGTAGTCTCTATACAGTTAGGGAATTCGTTGATGACTTACAGTCTGTAGTCCAACTCCCCAACAATGGTCAGCAGCAGCTGTGGATGGCAGTCCAAGGATCTAGCACTTGCTCAGTCCCACGAGGGAAGCAAGCAAAAAGGAAGAGTGAGTGAGTCTTCTTCCAATGTCCTTATATAGGTCTCCAGCAGAGGGTGTGGCCCAGATTAAAGCTGTATGCCACCTCGCCCTTAATACCAGATGACCTTGAACTAGGAGATTTCCTTGTCTTAATCTTCTGGAATTCATAACCACTATGCTTCAGGATCTCCATGCCAAGATCCAGGTCAGAAACCTGTATCTCTGGCAGTGGTGGCGCACGCCTTTAATCCCAGCACTTGGGAGGCAGAGGCAGGCGGATTTCTGAGTTCAAGGCCAGCCTGGTCTACAGAGTGAGTTCCAGGACAGCCAGGGCTACACAGAGAAACCCTGTCTTGAAAAACCAAAAAAAAAAAAAAAAAAAGAAACCTGTGTCTCTGAGCCTCCAGATTAGGATCATAGGTGAGCCTTCCAATTCTTGATTGTAGTTCATTCCAGATTAGTCAAGTTGACAACCAGGAATAGCCACTCCAGGGAGCAAACTTCCTTTGTTCCTCAGCCTGTCTCCCCCCTCAGCACTCAGCACCTCAACAGGGTAACCATGCAGCCCAGCTGAGAAGAGGTGGCCGGCTTCCAATGCAGCTCTGAGCCACACATGGATTTGCTTTACTGTGGGAACAAAGGCCATGGAGGTCTATTCCAGCGTGCCCAAAGGATGCCACGAAGGTTGAGTCACTTGGGCCTTGTCCTAACCCAGAGCAGTCCAGGCCCTGGCCTCTGCAGAGGTGCACTGAGGAGACGACAGCAGAGTCCCCAGAGCAGAAAGGGCAGGACTGGACATTGCCTGGGGTCCAGCGCCTTTCCCTGGGTTAGCACCAGACACAGAGCAGCACCAGACCCCAAACATGACCTTCTAGGAAACCAAGTAACCAGCTGCGGCATGGGACAACACAGGAAGAACAGCATGGGAGGAAAGCTGAGGACCCAACACTGTTCAGGGATGACACAGCACTGGGCACCGCTCGCTCAGGACATGGTTTCCACCCCAAAATGCAAAAAGGAAGGAAACTTGAAAAGCCAGGATGTCAACTTAGTGGTGGAGGCACACACCTTTGATCCTGTGCTCTGGAGGCAGAGGCAGTAGGATCTCTGTGAGATTGAGGCAATGAAAGGGCACTGCATGTCACCCTCACTGGGCACCGCAGCCTGAGAAGTCACCTATGCTAGGCCCTCAGTGCCCACCCTGAGCTGAAATTCGCAAAGCTGTGTCCTTCCTCTTCCCCAGCTGACCCTACGATGCCGACCACGATGCCAACGACGCCAGTGGCTGGATGAGGAGCCTGCCACCAAGCAGGGAGCTGCTCGAAGGCTATTTGCAGGTGTCCTACGCCAGGTATGTGTAAGGATGGAAAGACCCAAAAAACAAGAGATGTGGCAGTTCATGCCTGGCCCTCAAACACTCAGAGGGCAGAGGCAGGAAGATCACCTCAAGTTCAAGACCAGCCTGGGCTAAACAGTGAATCCATCTCAAATTCTACTGCTCATATACAAAATAAGTAAATCTTTATTTAAAAGAAAAAAAAAGACAACAGCTTGAGAGAGTGGTACCTTAAATGAGCCTGGGACCTGGGGATGAAGTCAATGGTGCAGCTCGCACAGAGGTCTGCATCCCATCCCATCTCAGTGCTTCATCAAAGCAACTGTGCAGATGATGCCCACCTGTCCTGACAGATGGAGGACACAAACTCAACCTGGGTCATCCTCTGTTGCCCAGACTTTGAAGCAAGCCTATAAAATACATGAGACCTACCTGAAATATGCAACACACACACACACATACATATATGTGTGTGTGTGTGTATACATATAACTTAAAAAGGAGAGCCACTCGTAAGGAACAGAGATCACCAGAGAGGACTAAATGGTACTCTATTCAATAACTCTGTCTCTCTTTTTTTTAGAGAAGGCCACATATGTAACCCAGACTGGCCTTGAACTCAAAGAGATTCACCTGCCTCTACCTCCTAAACGCTGGAATTAAAGGTGTGCACCATCAGCCTGGATGCAATGCCACTTTTTAAAGGTTTTTTTCTTCTTTTTTTTTAATTTGATCCATATGAGAGTTTGCCTGGGTGTATGCATTTGCACCAGACATGGCTGGTGCCCAGAAGCCAGAATGCATCAGGTGCTCTGGAACTGGGGTTACAAAGCAGCCATGTGGATGCTGGGAACCCAATCCAGGGCCTCTGCAACAGTAGCAAGCGTGGCCCCCATCCTTCAGGCAGGGTTTCACTGTCTATATATTTCATATACAGACCAGGCCGGATTCAAACTCCAGAAAATGGGGCCTAAAAGTGTGCACGCAGCACGCCCAGCCAAAAGCAGCAAGTGCTCTTAAATCTGAGCCATCTCTCTAGCCTCTCCAATGTCTTCTTTAATGCAACTGAAATTCTATGTGTAAGGTTAGGGTCATCCGAGAACCCAGTAGGTTGCAGCTTGAGGATCCTGGGTCCCAAACTAGCCTGGCCTACAACAGTAAAAACAAACAAAAGACAAATAAAATCGTTATTTCTCCCAATTCCTTTTCTCTACTATAATACTTCTACACACTGTCTGATCCCTGAGGCCTTCAAAAATGCCATCACACTAACTGCGACATGCTCCCTGCCAAGCTGAAGGTCTACACCCGTCCAAGGCAAAGGGGTTTTCCGCTCGACGGACAGCAGGTGCCCCTACTGTTTTGTGCATTTAACTACTGGAGACGGTGGGGGCCTCACCCCAGGAAACTGTCACGATCATATAAAAGGTATGCCACGAGCGCACGGGGTGGAGTGCATGGTGACGGGGGGAATGACATCTCGTTCGGAACAAGGTGGACGGAATGAGGACCGGAGAAGTTGCACCAAGTCTCCTAACTTGGGGACGCGGCTGCACGGTCTCTCCCTCCGTCGTGTTGGGCTTTACGTTTTACCTAGTGACCAGAGAGGTCTAGACATTTGCACAGCATCGCGATGACAGCAATCTGACGGTGAGCGGTCTGGTTGAGCAAGTAACATGTAGCACGGGCGGGCTATGGAACCAGGCGCGGTCCTACAGGCTTACCTGCTGCGGGAGATGCTGAGCCGCCGCTACCTGAAGCGCCGGGACCCCGAGCTCCGCGGTGCCGGAAGTGGCAGTAGGGCCGCCGGCAAGGCCCCCCGGGAGCTCCCGCCCAGTATGGACAGTCGATGGAGCGGAAGAAGCCGGTAGAACGTAGCATGGTCCGTTCCGCAGCGGGGCCCCGGCCCGGAGATACCCGGGACCCCGGGACCCCTCCTCACACTCGCCCCGGAGGCTTCCGCTCGCGCTTTTCGGACCCCGCCGCCGCCGCCATCTTGCCCCGAGGCCCCCAGAGGCCCCCGGGACGCTGTCGCTAGGGACGCCGGGAAGGGCTGACCGAAATGTGCCTGCTTACAATGTCGGTTCCCGCGGAATTGTAGCAACGGAAGACCCAAAGTTTAGGACAAGAGAAGCTTTAAAGAACGCATAATTATATTCTTCTGGTTTCTGAGAACCTTGCGGCACCGGACTTTCGCGGAAACAGCTTCGCAATTTTGAGCCTCAAGCCCCTGAGAAGTCTGGGCTGTCCAGAGCGCGCCTGACTGAAAATGCACCGGGAGTCTCCGCTGTAATCTTGGCCCAGACTAGACTTATTGGCATTCCGCTGTATGAGGCCTTCGTGCGCCCCCAGGAGGACGAGGAGAGTTTCAGGCCAGGTATTTTTTGTTTGATTGATTGATTTAGGATTTACTTTGTAATTCTATGTATGTGCAACATGAGTGTTTCTGATCCTCGCAGAAATCAGAAAAGGACTTCAGATACTCAGAAATTGGAGCTACACACGGTTGTGTACGACCACGTGAGTACTGGGAATCGAACGCAAGTTTCCAATTGCAGTAAGTACTCTTCACCACTGAGCCAACTCTCTAGTCTCTAGGGTCTTAATCTGTTGAGGTACCTATCCTGAGAAGCCCCCACGTGTCTCAACTGACGCTCAAATATTCACCTAACCACGAGGGGCATCAGTGGGACATTTCTTTTTTCTTTTTGCTGTACCTAGATACACTAAACAAGCACTCTCCAATTGAGCTGCAGTCTGGAAACATTTTTGATTTTTTTGTTTTGTTTTGGTTTGGTTTTTGTTTTTTTGGTTCGTTCAGGAGTGTTTGGAGGGGTGCGGGATTGTGCACCCACATGCAGAGATTAGAGGAGCATTATAGCTTTCCACCTCTTTGTTTAGTCTTCCCTTTTCTTTCCTTATGAGACAGACTTCTTCACTGAAGGACTTCAGCTAGGCCGCCCAGCTGGCTGGCAAGCTTCCAGAATCTGCTTGGCCCCACCCCCAGCCTAGGGTGGCAGCACCCGGTCATGCCCAACTTTAAATGAGTATGAGTGCTGGGGATTAGAACTCTGGTCCTGAGACTTGTACACAAGCTTTCTAATCCACCCAGCCCTCTCCCCAACCATTTTTCTGATTTGCTTTTGATTGAGGTAAGGTCTCATGTAGCACAGACTGGATGGACTTGCCCATTATTTAGTGCTGCAGATGAAAGGCAAAGCCTCCTGCATGCTAGACAACTCATCTGCCACTGAGCCTCATTCCCAGACCCTTTCTTTTTGTTTGTTTGTCTCGACAGGGTCTGGCACTGTAGCCTAGACTGATCTTGGACTTGTGGCAGTTTTCCTAAAAGCTAAGATTACAGGCCTGAGCCACCATGGCTACCTGATTTTTAATTTTTTAATCAATTTAATTATTTGGTGTTTATTTATTTTAAAAGAATCTCGTTCTGTGCTCTAGGCTTATTTTCTTTTTCTTTTTTTTTTTTTTTTTTTTTTTTTTTTTTGAGGCAGGGTTTCTCTGTGTAGCCCTGGCTGTCCTGGAACTCACTCTGTAGACCAGGCTGGCCTCGAACTCAGAAATCTGCCTGCCTCTGCCTCCCAAGTGCTGGGATTAAAGGCGTGCGCCACCACCGCCCGGCTTCTTTTTTTTTTGGGGGGGGTGGTTCGAGACAGGGTTTCTCTGTGTAGCCCTGGATGTCCTGGAACTCACTCTGTAGACCAGGCTGGTCTCGAACTCAGAAATCTTCCTGCCTCTGCCTTCCAAGTGATGGGATTAAAGGTGTGCGCCACCACTGCCCAGCCAGGCTTATTTTCAAATCCATAAAATCTGCCTCGCCCTCCTGGGTCCTAGGCTTACAGGCCTGAGCCAGCACATGCAGTTTGGGAAGTGTATTCTACCCCCATTTAAAACTCCTCACAGAGAGAGATCACCTAGATAAGCACTGGTGCATGATGAACATCCAAAGTAGTCCCTGTGGAGGCCGAGGTGGGAACAACACACCTATAGTCCCTGTACAGTGGAGGTCGAGGTGGGAACACACCTATAGTCCCTGTACAGTGGAGGTCGAGGTGGGAACACACCTATAGTCCCTGTACAGTGGAGGCCAAGGTGGGAACACACCTATAGTCCCTGTACAGTGGAGGCCGAGGTGGGAACACACCTATAGTCCCTGTACAGTGAAGGCCGAGGTGGGAACACACCTATAGTCCCTGTGGAGGCCGAGGTGGGAACAACACACCTATAGTCCCTGTACAGTGGAGGCCGAGGTGGGAACACACCTATAGTCCCTGTACAGTGAAGGCCGAGGTGGGAACACACCTATAGTCCCTGTGGAGGCCGAGGTGGGAACAACACACCTATAGTCCCTGTACAGTGGAGGCCGAGGTGAGAACACACCTACAGTCCCTGTACAGTGGAGGCCGAGGTGGGAACACACCTACAGTCCCTGTACAGTGGAGGCCGAGGTGGGAACACACCTACAGTCCCTGTACAGTGGAGGCCGAGGTGGGAACACACCTACAGTCCCTGTACAGTGGAGGTCAAGGTGGGAACACACCTACAGTCCCTGTACAGTGGAGGCCGAGGTGGGAACACACCTACAGTCCCTGTACAGTGGAGGCCGAGGTGGGAACACACCTACAGTCCCTGTACAGTGGAGGTCAAGGTGGGAACACACCTACAGTCCCTGTACAGTGGAGGCCGAGGTGGGAACACACCTACAGTCCCTGTACAGTGGAGGTCGAGGTGGGAACACACCTACAATCCCTGTACAGTGGAGGCCGAGGTGGGAACACACCTACAGTCCCTGTACAGTGGAGGTCAAGGTGGGAACACACCTACAGTCCCTGTACAGTGGAGGCCGAGGTGGGAACACACCTACAGTCCCTGTACAGTGGAGGCCGAGGTGGGAACACACCTACAGTCCCTGTACAGTGGAGGCCGAGGTGGGAACACACCTACAGTCCCTGTACAGTGGAGCCCGAGGTGGGAACACACCTACAGTCCCTGTACAGTGGAGGCCGAGGTGGGAACACACCTACAGTCCCTGTACAGTGGAGCCCGAGGTGGGAACACACCTACAGTGTCCGTACAGTGGAGGTCGAGGTGGGAACACACCTACAATCCCTGTACAGTGGAGGCCGAGGTGGGAACACACCTACAGTCCCTGTACAGTGGAGGTCAAGGTGGGAACACACCTACAGTCCCTGTACAGTGGAGCCCGAGGTGGGAACACACCTACAGTGTCCGTAAAGTGGAGGTCAAGGTGGGAACAACACACCTATAGTCCCTGTACAGTGGAGGCCGAGGTGGGAACACACCTATAGCCCCTGTACAGTGTAGGTTGAAGTGGGAACACACCTATAGTCTCTGTACAGTGGAGGCCGAGGTGGGAACAACACACCTATAGTCCCTATACAGTGGAGGTCAAGGTGGGAACACACCTATAGTCCCTGTACAGTGGAGGCCGAGGTGGGAACACACCTATAGTCCCTGTGGAGGCCGAGGTGGGAACAACACACCTATAGTCCCTGTACAGTGGAGGCCGAGGTGGGAACATACCTATAGTCCCTATACAGTGGATGCCGAGGTGGGAACACACCTGTAGTCCCTCTACAGTGGAGGCCGAGGTGAGAACACACCTATAGTCTCTGTACAGTGGAGGTGTAATCGTGGTAAGAGAATTGACTCAAGATCATTCTCAGTTACATAGATTACTCAGGGCCAACCTGGGTTACCTGGAAACTGGTATTTTAAAATAAATAAAAGTTGTTTGTTTGGGGTTTTTTTTTGAGACACAGTTTCTCTGTGTGGCCCTAGATTTCCTGGAATTCACTCTGTAGACCAGGCTGGCCTCAAAATCACAAAGATCTGCCTGCCTCTGCCTCCTGTGTGCCAGGACTAAAGGCCACACCACCCAACAATAAAGATATTTTTCAAAATCTCTGGATGCCCCAAAGCATCCCACTCCTAGGATGTTGTTGGAATCATATGAGCCACTAAGACAGGAAGTAAGATGGTGGGCGGGTGCAGGGGCTGGGGATGGGGTGACCCTGAATGTCCAAAGGAGACAAAGCTTCAGTGTGCAGAGATGGACGGTGGAGCTTCATGGTGCCGGGCTGCGCATGGAAATGAGGTTTAGGTGTGCGTTCACAGTTGGCGCGCGTCTATACAGCTATTATAACAAGTAATGGAATGGGACACTGACAGGGCAAGGAGAACCAGCTGGGATTTGGGGTCCAAAAGCAGAAGCTGTAGGTGACCCCAAGGCAAGGTCCCTGTACAGTCGACTTGGTGGCAGGGCTCCAGGGCCAGCAAGAGGTGCCCCACATGTTGCCCTTTCTCAACAAAGTCCTTGCGCAAAGACAGCTGAAACAGTCCAGAGATCGCTTCTCATCCTCAGCAGAAGAGCAAAGGGAGCCTTGGGATGTGCCGTGCAGGCCAAGCTCGGTCGTTACTTCTCAGAACTCGGTCTCTGCGAATACAGTTATCCTGATAATGCACTCCTCGTCTCCAGCCTCTGCCAGACTAGAGGCCCAGAGCTGGTGTTCCCCAGGACCCTGCAGAACAACCTGCAGGACAGTGCCCGTCTGTCCACTGAACAGTGACTGCAAAAGATCGAATTCTTTTTTTTTTTCCTTCGAGACAGGATTTCTCTGTGTAGCCCTGGCTGTCCTGGAACTCACTCTGTAGACCAGGCTGGCCTTGAACTCAAAGATCGAAGACTTCTTTAAGCATTCAGGGCGGCTGTCCAACTCATCATTGCTGAACCATGCAGCGCGGCGACAATGTCTTCCTTAGTTTGGCCTGAACTCAGCCATCTTGCCTGGTCTCCTGAGTAGCTGAGATGACAGACTCCTAGGTCATTATGTTTGGGTTTTTTTGTTTGTGTGTTTGTTTTTTAACTGTAAGCTGGTGTGAACATTCTAACTAGTGAAAATGACTTTGAACTTAGGATTCTCCTGGGTCCACCTCCCCAGCACTGTGTGTCTACCTTGCCCACTTTAGCCACATTTATGACTATGAAAAGAAATAGAGGAACAATACAGTGCTTCCAGAAGAAGTTGGGCTTGTTTTTTGTTTGTTGCTTTTGTTTTGTTTTGTTTAGGGAGGAGGTTGGTTGGAATCTAGGGCCTCGTATAGGCCAGGCCGGCCCTGATCACTCTGCCACGCCCCCAGCCCCTCCCTGGGGGATCCTAGGTGGGGCTCCACCCTGAACTCACTAGGTAATTCTCAGAATGATCTCTGAAATAAGCTCAGTAAGGGAGATGGGAGGCCACAAAGCCTGGCCAATAGCTATTTAGATGATTACCAAGAAAGATAAAAAACACACTTCCACCCAGGAACTTAAATATGTGTGTTCATATCAGCATTAATCAGAAGCCAATTTTAAATCGACTCACAATCTGTGCATGGATGAATGGATGAGCACAGGAGTCTTGCTCAACTGAAGAACAGCTGTGACACAAGACACATGTGATACATGGAATTCCTTATATGGTGACCCCAGCCATTAAATTATTCCATTGCTACTTCACAACAGTAACTTTGCTACTGTTACGAATCATAATGTAAATTTGTTTTCCCATGGTCTTAGGTGACCCATGTAAAAAGGTTGTTGGACTCCCAAAGGAGTCGAGACCACAGGTGTGGAGGGATCTGGGAAACATGATGTTCAGTGAGAGAACCAGACACAAAAGGCCAAAGAAGTAGGGGACTCCACAGAAAATGTCCAGAACTTGGGGTGCAGACTTACGAAGGGTGGCTGGGAAGGAGATGACAGCTCATGGAGTAAGGGCTTATTTCAGCACAAAAGAATGTTCTGGAATTATTCAGTGGTGATAAAGCAGAAAAAAATCAGAGGATGTAGTTGGGGCATCTAGTGGTGGGTGCTGGCCTATGATGCCCCATCAAGGGGCTGGGGTCGTGGTCAGGGGTGCAACTCATTCTAGAGTCCCTCAGTGAAGAGCTGGGGGCGTGGTCAGCAGTTGAGACCCTCTTTAGTATATGCAAGGTCCTGGAGCCTATCCCCAGCACCTTCAAAAGAGTTTAAAAATTCCTAGAGGCAAAGAGTTCTGGCTAGCTGACTGCATTTGTGTGTGTCGCTGCTATCGGAGCTGAGGGCCACATACATGAGAGCTCTCACCATTCAACTGCACAGCACGAAACTGCCAAGCAAGACTTTGAATGGTACAAGGACCACATTGTGACAAGGCATGGGGACACCATGACAGGGTGCATAGATGGAGCAAACAGAGATATCCGAAGAGTTGCAGGTGGCGATTCAAGAGGCCACACGTGGATGATGGTTTTTGGTCCCGTGAGGAAGCTAAAATCTGATGGGAAGTATAGAGGACCCCAAAGTGGGCCAGAGAACTCATGGATATCTATGCAGGATGGTATGAATAGACAAAGGCTGTGGGTTCCCCCCACTCAAGAGCTCCAGGAGGGGAAAAATAAAGCCGGGTAGGGGTAGCACATGCCTGTAATCCCAGCACTTGGGAGGCAGAGGCAGGCGGATTTCTGAGTTCCAGGACAGCCAGGACTACACAGAGAAACCTTGTCTCGGTAAAACAACAAAAAGAGCTCCAGGAGGAGCCCTTGTGGACCCCCTGCAGATTGGAAGGCTACACCAGGGGAGGGGCCGCCCTGAGCCAACATAGACCCGCAGTACTCGCGTTGGCCACTAGGTGGGGCACGGCACCTCCTCTGGCACTGCAGGTGCAATGGGGCGGCTCACCTCCACCCAACCCCGGTTCCAGGTCCCAGAGCTCTGTGATCACATGTCTTTTTCTCCAACAGGGATTTAAGGTCTCATTGGTTCCTAAAAGCTCTCAGCCTCTTAAATCCCCACTCACACCCCTTATTCTGCACCAACCTAATTCCAAGAGGGTATGCAGTAGGCATTCAACTTGTGCAGGATGGGAGGACTTTAACAAGGATGGCTTGCGTAGTGGGGGAGGTCCTGAGGCACCTTTTGACTAGAGCTTGTTAGTTCCTCCACTCCGTGAAGCTCTAGGGGTCTGTCCCCACCCCCACCTCCCCTACTGGCTCCAGAAGGGGGCGGGAAGCAGACGCCCCCAGGCACCCTGTCACCAAGCTCTGGTTGCTGGGTAACGGGCGGGAGGGTGTGCAGCTGCGCCAGGCGTGGGTGACTGAATTGTGCTTGCTATTGTAGGCAGCACCCCCCCCAACCCAGGGCCTCAGAGAGTCCTAGCACAGCTGGAGTATATCGGCAACTGCCTCAGTTTCCCCAGGACGTAGCTGGGGACCTTGGGAACCAATCAGTCAGACACAACAGCAGGTTTTTAAAAAGGGCTTCTTTAATTTAAATACAAGGGTAAGAGGCCAGGCGGAATGGAGGAGAGGTGCCCCCTACAGAAAGAACAAATAAATCCCTTAGGACCCTTGTCCTGCCTGCCCTGCAGACATTACCCTTCAATGGTTAGACCCAAGTCCCAGTTATCAATCAGAACCTGAAGTTGGGGGGAAGGGGAGCACATCACAAAAGAGCTCTGGTTGCTTATAGAGTTAACTCCCAAGGACCTCAGACCTTTCCCCTGTTTACAGGAAGGACAGGAGACCAGCAGGAGCTGGGATGAAGCAAGATACATCCAAAAGACACAAAAAGAATCGGCCCCAGCCCCCCGCCCCCCCCAAACTAAGGCATCTCATTTCTGTGGCCAAAGAGAAGGGGCAAATGGAAGTACCCAGAGAGGGAGCCAGCCCAGGGTCTTCAGTCCAGCTCCAGAAGGGTGACCGCCCTCCACGTAGGCTCCGGTAAGGATGACATTGCCCAAAGCCTCCCTCTTTGCATGATGGAAGGTACTGGAACAAATGGGAATGCCAGTTAACCTCCCACAGCCAACACAGGGCAGCTCAACTCTGTGTTCCCAACTCCTTGGTGTGTGTGTAGGACAGTCCCTAATTGCCTTTCTAGAAAAGAAATCCAGCCTTCAGTAGGACCCTACTGGAGACTCTCCTGAGATCATCCCCACTCACACCCCTGAGGAAAACAGCCACACAAGGGGACCTCCACTTGAACAGGGAACTTGAGCCTGAAAAAATAAGTCTATCCTGTGCAAAAAAAACCCCGAGCTACCCCAGGAGGTCCAGGAGCTGAATGCCCTGTTCCCAACCCTGGAGTCCAAGGCCACCCTCTGCAGCCACCCGAGAGTATGGATGGAGCACATGACGGGCAGGCCAGAGCCCTTTATTGTAGTCCAATGGCTGCAGGGGTCCTATAGATTGTCTGAGACGCAATGCCACAAAGGCCAAACTCAGGGACCCTAACCCCGTGGGAGTAGGGAGGCTAAGCCACATGCACCAGACACCCACTGTCTCTCACACATATGCACACCCAGATAGGGGAGCCAGGCCCCCCCATACCAGCAGTCAAGAGAGGACAATAAATAATTCCTTTCCCATTTGCCCAGCATCACATCCAAAGTGAGCTGCAATGCTCCACATGCCCCACCTGCGTCCCACAGCCCTAAATTCTCTGAAAACTGTGGCGCCTCCTGTACCCCTGGGGCTGGGAGGGGGGCCCTTATTGAGGGCAGAACCTATGGACACCTGAGATTTGAGTACCCATGGAAGGGGGTCAGCCAGGCTGTACCCCCCTCCATTTCCCTGAACTTCCGCCAATGGCTTTCAGTGGAGTGGGGACAGGTTGGGACCCATGGGAAGCCCCAGTCACCTATGGCTCTGTGCACCTGTGTCCCAACCTGGAGGGGTGACTAGGGGGCTGAAGACAAGGAGTGGGGCCGGGCTTCGCACCCAGCGCCACCCAGGAGGGAAAGCGGAGAGTGACAGAAGGGACAGGGAGAACCTGCCAACTGCCCATTTTGGGGTCCCTGCAGAGGGGACAGGACAGTTAACCATGGTTATTTACAGACAGAGCCTGAGGTCACCTCCCAGGCCCCCAAGGTGACCCAAGTCCATTCTCAGTCCCTTTGCTGCTTTCTTGAGGTGGACTGGAACTCCAGGACACAGGCTCTCCAGAGGACAGATGTGTCCCTTGATGGGAATCCCTGCTGAGGCCCGGCGAGCAGGCCACTCGGGGTGGACAGGTCAGGGCTCTACAAGCCAGCAGGAGCTGGGCTGGGGACAGGGCTAGGTGTGGGGCTGCCAGCCAAGCTGCAGGGCAGCGAGTCGCTGGGCGAGACGCTGCGGGCACCGGGTCGTCGCAGTAGTTCTGGGCGGAAGCCGGGATGTCGCCGGGCGTGCTTGGTCAGATGGTCGCTGCGGGTGAAGCGCTTGGTACACAGGGGACAGGGGAACCGCTTCTCGCCTGTGTGCGTCCGGTGGTGGCGGGCTAGCTCATCAGAACGGGCAAACTTCTTGTCACAGCCAGGCCAGTCACAGGCAAAGGGCCGCTCACCTGGGCAAGAGAGAGAGTGGTCCATGAGCAAGAGCGGGGAGGGACTTCCTACCAACCCAAGGCTGCCTCCAGCTACACAAGTGGCCCTAATCAGCACTCCTTGTCACCGCGCTTCCATCTCCTAGACTAGAGTGTCAGGCAGGGGCCACTGACTCTGGCTCATATTCAGAACCCGGGGCCTGCTGAGGGAGTATTCTGCCCACAGAGCTGCATTCCCAGTCATTTCTACAGGTCTGTGGAGATGGGGTCTTGCTAGCTGCCCCAGGTAGCCTAGAACTGAAGGCGATCTTGCCTCAGTCTCCCAAGTGTAGGGCCACCATGTCCCTGGCTAGCCTGTGTCTTTTTGGACACCACCCTGTCGACTTCTGTCCAACCTAACAGGTCCTCGGATGTCAAAACACACCGAAAGGAGGTGTTTCTCCGGGTCCTTCCCCCAGGCCCAAGCCCGTGGGTCTGAAGTTGAGGTTCAGCTTAGCAATCTCATACTCTACAGAGGTAGGAAAGGTCAGGCAGCAATCCCAAACTTAGCTTAAATTCAATTCCTGAGGGGGGAGGGCGGAGCGCCTAGGGGCGTGGCCTCGGGGGCAGGGACAGGCCTACACTAGGTAACTTCCTCCACAAACCACTCCTACCTCCCTACTGGACTCACCCAGGTCTCGCCAGCAACAGCCACGCCCAACCAAGCTCTCTGGTCCCCAGGAGGCCCCCACAACACCAGGCCTCATGGTTGGGATGGTTAACATCTTCCCAGATGAGCCTTCAAGGACCAAGAGGAGGCCGATAGGTTCACCCAGGACCCCAGTGCCTCGGACCTGGTGTGGAGAGGACGGCCCATGTGCAGTGTCTCCAAAGGCCTGGTAGGGTGGTGTGTGGGCCCGAAAGCTTGTGACAGAGTCCAGAGAAGGTTGGAGGCAGAACCAGGCCACTAGTGACCCGAAGACCTAAGCTCTAGAAGCCACAATGGGACGAGTATGAGGTCACCTCGAGTGGTCTCCGGGCTGATGCACTGGAGAACAGGCACTCTCAAAGACTCATGTCCCTCAGAAAATGGCCAAGGGGCCCTCCAGACAGGACTCATGGAAGTGTAGAGGCTACCAGAAAGCGGAAGGCTGGGGTGAACTGGTGACATCTTGGCTCTAAACAGCTCAAGGATCGCAGGAGAGAAGAACTGAGGAAGGGGAGTTAAAGTGGACGGATCTGGGACTAGGCGGGGCATCAGTCATCAAGGCCCCCTGCAAACCACACCCAAGGGCCCCTCACCACGGAGGCGCGGCACGGAGTGTGGGAAACTGCCTCTAGGTCCCCGTGTTCCAATGCTGTATGGCATCCAGGCGACCGGAGGCACCACAGGTTACGTTCCTTGACAGCAAAGAAAGGGAAGAGGGACGAGCGTACCCAGAAGTCTGCCCCTGTCATTTCCGAAGTGTCCCCCTAAATGATCCAAAATACTGGGTCCAGTAAGAATGTTTGTCAGCGGGCCCGAGAGCCCCAGAAAGTACTCCTCCTTACCAGAGCTCAAAGGGCTCATCTGGAGGAGGGGCGCTTGGTTATGGGGCTAGGTTCTTAGCTTTGGAACAAGACACCTGGTGACAGAACTGTGTCCGTACAAGGGGGACATGCAATCCTGTCGCCATTTTGCGGACAGAGGATGGGGGAGCGGGGGGGTGGGGTAAGAGGAAAGGGGACACCCCCTAGCACGCAATCAGCTTACTTCCCCTTTCGGAGCCTCCCTATGGGGCTGGTCGCCGTCTCTAGCCCCCTAGTTCCACTTTGTCAGGAGCAGCTTGCAGTGGAGGCGACCGCTGCCAGCACCAACCCGCTGGGAACGCAGCTGCTGCACGTAGGCGACCGGCGGTGACTTCGGCAGCCCAACCGGCCTTGCTCACGTGGTCCTAGCTCCCGCCACGGGGGAGACAGAGGCCAGGGCCAGGGTCGCCTTGCTGTGCTGGGAACCTGCCAATCCCCGCCCCACACTTGGGGGTTGGGGAGCGCACGTGTGCACACCACGCTCACCAAACCCCACACCACAAAGTTGGGTGTAGCTGCCAAAAGCCTGGCCTGGATGTGCTACAGTATCACAATCTACACGGAGGGGTAACTGAGGGGAGGGGTGCTGCTGGTGAGGGAGTGTTTGAAAGACCAAGCTGCAGGAGTCCCTGGTCTACACCACAGCTCCCGGCGACCAGAATGCTGGGAGGAGGATTAGGTGGGTGGAAACTACGCTAGAAGGGCCCTGTGGGCGTGGCTGTGGACTTGACCCTCTGACTCAGGAAGGGCCAGGGTGAGCTGGGGACGACTCTACTCCGGAGCCTCAGGTACTTTGCATCCTTAACGAATGCAGGTTGTGACACCCTGTAAACTTGCTCCTGGACGGGAGTGGCCAGCACAGGGGGACCTGAAGGTGCAGTGTCCATCTGGCCACGCCCAACTCTACCTGGGTCTAAACTCTGGTGCTTAAGGCTCGCCAGACCGGCAGTCTATGGTAAGAGTCCACACCTTGGCTCTGTGGCTACCCAGCCGCTTCCCCAATGGGTTTCACCTCTGGCTCTGTTGGTGGTCGCCCAGTATGACATTTTCCCCTTCTCAACGCCTAGCTGTGAGCTGAGACCAGGTGCTGAGTTCCCAACTCGGTTCCCGAACCATCACCACGGCATGTGTCTGGCATGCAGCGGGTGCTTTACATTGGCCTGTGAGAAAGTCTGCAGGCCTGGATGAGGAGCAGGAAGACAGCCTCGATGTGCTCAGAATCTGAGACTCCCCAAGAGGGGCCTCCCATCACTCTGTTTACATAAAAGAGGGACAGAGACTCAGAAGAGCCTCCTGCTATCAGGCCCACCTTACCCCTAACTCACAGCATAGTAGAGAACCACCTTGACAAACTGTCTCCTGACCTTTACATACCCACCATAGTACGCACATGCCCATACACACAAGCGCACAGAAGATAAGAATATTTTAAGCCAGGTGGTGGTGGTGCTGCACGCCTTTAATCCCAGCACTCAGCACCCTGGGAGGCAGAGGCAGGCAGTCTCTGAGTCTAAGACCAGATTGATCTAGAGAGTTCCAAAATAGCCAAGACTAGAGAGAGAAACCCTGAGGCCAACCTAGGTCCCAAACTGTCTCGAATCAAAAGTTCATGAATTAGAGCATGGTCCAGTATCCCCTCCTCCCCAGAGGACCAGGCTGCCTGATCACTGTCAGGAGCTCTTGAGACAGGCAATGAGGGGCATCACCCCCATGGAACTCCCTAGAATGGACACCAACCCCCCCCTCCAAAGGATTGCCAGTCCTCTGGCTGGTATCATCTGCCAACTGCCAGCCCATCTGGCCACTTTTATCAGAAGCCTAGGTGGGGTGTAGTTATCACCTCCAGCAATGTTGGGGGGCCCCACCAGCTGGAGAGTGTGTAGCCAGCCCCAGACTGAGGAGTTCACAGCCTCAGTCGCTGTGAACTGTAGGAAAGAGCTGAGTTGGTAAGGTGTTAGCAGTCCCCAAAGGCCACCTCAACCCCACAGGGCTTGAGGATGACCAGGCTCCTTCCCATCCCAGCCTCAGTTTCCCCATCTATCTCTCCTCCTGGAAACATTTTCAAAAAAAATTAGAACCATTATTTTGGACTGATCAGAACACTAGGGGTGGCCATAGCTTTCTCTGCACCCCACCCCCTTCAGACATCACCTACCTAACCCTCAACTCCTCTCCCACCCTAATCCCTCCTCCATAAAGAGATTTCCTGATAAAGCCAAGCTGGCCTCTGAGACATCCCCGCCCGCCCTTGAGATTAACGGCAACACTTCAGTAGCCTTCAAACTCCCAGTCCTAAATCCAGCTAGCTTACCGTTACCTCTCCAGTCACACACTGTTCCTGGCCCTACCCAGCTACACAGGCCTCAGCAAATCTGCCCTCCCCACCTACCCACTTCATGGTTAGTGGGGGGCAGGATGCCCACAAAGTTCCTGAACTATCCTGGGGACCACAGATACTAACAGTTCTTCAAACCTCTAATTTTTTGTTTTTACATCATTATGTGTGTAGGAACACGCATGCCAGGTGCATGTGAAGTCCGTGTTGGTGACAGTTGGGACCTCCTTCCCCAGCTACGCTGGTCTCTGGGCAGTCACCCTTACCCAATTGAACCATCATCACCCTGGCCCAGATACCAAAGCTTCTCAGGCTTAAGTAAACAGGTTTTTCGGATATCTGGAGATGAGCCTGAAGCCCCCAGGATATCCTGGCACTGTGGAAGCCCATGGCACAGATTGCAGGAGGCCACCCTTACTGAGAAGAACCTGGTCCCCTAAAGGGGTGAGACTGCCTGGATGACCGTCCAGGCCTCTACCAGGTCTGGACCCCCACCCTCCAAGGCCCAGGGAAAGATGGAGACGGAGGAAGTAGAGCGGAGCCAGCCTCGCCTCGCCTCCCGCCCCCGCCCCCAGGCTAGCTCGCTCGGTATCTATAGTAACCATGTCAACATCTCCCACAGTCTCTAAAGCCCTTCCCCAACCCGAGCAGGGGCTGTGGCAGCTGGGGTGCCAAGCTCTTCCTACTGCCGGAAGGCCTTTGCTGGCAGTGTCCAGTAACCCCACCCCCAGCTCTCCTCTGCACCCCCAAGTACAATGGGGTGAACATAATGGGGCTGCAAGGTGGCCTCTCCCTGCACCATCTATGCCTCCACCAGAGAACTAAATGGATCCAGGCCTACTAGATAGGCATGAGTGGGTGGGCAGAGCCAGGATTCTTTCTCCTAGTCCACAGCCTTAGGGTATGGCTCTGAAGGGGAACAGATCTATCCCGGGCCCTGCGCTAGAGATGAGTCCCACTGACCCTGAGGTGTGTGAGCACACAGGGTTCCTAAATCAGCACTATGCCACCTTCACTGGAGGGTGGACTAGCCAAATCCCCTCCCACGAGACCGGGGAGCCAGCTGTGGCTCTGGCGTTTAGCCCTCCGGAGAAGGCTGAAGCAGGAGGATTTACCTTGAGTTTCATAGTTAGTCTGAGCTACAGAGTGAGAACATGTCTCAAAAAATGAGGCCTGGTGGCACACACCTTTAATCCCAGTACTGGACAGGCAGAGGCAGGCCAATCTGTAAATTCAAGGCCATCCTAATCTACAGAGCAAGTCCCAGGATTGCCCAGGCTACAGTTGTTAACTAAATGGCAGGATGTAAGTTAAGTGGCCCCCAAAATAACATGAATATGCCCAGATCCAATGTGAATATCCTGGTCCCAAAAATGGCTTTAATAACGTGAGTTTGGGGACAGTATCCCGTGTGCCCTGGTATGGAGGCAGGTTCAGGACCCGGTGTAGAGTGGAAACCACCCCCCCTCGTGGAACTACCTGCAGTCATCCCTAGACCCCAAACTTCAGCTCTCAGGTCTCAGTTTCTCTAGCATGCCAGGTCACCCTTCCCAGCTTAGGGGTGGCTGGCAGCCTTTGACAGTTGATTAACAGAACTATCTCCCAATGTCCCAGGAAGTGTGTGTGGGGTGGGTGTGGGATTCCTCTTTGACTGACCTCAAGTTCTGGGAACTAGGAAGACTGCGGGGTTGGAAGGTGTCCCTGGCTCAGCAGGGCCCACCACTACAAAGCCAAGCTCAGTCGGCATGAGCCAGGACACCCTAGACTCCTGTCTGGGGCAAAGAGAAACATCTTCCTCCATTCTCTCTCTCCCTCCCTGCACCCCCCCACCCACCCTTACACCTTGCTACCTGTGTGGCTCCCTCAAATGAGTGAAATGTGTGTGTGTGAACAGGTGATGTGGAGCTGCCCATACAATGTGGGCACCATCTATGCCTGCTTTCTGGCTCAGTAGAATCCAAAGATGGCTCCTCCAACCCCCTACCTCCCCCGGACATGCCGGGGCCACCCACACACCTAGGGAGATTGTCCTAATCTCTCTCAGCGTGACCGTGATGGGAGCCCCCATCAAACACTTTTCGGGTGTTTTGTTGGTCACAGCAACTATATGAGTAAAGCGGCCTCTATCTTTCATATAGACAGGAGACGGTGAATCAAAAGCAAGTAAATTAGGGGGATAACAGGCAAGTGGCCCTACTCCAGGGAGGCGTCAGAGCTGTTGATTACGCTATTGCTAAAGGGGTGGATTCTCAAATCACAGTGCACATTCCTAGCTAACATGGACAGACCCTTGGAGCGCCCGGGA
Source organism: Tokudaia tokunoshimensis (assembly GCA_036184795.1). NCBI lineage: Eukaryota > Metazoa > Chordata > Mammalia > Rodentia > Muridae > Tokudaia > Tokudaia tokunoshimensis. The sequence continues at coordinate 1,462,832 of BTHU01000007.1, read as the reverse complement.
CAGGAAGCAGTCAGTACCTAACAAAGGTTTGCCCCATCCTACCCGGAGGGATTGGGCTTCCCAGCCACATTGGTGTGGTTAAATCTCACTGCCCGCCTCGGACCTTGATCAGATCCGTCACAGGTGTGGAGTGGGCCAACACAAGATGTGGGAGGAGACTTGGGTTTTAATCCCATTGGATTTAAGATTCAAGCCTCAACTCCAGGTCCGGGTCGTGGCCTCCCTCCACCATGTTCAAGTACAGAATGAAAAGAAAAATGTCCCGGGTAGCCACCCCTCACCACTGATACCACCTAACCCTGCGCTAGAAGCTTCGCCGCCCTTCCGAGGGAATCCGCGCTACTACCCCGGAGGCGGTAACCCGGATCTACCAACCCTCTTCACAGATAAGGAAACTGAGGCTGGGGGAGGGCCGAGGAAGACCTACGGAACCGGATGTTCTGACCACCAAGCGCGAGACCATGCGCGCAAAAAACAGGACGGGAACACCAAGCGAAAATGAAGGAGTAGGGTGCTGAGGACTGCGATCGCGCATGGTGGACCCACCACGCCGGGGTGGATCCCGAACAACCTGCAGTAGCGGGAGATTTGGTCACCAGGGCCGCCCTCCGCGCGCCGCCCGACCGCGTGGCCGCCACGCCTCCCCGCGCGCGCCCAACCCACCACGTCCCCGCCCTCCCAGCCGGCGGGCGGCAGAAGCCTGGGCGCGCCCCCCTCCCCGCCCCCCACGCGCCACGCAGTTTCGGGGTTCCAAGTGAGATGGGGGAATGGGGTCCCCGAGACCACCCTAATGCACACCCTACATCCCACCGTTGCGAAAATACGAGGGGCTTACCTGTGTGAGTCCGCAGGTGTGACTTGAGGTGCGAGGACTTGTAATAGGCTTTGGCGCAGCCATGGAAGGGACAGCGGTGGCTCTTGGCGGCGCCGGGGGCGCGGCCCGAAGACGGAGACGAGGCGGCCGAGGAGGAGGAGACCGGAGAGGTGCCCCCCGCGGTGCTGGCTGCCGCGGCGACTACCGGCCCGCCTCTCAGATCGGCCAGGATGCTGGCGGCCAGCAGGTGGGGCGCAGCGGTGGCGCCTCCTGGCCCTGGAGCGGTTGCTGGCGGTGGCGGTGCCCCAGGGGTCCCCGGCGGCGTGGCCTCCCGGCGTGTGGCGCGCACGTCTAGACCGGCAGCGGGGCCCGCGCCCTCGGGGCCGGGTCGTCCGCGATGCACCACGGCTCCCGAGGAGATGGCCATGAGCACGTCGGCGGCGAAGTAATCCACACACGCCACGGCCGCCGACATGCCGGGCAAGGACGCGAAGGCACGGGATCGGCGGCGGGAGAGAAGCGGAGGCGACGGGACCTACGCCCGTCCGGCCGGCAGCGGCTGCTGGAGTGCGGGAGGCGGAGGAGGGAAGGGAGGAGGAGGCCCGGCGCGCCGCCGCCGCCCGCGCTCAGTCCCGCCCCGCCCCGCCTGACGTTCCCTGACGCACCGGAGCCCGCGGGGGTGGCCGCAGCCCGCCCCGCCTAGAGGACGCCCCCTCGGGGCTCAGTGGCCACGCCTTTTCCACCCCACCGCGGTCACGCCCCCTCCCGCCGCACCCTCGGTCCTCCGGAGAGTCGCGCGCCACCGCGGATGGGCGGAGCTCACTCCGCCAGCTGCCGGTTCTCCCCCACTTCAACACCCTTATGTACTAGCAGAGCACCCGGAGTCTCCTATCTCCCTAGATTGTGCCCTCCCCACGCAAGAACAAGCCAAATGGAGGGAAACCGTTCCCCCGGCCTGGCACGCACTACTCCCACCGGTGCCCTTCCCGGATCGTCACCTCCCAACGCGTTGAGAGTTACGCCCACCCCCGTGACACGCCCACACACCCCACCCCAACCTCGGATGCCCCGCCTCCTACCCCAGTGCGCGCCACGCCTCCTCCGGGTGCGCGCTCCATCCTCTTCCCGGCGCGCCCACCACGCTGTGCGGGTTGCGCAGTCGCCGGGAACCCTCCTCTCTCCAACTTGTCCCTTCCCCCCACATTCAGGCGCTGGGACGCGCCCCTGTCCGTGGTGTGAGTGTGTGTTGGGGGGGGAGTTGCGATCCGCACGTGGCCCGGGTGGGGGTGCGGAAGCGCTCTGCCCCGCCCCCGGGCCACGTGCGCGACCCTCCTCCTCCTTCCTCGCCCTGGGCAATAACCCACCAGTCTTGACTCCCCGTCTCTGGGTTCCCAATGCCATTCTTAGCTTGGGGACCAAAAATATCCCGGAGGTGGAACTTGAGAGCGTAGGTTACCCACTACCCTGCCTGCCTGACAGTTCGTCTTTGCGCACCGGGATGCGGGAGTCACTAGGCCAGTGGGTAACCGGTATGGCAAAAGTGAGCAGAGCTGCAATAAAAAGACCCGGCTCGGTCATCTATGCGAAGCTAGGGACACCGGAGTTCTGGGCGTTTCTTCCCTTCCTCGGCTGGGCCCTTGAGACTGGGGCAGGGAAACTGAGGCTGACTAATGGAGAGATTGGAAACTTCCATGGTTAATCGGCCAAGTTGTTAAATGATAGTCCCCTAAAAGCCACAGGCACCAGGCCCGAGGCGGTTGCGCGGAAGTAGGAGACCAGGCTCCCGCCCCTTCCTAACTCCCGCCGGGTTGCGGAGGCCGTGCAGTGTCCCGCGCAGCCATCAGGGGGCGAAGCAGTCTGTAGGCCCCAGCTCCGTCACGTTTATTCCCCAGCAGAGGCTAAACGGTGGCAGAGGTCCCTGGTTCAAGTTCTCTGCGGTCGAGTTGGCCATGTTTCCCTGGGCCCCACTATACTTTGTGTTGACACCGTGTCCCTCAACGGCAGAGGTTGGATACTCTGGGGGACCTCTGCACCAATCTGGCTGGAGAGAAACGGACAGGTTACACAAGTCCACGTTGTTTAGGAGGACACACACACCCTTCTTCCCATTGCTTGCCCTACAACAACCAGAACCATGCGGTCCTGGCCCAGCTTCTGTGGCTCTCTGAAGGGATCTGTTGGCCTCCCTCCCGCCACCCATACCCCTGAAGAGAGAAGCCATGTGCTGTTCCTTTTTTGAGAACTGCGGTCAGGATGAATTGGCTCATGATGCCCCCCTACTAACAGCCCTAAGGTGGTAAGCAGGGTTAGTTGTACAACCACCAGGTGGTGCCATTTAGCGCGCCCCAACCATTCCTGGAGCTCATTGGTGTCCTAAGGGCTTAAGCCTGTGAGAGCCCGCCGTGAGCTGAGAGTCCGCTGTGAGCTGGTCCTGCCTTTGCCCCCGTTACCGGTCATGCATATTATCCTCATATCCCAAGCCCCAGCCACACACAGAACAGCCTGACACGGTGTGGAGCCTGTTGCTGACGTGACCCAGGATGGACCTAAGGAACAGTCGCCCTACCTTACAGATGGTACAGTCGAGGCTGGAACCCTGCTTAGGATTCTGGGAAAATATCCAGCCTATTCCCACAAGGAGAAACTGGCAAGTCATTTTCTCTGTGATAGTACCTCTGGGGCTCAAGCACCTGTCCTTGCTAGTCCCATGGACGAGTTCTGTTTTGTCTTTTGTTTTTTTGTTTTTTGTTTTGTTTTGTTTTCAGACAGGATCTAGGGGAGTTAGGGGACAGGTCTGAGCTACTGTGACTACCCAACATTTGGCTACATGAATTTCAGGTCTTTTTTGACGCAGCTCTGGCTGTCCTAGAATTTATTCTGCACCAGAGTGGCCTTAAACTCACAAGAGATCCACTTGCCTCTGACTTCCAAGTGCTGGGATTAAAGGTGTGACCACCACACCAGTTCCCCAAAAGTGAACTATTAAGGACCCTGTTGAGAGCTCTGGGTTCCTGTTTGAGGGATGGGGCTAAGGCACAGGGACCTAAGGAGCAGCTGGCAGGCACTCAGGTCTCAGAGGAGTCAGATCCCAGAGACCTGCCACTTCCGGGAGACTTCTTCCAGTGTGCCTGTTTTGATCTATTCCCCGGGGACAACCACAGAGACTTGGGTCAGGGGCAACAGAGACTACAGACCCATGTCACTGTTGTCCCCAAGCCACGTGGCTGAGGACGGCTGACACCAAATACTCCAGAGGCCAGCCAAGCACTAGGACTGTTTTTCTTGGGGACAGTGACTCTAAAATCTAGCTTGAACCAGGGCAGCATCCAACACAAGTGGAAAGCTGGACCAGGCTACGTGGGACTATGTTTTGTGTTTTTATTTTTGATTATCTGGGCCTGTAGTCCACATCTTTATTCCTAGCACTCCAACGTGGAGGCAGGAGGATCAGGAGATCAAGATTATTCTTGGATATATAGAAAGTTTCAGAGCAGGGCAGTGATGGCAAATGCCTTTAATCCCAGCACTTGGGATGCAGAGGCAGGGGAATCTATAAGTTTGAGGCTAGCCTGATCTATAGAGTGAGTTCCAGAACAACCAGGAATACACAGAAAAAAGCTCATCTTGAAAAAGGAAAAAAGAGAAAAATAAAAAACTCTTGAGTCAATCCGTGGGCAGGTCAGCCAAGTATTCGTGTATGTACAACAGTATCCACACGGGTGCTCAGAGCCAAAGGCGGGCAGCCCAACACGCTTGTCCTGGCCCCCGTTATACAGATCCAGGGTAAGGGAGATACTGTGGCATGAGACCTGTGTCCAAGGACACGGTGGCTTCTGCAGAAGTCTGGACCTTGGGCAGTCATTGGCCCCTTGCCTTTGTCCTCAGCTGGGTCCAGCTGTTGTTCACACTGAAAGCTCTCAAGACAGGGAAGTCCTACCAGTCACAAGGGATGGATGATCTGAAGAGGCCTAAGAGCAGATCCATAGCCGTTCAGAAAGCAGGAAGCAGTGCAAAGCCCACGAGAAGACTATGCCCCTGTTTGAGACAGGTACATCTGTGGCAGGCCTGATCCTGTCCCCTCGAGTCTTTGGGTGCTGTCTGGGATCCCAGGTCCCTTGGCTGAAGGTTAAATCAGGTGTGGGGACATGAGGTGACCCCGGGAGCTTGTGGCCATGAATTGGACTAGGAAACCACTACAAGTAGGGAATGAGTGTCAGGGAGAGCAGTCTGGCCACAGCCATGCCAAGCCATGGGGCTGTGTGTGCATGGGCAAGACACTGAGGAGCAGCTGTAGGACAGCGAGTCAACCTAGGAGCCAGGGTTACTGTCCAGCCCGCGGTTCGCAAGCCCACGCCCACCGCGGCCTTCCTGCTCGCGGGGAAGGGCCACACATACGGGTACACCTGCACCACAGCCTGTAGGTGCTGCTGACTGAGGCAGGGACCACCTTGCAAGTGTGACTGTGCTGTGCTGTGGAGGCCACAAGCACCGGACCTCAGATCAGCAAAGCAACAGAACCACAGGTCGTCACACGGGCTCATCTGCAATTTAAGGTGATGGTTCCATTGTAAGTTTAGTCTGTAAATGAGAGACCTGCATTCGTTTCTTCTTCTTAGGGTGGGGCTATTTTGTTTTTGTTTTTTAAGACTTATTTATTTTATGTATATGAGTACACTGTAGCTGTACTGATGGTTGTAAGCCATTATGTGGTTGCTGGGAATTTGAATTCAGGACCTCTATTCCCGCTCGCTCCAGACTAAAGATTTATTTTATTATTATTATTATTATTATTATTACTATTATTATTATTTTGAGATAGGGTTTCTCTGTATAGCCCTGGCTGTCTGGAACTCACTCTGTAGACCAAGCTAGCCTCAAACTCAGAAATCTGCCTGCTTCTGCCTCTGCCTCCCAAGTGCTGGGATTAAAGGCGTGCGCCACCACTGCCCGGCCTAGATTTATTTATTATTATATCTAAGTACACTGCCAGAAGAGGGCGTCAGATCTCATTACAAGATGGTTGTGAGCCACCGTGTGGTTGCTGGGATTTGAATTCAGAACCTTTGCCAGGCAGTGGTGGCACACGCCTTTAATCCCAGCACTTGGGAGGCAAAGGCAGGCGGATTTCTGAGTTCAAGGCCAGCCTGGTCTACAGAGCGCGTTCCAAGACAGCCAGGACTATGCAGAGAAACCCTGTCTCGAAAAAACCAAAAAAAGAAAAAAAAAATGAATTCAGGACCTTTGGTAAGAGTAGTCAGTGCTCTTAATCTCTGAGCCATCTCTCCAGCCGCCCCCCCTCCTTTTTAACACAGGGTTTCTCTGCTTAGCTCCGGTTGTCCTGGAACTCACTGTGTAGACCAGGCTGGCCTCGAACTCAGAGTTCCATGTGTACCACCATGTTCACCTTTGTTACTTTGTTTTAACTTGCTGTAGCTGACATGCTGCCTCATGGCTGTCACTTAGCAGTGGTGAGGTTTGAGGCCTGGGCTACAAAGTGTCAGTCAACCAGGCTCAGAGAGAAAGGGAGACCTTGTCCCCCAAAAATAAAAAATACAGACTGTGGATGAGTGGGTGGAGCCTCTGCACCCCAGCAGCCCCAGGTGTGGCATCATTCAGCTAAGTTCAGAATCAGAGCAAGACCCTGTCTCATAAACAGGACAGCAGTTGCAGCTTAGCAAGCCGTGAGCAGTGCTCTCCCTCCTGAGACCCATCCCCAACACCCAGGAATCCAGACTGTGTGGTCAGCCTCAGCCAGGCTTAGGAGGGCAGAGGTGGCACAGGCCTGTAATCCCAGCACTTGGGAGGTGGATTTCTGAGTTTGAGGCCAGCCTGGTCTTCAGAGTTCATGAGTTGTTGTGACCTGGCATCCCCCACCCCTGTGCACACACTGGTTTTAGTATTTTGATATGGGGTCCTCTGTACCCGAGTGTGTCCTCAATATTGACAGCCCCCTCCCTCATTATAGGATGACTGGCTCAGAATGAGGCTTGCCCCTCCTTACCGGGTACATTCTGGGCCTATGTGCGCTAAGGTCACAGTGGAGACTCAGCCTCGGAAAGTGGTTCTGCGGTCCAGCATTTCAGTGGGATGTGTGGGAGCAGTGGGCATCCATCGGGATGAGAAAAGGGGGTGTTGAGGGTAGGGAAACCTGCAGCAAGTGGCAGAAGAGCCAAGCTTGGCAGTGGGACTACAGACAGGGATCTAGTAAGGGCACCAGAGCAACCTGTGCAAAGGTCCTGAGGCAGGAGAGGAGTAGACTCTGGGTTAAGAATGTCCCAGTTTGGGCCAGGCGGTGGTGGCACACGCCTCTAATCCTAGCACTTAGGAGGCAGAGGCAGGAGGATTTCTGAGTTCGAGGCCAGCCTGGTCTACAAAGTGAGTTCCAGGACAGCCAGGGCTACACAGAGAAACCCTGTCTCAACACCCCCCCCCAAGAAAAAAAAAAAAAAGAATGTCCCAGTTTGGTGACTTGGGAGGCAGCTTCAGCACTCACTAGTGCTTGGAGTCAAAACCACCAATTTTAGGGGGTGGAGAGATTGAAAGCGGTTGAAAGCACTGGCTGCCCTTCCACAGGTTCAACTCCCAGCACCCACATAGCGCAGACATACATGCACTCAAATCAACAATGTACATAAAATAAATTTTAAAAAACCACTAATTGCCGGGCGGTGGTGGCGCACGCCTTTAATCCCAGCACTTGGGAGGCAGAGGCAGGCGGATTTCTGAGTTCGAGGCCAGCCTGGTCTACAGAGTGAGTTCCAGGACAGCCAAGGCTACACAGAGAAACCCTGTCTCGAAAAAACCAAAAAAAAAACAAAAAACAAAAAAACAAAACCACTAATTATGTCACTTGTGTTCTTTTCCAGGGGCCATAGCCACACCCCCAAGTATTCCAGCTCACCCAAATGTCCCACCCACTCTTAAAGGGACCTTGATGACCCCAGTCAGCTCAGGGTGGTGATCTCCCCACACAGGCCCTTCCTCACCATCGGGACCCTGTGGCTAGAGGAAACAACACATGGCTCAACTCCACAGAGCACATTACCCTAGACACACCTGCAGTCCTGGGGAGACCTCCTCAGCTCCCCGTTGACACAGTACAAGGCCTGGTCTTGGCTTTAGGACAGTGCTCTGCGCATCTGGAGCGGGAGCCCTGTGCTCAGCGGGGACCCAGGACTCCTGCAGAGCAGGGTGCTGCCCTGCAGTCCTGGGTGCGGGCCCTTGGTGGGACGACCTGAGGTTTTCCCTCACACTCCCCAAACCCAGCTGGTCTCAGCAATCTCCCAGCCCTACAGAGGCGCACTAGAGCCACAAGGAGCCAAGGCAACCCTAAAATCTTAATCCTTTAATTAGTTTCCCTCTTTCCTTCTCTTTGCTTCCATGAGGAGAGAAGAGGGACCTCTGTCGCCTGCACGTGGCTCATGGCCCCTGGGGTGCCAGGCAGGGTCCTGGGCTCCGGGTCACATGCAGCCCCGGCAGGAGGCCCATGGACTGCTGAGGTCCCTGCAGCTTGGCTAGGTGCGTTGGCTGGGCAGTTCCTGGGAAATGAAGCGGCGTAGACGCTCCAGGTATTGACTGTACAGCTCAATGTCGTTATGCCCAGCGCCCTCCACCCACAGTGGCTCCACAGCCTTTGGGCAGCGCTCGTACAGCGCCAGCCCGTGTGAGAAGTCGATCACCTCGTCCTCTGTGCCGTGGATGATGAGCACCGGTGACGTGATCTTTGACACCTTCTCGATGCTGAGGGAAAAGATGGTCAGGCTGAAGCTCCGCCCTTTCCCAGGCCCCGCCCCCATGCTCACACTCTGCCCTTTCCCAGGCCCCGCCCTCATGCTCCACCCTTTCTCGGGTCCCGCCCTTTCCTAGGCCCCGCCTCATGCTCATGCCCCGCCCTTTCTCGGGTCCTGCCCTTTCCCAGGCCCCGCCCCCATGCTCACTTAGGGAAAGCGTCGAAGCAGTAGGTCTTCTTGGTGTCAGGGAAGGCCACCCGCATGCCCGAGGTGAGAGGCGAATGCAGGACCACTGCAGCACACTCGTAGCGTGACGCCAGATCCACTGTGGGCACAGTGCCAATGCTCTGGCCATACAGGATGATACTGTCTGGGCTGATGCCGTACCTGATCAACAGCAGGAGCAGGGTCAGCAGGCCTGGGGACGGGCAACTCCCAGAGCCCTACCAAGCAGTAGCTCCCTGGCTTTCTCTTCAGTCCCTCCCACGGAGAGGGGGTCAGGGTGACAGTGCCTGATGAAGGCAGGCTTCAGACCTAAGATTCCAGACGAAAAGTTCCTGTTCCCTTCTGACCCCAGTGAGCAGGCGGGCTGCCTCTTCCCAGTGCTGCCTCCCCACCAGTGTGGGTCTCTGGGAATTTAGGAAACTGTGTCCCCAGATGCCCAGCCCAGTTGAAGGTCCCCAGAGTCCTTCCTGCCCAATTAGAAGCTTGCACAACACAGGCAATGTGGCAGCACGGCCAAGGTCTGCAGTCCCCACCCCAGCAGGTCTGGGTGGCCACTTACCCTGGCTGAGCTGCCCAGTGCTGTCCCCGTCATAGTTCCCACCCGTCTGTCTCAGACAAGCCCCCACAGGAGCGGCCCCTGAGCCGGGCAGAAGGTGGACCACCTAGGGGCAACCCACACTGCCTGTGTGCTGACCAGCTCTGCCTGCTCAACACAATCCATAGCCGAAGCCTAAGCCCCTCCCACCATGGAGGGGCCGTAGAAGAGTCGTCCCCACCTCAGGAGTTCCCTGCAGTCAGTGCTCTGCTCTAGGACAATGGACAGAGCTCAGAACACACAACAGCTGCTCTCCAGGCAGTGTGAGCAAGGGGAGGTCAGCCCAGGCAGAGTGCGGGAGGGGCACTCAGACAGGTCCCCAATGCCAGCACTAGTGCCAGGGGACCCAGCTCGGTGACGCCTGGCACATCTCCAGGGCGACTAGGGCTGTCAGAGTCCCAGCACAAGTGGGGCCCCTAGAAGTGTGGGTGGATGGTCTCGCCCCCTGCATGGGCCCTGCTTTCTGAAGGAGCCCTGTGAGGTAGGGTGAGGTGGGCTGACCAGGAAGGCAGACTGACAGAGGGGCCCAGACCTGCTGCCCGCCATCACTTGGGCCCCTCTAGTACAGCTTCCCGGCCCTACTGCCACCTGCCCCAGGGCAAGTGCAGCTGATGGCACTGAGTCCCGGCACTTGGGCCACCTACCTGCTCCCAAGTCCCTCAACGGCTATCTCCTAGACCCAGGATCCTCTGTTCACTGTCAGACCAGGCAGAACTTCCCTCTTCCTGTGGATGGCAAGGACCAAGGTCCTATCTGCCTGCCACTGCCACTCCCCCACTGCTGCCCCAGGTCCGAGCCCTCACCTGGTACGCAGGGCCTGCCAGGCTGCATCAATGTCGGCGTAGAGGTTCTTCTCCGAGGGCCGGCCGGAGCTGATCCCGTAGCCAGAGTAGTCATAAGAGAAGATGTTGCAGCCGATGCGTGTGCCCAGGCCAACATAGAAGCTGCACATCTGGCCCAGGTCCACTGCATTGCCATGCGAGAAGAGAACTGTGTACCTGGGTATGCAGGTGAGAGGGCGCGGCACAGCTGACCACCTGCACGCAGCCAGCAGCACCTGCTGTCTCACCTACTCGGGCTCCACAGCAGGGCAGGGACTAGCTGGGGTGGGACCCGAAGGCTGCTCAGTCCTACGGCCTTAGACCCCGCCTACTGTGATGTGAGACCCGCTGCGAGTTCAATCTTTAATAGACACAAGTCCAGGCCAGGAGGCCAAGAGCCATCTCCTGCCCCATGGCATAAGGAGAGTCTGCTCCTTTGAGTGGATGCTCTACTGCTAGGGGGAGGACTGGGCTCCACCCTGGCCACCAGCAAACTCTTGAGATCCATCCTGTTCCCAGCTGGCCTCTGGCCAACCCACACAGACCTGTAACAAGATAAAGGCCTATGCCAGGTCAAGGCCATGCACCTGCCTGGCCCTGCCCAGGTGGCTTCCTGAAGCACCTGCCTGACTCCTAAGTAAAGGCTTGCCCTTTGGACTCCAGGCTAGACCTGGGAAAGCAGTTGCCTCTCCTCCACCTTACCCTCTGGTGGAGACCTGATAGTAAAAACATGAAAGCGGGGTCTCCTGTACTTTACAAGAGGGGTCAGGTGGGCTGGAAGACAGGGCAGTACAGTACCCACACACCCCTGCGGTGAGTCCTGGGAGGGGGCAGCTCACCTGGCACCCGGTACACAGCGCACATACATGCAGGCGATGCGGTTGGCGCGAGCGCTCTTGGTCACGAAGACCTCGATGGTGTCCAGCTCGCGCTGGCCGTACTGGAAGTCAGCGCGCTCTGTCAGATGGATCTTCCAGCGCCCAGGGGTGGCCGCTGAGGTCCGCAGGGGACCCGAGGGGGCAGCGCCGGCCCCGCCGGGCCCCGGCTCGGGTTCTGGTACCAGAGAGTAGGTGGGCTCGGGAGGCAGGAAGGCGAGCTTGGCGGCGATGCGGCCCGGGCAGGGTGGGCAGCAGAACAGGCAACAGAGCTCGCTCACCGACAGGCCGTTCATGGCGGGCGCCGGGCCCGCGCCGGGCCGGGGGAGGGGCGGGGGTGCTCCGAGATGCGGGCAGCGGCAGCTCGCGGGCTGCACACCTCAGTCCCGTTAGGAGGCCGCAGCCGGGCCCCATCGCGGTCCAAGGCGAGCCCCCAGGAGCCTCACAGCCACAGGTCTCCATGCCATACAGTGGGACACCCTGCGGGGGACACCGACATGTGGGTTCCCTCCAGGAAGCTAGGGTAGAATCAGGTGCCAGCCTGTGCCAAGCAGGGGAAAGGCGTGTCCCCACACCACGGCCTATCTTGGTCCTCTTGGTCTGCCACAGCCCTGGCTCTCCTGGGCCTCTGTTGCAGAATTCATCCTATGTCTGACCCCAGACCTAAGCCCAGACCCTTCTGCCTGCCCCACCAGTTTCTCCCTCTGTCCTCGGGTTATCCTCCACAACAGGTAACAAAGTCAGTCCCAGGTTTTGAGCCAAAGGGATCCAAAGGCTCCCAGGCTCCCACGCAGGAGGATGTGGAGGGGAGAGCCACGGGGCCTTGGAACACAGAGACAGAGCCCAAGGGAGGAAACAGACACAAAGACCGGGAACAAGGACAGGATGCATGCCAGACGCAGGGCCCCATTGGCTGGGACAATGGTTTGTCCCTGTGCTTGGGGCAAGGGGGGAGGGGGGGTCAGGGCAGCTGTGGCCTCCCGCAGCTGCGAACTCGGGGTTCAGTCACCCAACCTCCCGGGCCTGCCTCAGAGAGGCAGCAAACTGCAGGAGGGAAATGAAGTGGGGAACCGGGCCTGACTCCAGTAGAAACCCAAATGCTCCATTTCTGCAGGACATCCTAAAATGTGTTCAAGTGACACCAAAGCCATTGCCACTATATGCAGAACTGCTGATGGACAGATACAGAGACATTTCCAGAAAAGCCCACCACCGTCTCTCACAGCCTGGGAGGAAGGCAGGAGACTTCATAGTGCTATTTTAACAGGATATCAACCTACACCTGGGTTTTAGGTCACAGCATATAAATCCACAGGGACAGAGGGACATGGATAACAGGCAAAGAGAGACACTTGACATTCAGGCTGCTGTGGGCTCCCACACATACATTTCTGATCCCTGTGAATCTGAGGTGTAAGGCCAGGGAGGAGGGAGAGTGATAGCCCAGTCCCTAACGATCAGGGACACACTGGGGGAACAGCCAAGACAGCCAGAGCAAGGACAAAGATAGTGCCAACAAGTCCCCAGCTCCCTGGTGGCAATTCTCAAAGATGCAGGTGAACCTGTCTCCAAGAGACACCAGGCCACACCTGGAACCTAGAGCACGCCTATCATGGAGTTGGGAGCAGAGCAGGTGGGAACCAGAGACTCTGCCCAGACCCTGAATAGCCCAGAACAGCCGTATGACAGAGTGACCCTGCCCCAAATATCCACAAGGTAATGTTTAGAGACACTGGCTTTATAATCAAGGCCTCCTCATGTAACACCCCTTAGTGACAGGGGCTTGGAAGGATCTGCAGTCCAGCGAGAAAGAACACTTGACCATGCTGGAGGGTAAAGTGAACCAAGGCCAGGAAAAGGGGTGCTGTCCCTCTCGCTCACCTCCAGGTCTCTCCCACGAATCTTTAGGCCTGCTGGCTCATACACCAGTGCCACCTGAACCTTCCTTACTGCACTCTTGCCTCCTTACCTAGGTCTGTCTCAGCCACTATCAACCCGTGTCAGAGTCTTCGCCCTGACTGCTTTGACACCTTCTGCCGCACACACCCTCTGAGTGACCTCCCTTTTAGAGGTGTTCTCCTTCCTCCTATTCCCAGACCTCATGCCTAGCCACAGCTGATCAGATGTGCAACTTCTGGGGTCTCAACCTGCAGTCTGTTTTCTAGACAAGTCAAGCAAGAGGAGGCCTCAGTTTCCCTCCTGTGGCTGTCCCTACCTATGCCAGCACCCTGAGTCTTCCATATGGTGAGGAGGCCTCATGCTCACGATCCTAGATACTTCTACAGTGAACTAGATCTCCACACTACAATAAGAAAGTCCCACAGGGGCAGGACGATGAAGACCAATAACTACCCATTTCCACTCAACAACCATATGCAGAACAGCCAGAGAAAATGAAGTTGTAGAATAAGACATTAAAGATATAAGCCTCCAGGATCTGCCAGTGTTATATGGAGAGGACAGACAGCATGTGGGAACTCATGTCACAGATGGGGCCACTGGGTAGTGTAAGCCAGGATTATGCACTCCCTGCCACAAAGCCCAAGTATTGTGATCACGAACATAAAACCAGGCCCTGGTGTTACAAGCAACCAGGCCACACTGTAAGGGCTCTAGGATGACCTACATATGACTGTTGGCACTGGCATGCCTCCTCACGCAGCAGTCATAGTAGGGAGGCAACCCTCTAGGAGTTGAAGAGTTCAAAGAATGTCACGGGTTAAGGGAGATGGCTCAGCAGGCACTTGCTACCAAGTTTGAAGATCCGAATTGGATCAGGGGACCCGCATGGTAGGAAAGGACTGACTCCAGAAAGCTGTCCTCTGCGTGGGCGCACACACGTGAAAAAAGGAAATAGCTAAGTGACAGAGGACCGGAGAGGTAAACCCGGGCGGAGAGAGAGGATTCGAAAAACTGCAAGGGCTCCCAGGGGAGCAGGGCCCGCTCAAGCTGCACCCTCTTCAGCAAGAGGACTTCATCGTGGGGGTGATGTGGAACCATAAAGGAGCCCTGAGCTGCATAAGGGAAGCCCGCAGTGGGCCCCGGCGAATGTCAGCAGACAGATGTAAGCAGAGATGGTGTGGGATAGGGGCTGGGTCTGCGGCTGGGCCCGGGTGTTTCTTGGGGGCACAGCCGTGTCCTGAGGAGGTTAAGCGATTGCTCCAGGATCGCTGCACGGGGACATGGGGATGCCAGGGACAGGGTGGGTGCGCTGGTCCCGCAGCCATTCCCGAAGAGCGCAGGGAGGTCTCGGACGCAGGGCCCCGCTCGATTCGGCCCCACTCCGCAAACCGCCGCAGCCCGCGCGCGCCCGCCCGCACTCACCGCCGCCCGCGCCCGCCGGCCCGGGGGCCGCACTCCATGGCTCCCGGCCGCCCGCCCGTGCGTCCGTCCGTCTGTCCCCCGGGGACCCCGACCCAGCCTCCTGCACCGCCACCACCGCAGCTCCGCCGCGGGCGGAAGTGAGCTTGACCTAACACCGCCCCGGAAGTGATGTGAAGCGAATGCGCAAACGAGGAGGACTCCGGCTGTTTATGGGGGCGGGACAAAGCGACCACGAAGCGGATTGGGTGGGTTGTTGTGGGGGAGGTACATGTGCGGGAGGTGGGGCCATGAGAAAGAGCCGGATAGCTGGGCGGGGCTCCAGATGGAAGGCGGAACTTGGTTGTGTGGGCGGGGCTTTTATGGGGCGGGGCCAATAGAAGCGAAGGTGAATAGTCTGAAGGAGTTTGGGGGGCGACAAGTTGCCTGGTGAAGGGCGGAGTAGGGGCGGGGCCTGAAATGAAGGCGGAACCGAATGGTCTAGGGACCGGGCTGGATAGGGTGTGGCTTTGACAGGAGTAGAGAAGCATTCAGAGGATGGAGTTTGCATTCCCAGTTGGTTGGTTAAATTAATGCCTTCCCCCTCCTCCCCATCCTCCCGTCCCCTCCCTGAATTCCTGGAAGGGGGTCAGGGTCTCAAGAAAGGAGCCGTAGAGCTGTTCACCATTTAAGAACACTAGCCTTACAAAGAACTATGGTTTAGTTCCCAGGACCCACAGGGTGGTTCTCAACCATCTCTAACTCCATTTCCAGGAGATTCCACTCCCATTTCAGGCTTCTGCAGGCACCCGACAGACACATACAGGTAAAATACCTTTTCAGTCCAATTGTATTTATTTCTCTGTGCATATACATTACTCTGCCCTGGAACTCCTGTGGAAGTCAGAAATCAGTTTGTGGGAATCGATTCTGTTCCACCAAGCGAATCCCTGGGATTAAACTCAGGTCCTCAGAGTTAGTGGCAAGAACATTTTACCCACTGAGCCATCTCACTGGGCCTCTTTTGGAGTTGTGCGTAGAGGGCAAAGTGTGTTCTTTATCTTTTTATTTTATATGTATGTGTACTTTGTCTTCACTCAAGTGTGTGCACCACTAGTGTACCCAAGGAGGGGGGGTGTCAAATTCCCAGGAACTAGAGTTATGGGAAGTTGGGTTGTGGGAACTGAACTCAGGTCCTTCACAACAGCAGTAAATATTCATTGTTTCTTGTTTTGTTTTGTTTTTGTAGTTTTTCTCTATGTAGCCTTGGCTGTCCTGGAAATCACTCTAGACCAGGGCCTTGAACTCAGAGATCTGCTTGCCTCTACCCAAATGCTGGGATTAAAGGCATGCATCTTGAACTCAGAGCTCTGCCTGCCTCTGCCCAAATGCTGGGATTAAAGGCGTGCACCTTGAATTTTGCCCAACTGCTGAAAATGCTCTCAACCACTGAGCCATCCCTTCGGCATCTCCGTTTAGTTTTTTAAGACAGGGCCTCATGCTATAGATCAGGCCAGTCTAGAACTCATTGTGCAGTTCAGGCTGGGCCCTCACACTCAGCAATCCTCCTGCCTCAACCACCAGAGTGCTAGACTGACAGACATGAACTACCATGGGAGGTTGAGTCAAGTTCTTTCTCAGGTGGCCTAGAGTAGTACTGAACTCTAGAGTAGTCACCACCGGACTACTGAAGTGAGGGTGGGTACCACCACATTCCACAGACTACATCCTCATTCCTTTCTCCCCCACCCATTCCCAACATCTTAGAGACAAGAGTCTCGGATAGCCCAAATGGACTTGCTCTGAACACATACAGAGGGGAAGCTGTGTTAAACTCCTGATCCACCCACCACAGCCTCCCAATTGCTGGGATGACAGGAGTCTCTTGCCCAGGGCTTTATGCTACGCTAGGACTCTAGCCACTGAACCTCATCTCCAGTCAGTTTTGTTCAAGTATCTATTTATCTATCCATCCATCATCCATCCATCCATCCATCCATCCATCCATCCATCCATCCATTACCTGTCTATTATGCATCCATTATCCATCCATCCATCCATCCATCCATCATCTATTTGAAACAGAGTTTCACTATGTAGCCTTGGCTGGCCTCCAATTCCCAGAGGCCACCTGCCTCTACCTCCCCAGCTGTGGGATTAAAGGGGTGCACTACCACCGCCTGATTCTTGCTTGCTTCTAGAGACAAAGTCTCTCTGTAGTCAAGGCTGGCCTCTTGAACGCTGGGATTCCAGACACTCAGATCCACACCACAGGCAGCTTTATATGTAACACTCTATGAACATGGCATGGGCCAGCAAGATGGCACCTGCCGACAAGCCGGTGATCCTGAGTTCAATCCCTGAGACCCACACAAAAGGAACGCCGACAACTGTAGACTGGACTCACACCCTGGCATACATGGAGACTCATACAAAAGAAAGAAAATGTTTATATTTTTTTCAAAAAGTCATACACTGGGCCAGTGAGATGGCTCAGTGGGGGAAAAAATAACAAACCACTGTGTACATACACTTGTAAACTAAATACCTAATTTCCATCCTCAGCCCGGCCATGGTGGGAGAGAACCAGCTCCCACCATTGTCCTTTGGATTCCACATGTGCACCCCCACACATGCACATGCCATCACATAAAAGATGTAAATAAATACATGTGCAAATGGATAAAGTCATAAGGGAGCGCGGTGAGATGGGAGCTCCCTTAGTGGGTCAAGGTAGAGACATCAGGCCTGACATCAGCCCATGAGAGCTGTGTGCTGGAGAAGAGCATAGACTTCATGGAGTTTCTTTAGGTCACATCCCCACGCACACTAAATGAATAAGTATAACAAAATTTAAAAATAAATACTGCATTAAATCAAATTTCTGGGCTTTTAAAAAAGGTTATTTCAGCCTGGCATAGTGGAACATGCCTTTATTCCCAGCACTTCAGAGGAAGAGGCAGGTGGATCTCTGAGTTTGAGACTAGCCTGGTCTACAGAGTGAGTTCCAGGACAGCCAGGGCCACATAGAGAAACCCTGTCTCAAAAAACTTAAATTTTAAAAGACCTGGGTTGATGGCTGGTGTTTCCATGTCCCTCTGTCTGTCTCCATGTCCCTCTGTCGGACTCCATGTCCCTCTGTCTCCATGACCCTCTGTCTGACTCCATGTCTCTCTGACTCCATGTCTCTCTGTCTCCATGCCCATCTGTCTCTTTTTCTTTCTGTCTCCATGTCTGTCTGTCTCCATGTCCTTCTGTCTTCATGTCCCCCACTGCTGTCTCTGTCTCTCCATGTCCCCTGCTGTCCCCATATCTGCTCTGCAGAGATAAACTTCTACTACAAAACCAGAATCCTCCTGGGCTCTGCACAGCACTGCCTCCACTGCCCAAGACTTCCTGCCATGTCCCCAGCTTGCCCAAATGGATTTGCTCTGAACACATACAGAGGGGAAGCTGTGTTAAACTCTATGAACATGGCATGGGCTGTCTGGAGCTGCTGTTGCATTGACCCCCAGATCCAAAGGTCATTAAAGCAGACATTCCTCCCCCCCCCAACTTCTCTTTTGTTTTAAGATAGGGTCTCACTATGTAGACCAGGTTGGCCCTCAAACCCACAGAAATCCACCTGCCTCTGCCTACATAAAGCTGGAATTAAAGGTACACTATTAAGCTTTGATCCTGGGGATTTCCTTAATGAACTCTTTTCTTTCAACCCTATAAATCCCTCCAGGCCTCGCTAACTCAGGTCTGGGAGGATCCATGGCTTGCTAAGCCAGTAAGCCAAGCTCTGCCTGGAAGAAATCCACCAGGAGTGAAGGAAATGAGTGGGGGTGTTTGGGGGTACGGATGACCAAGGACCCCAGACCACAGTTGGTGAAATACAATTCAGCGCCCCTCTGTCTCCATGTCCCTGTGTCTGTCTCCATGAAGCATGTGTCCTGCCCTCTCTTCACAATGCTGCCCACCTACCCTGGGACATTTTGCAAAAGGAAATTCCACTGTTGTAGCCAGACATAGCAGGGATGGGCTCTGAGATGAGGCGGCAGGCAAAGGCATTCATTTATTTTATATATTTGAGTACACTGTCTTTTGCTATCAGGACCTCCAAAACCTGTGACATCACATAGGTGAGTGGCAGCAAGACCTGCACACCTGTTTCCAAGGCAACAGCCACCATAGTCCCAGAATCCCCTTGCCTCACTTCCCACCTTTACCGTGACCATGTCACCATTCATATATAAAGAAAGGCCCCTCTGATCCCCCTCTTCCCCCCCCCATTTCTCTTTCCACCACCACCTTGACCTTTCCTCTTCAATAAACCTCACTTGGAACTGTTTGGCCTGGTGTGGTCTTTCTGGAGCAGCCCGATGGTCCTAACATTGTCACTCTCTTCAGACACACACCAGAAGACGGCATCAATCCCATTACAGATAGTTGTGAGCCACCATGTGGTTGCTGGGAATTAAACTCAGGACCTCTGGAAGAGCAGACAGTGCTCTTAGCTGCTGAGCCATCGCTCCAGCCCCAAACCCTACTTTTAATAATGGTTCTTAAATGCTTCAACCTCCCTCCTAGCCCACCACCACCAGAGGTAGTGGAAAAGAAAGGTTATTAGGATACAGGAGAAGTGGGCCTGTTTAGAAATAGCTCTCTGGGGCAATTCCAATCTTTGTTGTTCTCAGTCCACTAGCAAACACCAAACACGAACCAGCAGCAGCAGCACTACTCAGTAGAAACAGCCAGGCCTCCACCAGAGTTACATGAATCAGCAGGAGCGACTAGAACCAGCAGGGATGCCAGAAGAACTTCTCTGTCATGCCTCTCTCAACGAAGTGAAGATCAGCGGAGAGGAAGACACAAAGACTCGAGACCAAGAAGTGTTACAAAGCTAGCTATGCCTGCCTGAGGTCACTGCCCTTTGAGTCCTATTTATACTTCCTCCAAACATCATGTGTCCTCCCACATGTGCCTCAGCAAAACAGTATGTGAGTCTGCCCTTGCAAAACTCCACGGGGGTATGTATTACAACACTCTGCCAATCTGCCCGAATCCTCAGAAGTAGGAAGAAACTGCCAGAACACAACCAGAAGTTTTTTTGGTGTGTTTCTTTATCTGAGGTCACAACAAACAATGACCATTAAGGAGTGGCAAGGTGTACCAGTCCCTTCCAGCTTTGTCCATCATCTGCTGGGTCCTTCTTAATATTATGTGTCTGCCTCAGCGAAACTTTGACACAACTGACTTTCCAAAGAAACCATGACACATACCTCCAATCCCAGCACTTGGGGACTTGGAAGACATAGGCCGATGGAACCTCTGCGTTCCAGGCTAGCCCGAGCTCCAGGGCGGGTTCCAGAACAGCCAGGGTAATATAAATATAAAATCTTTTTCTTAAAAACAAAAGGGAAGCCCAGAAGTAATGACTAGAAGCTGCAGAGGTGAAGGTCATCTTGGGGCAGAGCCGACTTTGTGAACAGAGGCCGTCTTGGTCACCCAACAGAAGGCCAGGATGTTGTCAGGCTTCAGAGTCAGCAGTCAAATTGTAGAGAGATTTGTTCTGAAGTTTAAGCAGGAGCACCCCCATGCTTCTTTGGTTTCTTCTTCTTCTTCTTCTTCTTCTTCTTCTTCTTCTTCTTCTTCTTCTTCTCTCTCTCTCTCTCTCTCTCTCTCTCTCTCTCTCTCTCTCTCTCTCTCTCTCTCGGCAGCTCTCAAAGGAGCAATGTAGCCAAGGATGGCCTCCAATGCCTGATCTTGCTTCCACCTCTGCCTCCCAAGTGCCATGCCCGGTCTATGTGGCACTAGGGATGGAACCCAGGGCTTCCTACATGCCATGCAAGCCCTCTTGCTCACTGTGCTACAGCTCTGATCCTTTTTCTTCCGTTTGTTTGTTGTTTTTGTTTTTTTGGGGGGACGGGGCTTTTCTGTGTAGTCCTGGCTGTCCTGGAATTTGATCTGTAGACTAGGCTGGTCTTGAACTCCTTTTCGTTTGGTTCTCACTACTTAACTCAGGCTTGTAGTTTTTAAAACAAAATCCCAAACCTTGGATTTACCAATGAAGACTCAGGAGCCAGATGCTAAGGTAAAAGCCTGTGAGCTCAGAGAGGCAGAGAAAGTACCCAGCTGACCTTCCTCCTCTGCTGATGTCCCAGAGGGAAAAAGCCCTCCTCCATCTCCATGATGGCTCACGTGCCTTTCAACTCAGAGACTCTCCTTCCTGTTCCCGGGTCTTCTTATGCTCACTCCCTGTCAGTTGGCTGCTTGCTTTGCCTCTTGACCCGTCTGTCTTCAGACCTAGCTCTTGTTTACAGGAAGCCCTTGGGTCAAAGGTGTGCGCTAGGGCTGAGCCACACCACAAGAAAAAACAGGGTTTTCTAGTTCACAGTCTGGGTTCACACTGTGATCAAATATCCTGGTCTCAGTTTAGTGTTCCTCTTGCCTTGGGTTCCTCAGTGCTGGGGTCTCAGGTATAAAGCCACCGCCCCAAGACTCTTTTCCCAAACTACAAAGCAGGTTCCAAGTCCTGGGTGTCACAAGCGTCCAACTGGAGGCTATACCTTGAAGACAGCTGCATTTGGAGAGTTAATATCCAGATGTGCCCAGATCATGAGTGACTGCAAGAGGCAGGGAGTGGGGTGGTTCCTGTAGAGTGTAGAGGAAAGGCAGGAAGTGTGGAATTCTTAAACTAGAACTACCAAGCTGCATAGAGTTGTCATGCAGATGACTGATGGACTGGAAAGGCAGTGGCGGAGGCAGAGGAAACCTCAGCTGCTTCCATAGACCCAGGATTAGTCCTACTGTCACACCCAGTCCTTGAAATCTATGCCCCTCTGTCTTTTGGTGACCAAACCAAAGGCATCTTACAAAGCAGGCAAGCAATCACCCTGAGCCAAGCGCCCAGCCCTCACTGGGAGGTTCTAGGCAAGGCTCCACCCCTGGCCATGATTGCAGCCCCTTAGTGAGGAATTCTAGATGGGGCTCCATCCCTGACCACACTCCCAGCCTCTTTGTACTCCCCCCCCCCAACGACACCACAATTTTTTGAGACAGCGTTTCTCTATGTTGTCCTGGCTCTTCTAGAATTCACACTGTAAACCAAGTTGGCTTGTAACTCAAAGATCCTTCTGCCTCTGCCTCCTAACTTCTAGAATTAAAGGTAAGTGCCACCACTGTCTGGCAAATTAAAAAATAAATAAAAGTTAAAAAAAATTAAAGGAGCCGGGCAGTGGTGGCGCACGCCTTTAATCCCAGCACTTGGGAGGCAGAGGCAGGCGGATTTCTGAGTTCGAGGCCAGCCTGGTCTACAAAGTGAGTTCCAGGACAGCCAGGGCTATACAGAGAAACCCTGTCTCGAAAAAAAACCAAAAAAAAAAAAAAAAAAATTAAAGGGGGCTGGAGAAATGGCTCATCGGTTAAGAGTGCCGACTGCTCTTCTGAAGGTTGTGAGTTCAAATTCCAGCAACCACATGGTGGCTCACAACCATCCGTAATGAGATCTGATGCCCTCTTCTGGGGTGTCTGAAGACAGCTACAGTGTACTTACATATAATAAATAAATCTTAAAAAACAAACAAAACAAAAAAATTAAAGGACAAATTGGCTTTGAGGTGTGATTCAGAGGTACGCCTCCTGCCTGGGACCTGCTGGGGGGATAGAATGTGACACTGTGACGCTTTTCCTCGGGATAAGTCAACAAGTATCTGTTCACTTCAAATAGGGACAGTCACAGCCCAAACCAAGGACACTATCGAAGTCTAAGTTAGTGAACCATTAGTTTTATTGGGGTTACTTACAAGAGTATGGGTCAGGGACTATGTATAGCAGCAGAAAAGACTCACCTGCCACAGGTGACAGCTCAGGAAAGCTGGGGACCTGGAGCCCACAGCACAGCCTACAGTCTGCTCAATAGGTTGGAGGGGAGAGAGTCCCTCCAGGTAGCTAAGCTAGTTGCTGCCTTTTCTAGGCATTTCTGCTACTCTAATGATGTCCCTCAGCAGTTTTTAAAGCTTTAGGAGGGAGGAACCAAGTGAATCTGCTCAGTTTCAGGGATTTCCTGCAGCTATTAAATTGTTTGTTTTCTGAATGTCACAGCTTCATTGCTGGAGCAAATGTTTCATATCCCCTGAGAATATCACTTGCCTTTTTACTCCCTAGGACTTAAAGAACATTCCTCAAAAGGTAGTTGGTGGTGGTGGGTTGTTTGTTTGTCCCCCCCCTTTTTTTTTGAGACAGGTGCTCTCTCAGAATCCATAGCTGTCCTGGAACTCCCTATGAAGACCAGGGTGGAATTGAATTTACAGAGATTTGCCTGCCTCTACCTCCTGAGTGCTGATATTAGAGGCATTCACTCCCAGTTTACCCAAGATAGGTTTTAGTTCAAAGAGAAACTGCAATACACCTGAAGGGCTGGAGACGTGGTTCAGAGTGTAGACTCTGCCAGTGAGGGGCAGGGCCTTGCTCGATCGTGAGGACTTGTGTAGCGTCTCTTAAAGATCACTTATTTATTTTTATTTTATGTGCATTGATGTTTTGCCTTCAGGTTTGTCTGTGTGATGGTGTTGGGTCCCCTGGACATGTAGTGCGGTTACCTCACAGGTAGAAGCTGACCTGTGGTGCCGAGAGTTGAACCTGGGTCCTCTGGAAGAGCAGGCTGTCCTTTTTTTTTGTTTTTGGTTTTTTCGAGACAGGGTTTCTCTGTGTAGCCCTGGCTATCCTGGAACTCACTCTGTAGACCAGGCTGGCCTCGAACTCAGAAATCCGCCTGCCTCTGCCTCCCAAGCGCTGGGATTAAAGGCGTGCGCCACCACCGCCCGGCCAGGCTGTCCTTTTAACCACTGAGCCATGTCTCTAGCTTCCTTGCAAAGTATCTCTTAGAAAACATGTTTATTTTCATTTTATGCATAGGAGTGTTTGTCTGCATATCTGTCCGTCTCTAACACATGCCAGTCTAGTACCACCGAGGCCGATAGAAGGCATTTGATTCCTTGAAGCTGGAGTTATGAGCCACCATGTGGGGGCAGGGAATCAAACCAGGGTTCCCCATTGGCAAGCTGTCTCTCCAACCTGGGCAGAGCATTTTTTTTTTTTTTTGGTTTTTCGAGACAGGGTTTCTCTGTATAGCCCTGGCTGTCCTGGAACTCACTTTGTAGACCAGGCTGGCCTCGAACTCAGAAATCCGCCTGCCTCTGCCTCCCAAGTGCTGGGATTAAAGGCGTGCGCCACCACTGCCCGACTTGGGCAGAACATTTTTAAAAAATATTTATTTTATGTATATCAGTGCCTTGCCTGTATGTATGTATGTGCCTTGTGCCCAGAGAGGTCTTGAAAGGGCATTGGATTTCCAGGAATTGGAATTAGGGATGGCTGTGAACTACCATGTGGGTGCTGAGATCTGAACCTTCATCCTCTGGAAGAGAAGCCAGTGCTCTCAGCCACAGAGCCATCTCTACAGCTCCTGGGGTAGCATTTCTATGGACTGAGGCTTAGCCAAAAAAAATATTAAAAGAAATAATATGGGTTTCCTGGTGGCCCTGTTTTGGTGTGATGACTCAAAACTCTTGGTTTTCCTCCCCAGACCCTTGGTTCACATGGTTTCCTGGAAGCCAAACAGTGTGTCTAAGGGCTCTAGCTTTGCAGTGCTCATCATATCCACACTAACCTCCCACTTATCTGTCTTGCAAGCTGCCATAATCCAATCCTATGGGACCTACTCTGCTCTGATAGCTGGTCACAAGACATTCCTTATTCCAGAAAGTGTTCGTGTGGCAGACAGGCCTAGAAGATTACACACTGGCTGACCTTGGAGACTGGCCGACCTTGGGCTCTCTGGTGCTACTTTCTACCTCCCTGGCTGGTCATGGCTCTGCTGTTTCTGTCCTGAGCCACAGAGGAAGAAGGGCCCTGGAGAGACTCAGGGACTCTGGCCTTGGAATGATTTGTCAGGCAGATAAGGCTACACAGTGAGACTAAAACAATTAGTAATTAACTAAAAAGTTTAACTAAAAAAAAGGTCATCTCTCCTGCCTCTATTACTTTATCATTTATCTTCTTTCTTTCTTTCTTTTTTCTTTTTTTGGTTTTTCGAGACAGGGATTCTCTGTGTAGCCCTGACTGTCCTCGAACTCACTCTGTAGACCAGGCTGGCCTTGAACTCAGAAATCCGCCTGCCTCTGCCTCCCAAGTGCTGGGATTAAAGGCGTGCGCCACCACTGCCCCGCATCTTTTTAAGACAGGATCTCATGTAGTCCTGGCTGTCCTGGAACTCACAAAGACCTGCCTGCCTCTGCCTCCCAAGTGCTGGGATTAACCTCGCCCCAACCACCTTGAACTTCTGATCTCTTCTGTCCACCCCCAGAGTGCTGGCATGACAAGTTTGTTCCATCAGCTATGCTACGGATGAAATCCAGGGTCTCCTGGGTGGGTGCTAGGCAAACACTCCAGGAATTGTACTATGGCCTCAGCCCCAGTCTTATTCAGGAGTTCACACATTTGTTTCACCCATTGTACAGATGAGGAAAATGAGGGCCTGAATGGACCTAAAACCTCAGACCACAGTCACCTTCCAAGCAGTAGAAGTGTTGTTCATCAGCAACATGGGACTTTACAGAAGTGTGATGGCAGATGCTCTTTGAGTGACTAGTGGCCATAGAGTCTTCTCTCTGCTGATGTCTCAGAGTGTCACGCAGGCGCCGAGTTCAGTGCTATCCCTAGATCTCAAACCAGTAACACAGTATTCTACCCGCGGCCGCATACAGAAGAAAACCCACTAGACTCAGCAAGGTCTTGTGAAGCAGTCACGCGCACGGCCTTAGGGGAAATGTAGTCACATCGCGCAGGCCCCGCCCATGGAACTACGGTCCCGTCGTGCCCTGCGGCGGCAGGCGTGGCGGCCTGGTTGCTAGGACTTGGACAAGCGTGGCGTTCGCGCGGGCGTTCCTCAGGTGAGCAGCCGCCGTAGGGGTTCGGCTTCCGCCGTTCCGGATCCGCCACGGGGTACCGGGGATGGCGACGAGGCAAGGGCGGTGGACAGGAAAAGAAGTCCTTGTTGGGGCAGACCGCGAAACTGAGAGTGTTGCGCGCGTCCCGGTGGGCGTGCGCGTGCGCGAGCAGTCAACGCTAGTACGCGTGCGCACAGGGCCTTTCGCCCACCGCGCCCTACGCCGTCGGTTTGCGGCGACGCACGCGTGTACCCTACTTCTGATTCCGGAAACCCCGTGATTTCCAGCTGCTTCCGGTTGTGTGTTCCGGGGCATCATAGTCCCCTGCCTCAGGGTTATCTATTCACCATCTTTACAGCAGGTGTGCAGTTTCCCTTTAAGCTCTGGTAACCTATGGGAATTCTTGGGGTATCTTGGTGGTACCAGGAATCGAATACTGGACTTTGGTTATATTAGACTGGCACTGTACGTCCCCTCCCTTCAGAACCGGATTCCAGTAGCTTTGCTTATCTTTGTCCCCAGCCCCTCAATGGAGGATTCCAGGCAGGGGCTCTATCCCTGCGCCACACCCCATCCTCTCTCTGGGTGATTTGGACAAGGGCTCTACCCCTAACCTAAGCCTCTGCCCCTCACTGTAGGATATAGGTAGACTCTCCCCTGCTGAGCTCTGCCCCTCACTGTAGGATATAGGTAGACTCTCCCCTGCTGAGCTCTGCCCCTAACCTAAGCCTCTGCCCCTCACTGTAGGATATAGGTAGACTCTCCCCTGCTGAGCTCTGCCCCTAACCTAAGCTTCTGCTCCTCACTGTAGGATATAGGTAGACTCTCCCCTGCTAAGCTCTGCCCCTAACCTAAGCTTCTGCCCCTCACTGTAGGATATAAGTAGACTCTCCCCTGCTGAGCTCTGCCCCAAGCCCTCTTTATCTTCTATTTTAGAAGGTTTCCTATATCGCTCCTTTCTAGTGGCTTATTGAGTGTCTGGTATTTGAGGCCTGAGCTTCCAGACCTGATGCAGCGGTGCTGTGTCCTGTCCCTTGTAAGCCTGTCCAGCCATGCTCTCATTCTTCTGGACCCTGGACCTAAGGCCCATTGTTTTCCTGCAGTTGTTCAATGCAGAGGGGATGTGGTTCCTCAGAGGTAGCTTCCTCAGCCTGTGGGGAGTGTCTGGAGGATCGCAGGTCCCCTGTCTGTGGCACAGGGAGCCTCTTTCAAACCTGTACCCATGCTGATGTACAGTAGGCACCTGTCACCTAAAACAAGGGAGCCATTCATGCTGGTGTCCACGTCAGTCCCAACACGAGTGAGGTGTCGACCAGAGGATGAAGCTGATTTGGTATACACGGTGAGCTCTAGGCCAGCCTGGGCTAAACAGGGAGACTTTGTCTCAAAACCAAATGGGAAAATAAGCACACAAAATGGGCTTCTGTCGATGAGCATGAAGGGCCCCTCTGGCATGGGTTGCCATCCTAGAGCAATGAAACTCCTCCCCAGAGGGCCATGAGCTCAGGCTGTCTGTCCCCAAGGAGCCTTCTCTCTGTGTCCCTTGTTGTAGTCTTGAGGGGACAAACAATGCTATGTCTTCTGCCCTGGAGACAGTGGTGCTTTGTGGCCCAGGCAGGCACTGTGCATTGTAGGCATGGTGAATGCCCTGGGGAGGCCAGATGTCACCATGCCCCTCATGGGCTCTGCCTGCCATGGGGCCGGCACAGGGGCAGCCATGGTGACATCAGGCTCTCAGACACACTTGGTTGGTGCTGTTCTCTCTTCCTAGTCTTAGGGCTCCTAGTGGCACCTGTGATTCTCTAGTTAGCCCAGAGAGTGTTAGTGTGGACCTGGGCAGCCAGGTGAACCCTGAAAGCCAACAGATGTACCTGAGTCCATCGCATAGGCTATTCCTATGGCCAGGTAGACATCGGTGGGGGTGGCAGGCTGTGGGGTATGATGATGGGTAGAGCAGCCAAGCCCTCTACAGGCAGCCCTGCAAGTCACCTCACGGGCACTTTTTTCTCTCCCCCTATGTCCTTCTAATTTGTTTGTTTGGTGCTCCTGTTTAACTAAGGGTTTGAGCAGGGCAGGCAGATTCCTACCGTTGAGCTACACCCAATCCCCTCCTGGGGGATTCTAGGCACTGCTCTGAGGATTGCTTGGCCTTGTTGCCAGTAGGTTGTGGTTAGTTGTTAGGGCAAGGTGTGGCAAGAAGCTGGCTGTCAGCCAGGCCAGTGATTGGAGGACTAAGGATGTGAGAGGGTTCGGTAGCAGAGAACCGGATGGCAGGTGGGCTGTGGTGCTGCCTCCGCGGATTTGCCATCTTGCCCTGTCTAGCTCTGAGCAGTGAGAAGCATCTGAGGGATCCCCTCCCACAGCCGTCCTCACTGGGCTCTTTGGGGATGCTGGCTTTCTTTTTTCCTGTGTGTAACAGGGTGTGGTGGTGTTGACTGTCAGCTTGCACAGCAGGCCATAAGCACTGACTGAAAAGCTCAGGTGCCATGGATAGCCAGGTTCCCAGGCTAGCCCTCTGAAGCAGGAAGTGGGCTGACTGAGCCCACCGTGGAAGCAGGTCATGAATGCAGGGTCTACATTCTTTGGCCTGCCACCATGGGCATGTCCCATAGAAGCCACCTGGGGTCGGATACACTGTCAGTCTAACTATGCTTTTTGGAGGTTGTCCTGAACCCCATTCTCCTATATAGAAAATGGGACATTTAGCAGCTTGGAATGCTAATGCCCATCCGTCCCCAGGGCCAGAGCCAGTATCTGCACGTGCTATGGCCACATCTCTGCAGGTCTTACCTGCTCGAGGGCCCTCTCTCATGGGCTGGACTATGGCTCCCACACTGGTCCGCTCCCACACTGCAGGCATAGCTCGTTTCCTTCCGACTACAGGCCTGAGTTGGGTTTTTTTTTTTTTTTTTGGATTTTCGAGACAGGGTTTCTCTGTGTAGCCCTGGCTGTCCTGGAACTCACTTTGTAGAGTGAGTTCACCAGGCTGGCCTCAAACTCAGAAATCCTCCTGCCTCTGCCTCCAAAGTGCTGGGATTAAAGGCGTGCGCCACCACTGCCCGGCCAAGGCCTGAGGTCGTGAAGCCCGCCAAAGCATGTCAGCAGCAGTTCTGCGCCCCCCCCCCGCGCCCCTGCTAGAGATAAGGTTTTATGTAGCCCTTCATCGGGCTGGCTTCAGATTCACCATGTGCTCCGGATCCTGTGGCCCGCATCTCCTGGGATGACAGGGTGACTCAGGGCAGCGTCTGGAGACCGGGGCTTTGTGCATGCTGCTGGGGTGGGTTTTGGATTTGATAGTAATGAATACCTGTCTCCACACTGTCCTCAACACGGCGTCTGTTGGGTGCACGTGGACTCGTCAGAGCCCTGAAGAGCCGGGCACCATTACTCCTTATGCGGCCGGGGAGTAAGCCGACTCTACCTGGCGCTCTGGACTCCTCATTCCTGGGCCTGGCGGGACCCACAGCGTCCCAGGACAGACCCCCGCCCCACTGAAGCTGACGGATGATGCTCCAGTCCCATCTCTGTCTCCCACAGTCGAGCCCCGTTGAGGATGGAGCCCACCTCAGGCTTTGCAGAGCAGCCTGGGCCTGAGAAGGCTGACAGTGAGGAGCAAGCGCCGGCGCGATGGCGAGCCCTCCCCGTCCTGTCGGAGCAGCAGTCGGGGGCCGTGGAGCTGGTACTGGCCTATGCTGCACCTGTCCTGGACAAGCGCCAGACGTCCCGCCTCCTCCGGGAGGTGTCTGCTGTCTATCCACTTCCTGCCCAGCCCCACCTCAAGCGGGTGCGCCCCAGCCGCAGTGCGGGCGGCGCGCACTCCTCGGATCTGCTGCTCTGCCTGGCAGGGCCCTCTGCGGGCCCGCGCTCGCTGGCCGAGTTACTCCCCAGGCCGGCCGTGGACCCGCGCGGCCTAGGCACGCCTTTTCTGGTGCCTGTGCCCGCCCGGCCGCCCCTCACCCGGAGCCAGTTTGAGGAGGCGCGGGCCCACTGGCCCACATCCTTCCACGAAGACAAGCAGGTGACCAGCGCGCTGGCCGGACAACTCTTCTCTGCGCAGGCGCGAGCCGCCATGCAGTCCCACATGGAACGGGCAGTACGTGCTGCCCAAAGGGCAGCGGCGCAGGGGCTGAGGGCAGTGGGCGCCGTCGTGGTGGACCCAGCCTCGGACCGCGTGTTGGCCACAGGCCATGACTGCAGCAGCATAGCCAGCCCCCTGCTGCATGCTGTCATGGTGTGCATCGACCTGGTGGCCCAGGGGCAGGGCCGCGGCTCCTGTGACCTCAGACGCCACCCGGCTTGCTCCTTTACGCAGGCCACTGCCACTCAGGGTGCCCGCGCCGGTAGCGTGCGCAAGCTGGATGAGGACGGCCTGCCCTATGTGTGCACTGGCTATGACCTGTACGTCACCCGGGAGCCCTGCGTCATGTGCGCCATGGCCCTCGTCCACGCCCGCATCCAGCGCGTCTTCTATGGGGCGCCCTCACCCGACGGAGCCCTGGGCACACGCTTCCGTGTCCACACTCGGCCAGACCTCAACCACCGCTTCCAGGTGTTCCGCGGCATCCTGGAGGACCAGTGCTGCCTGCTGGACCCCGACCCATAGTCCTGGTGACCTGCTTCTAGGCCATTCTCTGCTCCAGGCCAGCCCACAGCCCCTGCAGCTCCATGGCCTTGGGCCTGGGCCCCACCCTCTGTGTCTGAGGACACTGACCGCCAGTGCTAGACTGTGGGCCTCTCAGTTTCCAGACTGCAGCTTCTCTGCTGGCTGCGATGACCATGGGACTCGGCTCTGCTCACAAGCCCAGTGGTTGTCTTATAGTCCCCGTGGTCCTCCAGGCTCAGGGCGGGGAGCAGCCATCGAGTGTGAAAATAAAGCCCCTCAAACCAAGTTCCCGTTTGCACTTGGGTGCCAGGCAGGTTCACCATGTGCCTCAGGCTGTGGCTTGTGAAGGGGAATGCGCAGCCCTACTGAGCGCAGCCCTACTACCACCCAGCAGGCACCCTTGCCTGTCCCTGAGTTCTTGAAAGTTTCACGTGTGTCTGGACGCCTAGGGACTGTTCACCCACAGGCTGCCTGCCGGTGGCCATCCTGTGAACCTTTTTCATGAGGGAGGGGAGGGTGTGAGCCCCAGAAGGACCAGCCTAAGTGTAGTGGGGTGCTTGTCCTCTGAGCGGGATGCTGGAGCATCCCGCATATGCTGGTGCCTTGGTAGCAGTGCCTGTGAATACCACGCTGCCCCTTGCAGCGGTGACAGGGTCGTCTGCACCTTCTGGCCTCAGGCCGGGTGGACAAAGTGCCCAGAGCAGAGCTGGGGCTTGGGGTCTGTCCGCATCTTCAGAGTACTCCATCCTTCTGGAAGACGGGTGGCAGCCTCCAGTGGCCAGGAGGCAGGGTGGGGCAGGCCTGTGAGCAGCCCGACCTGAGACTGGGCTGTGCCGCCTGACACCCGGTTGAGCAGGGCCTGAACTTGGACAACAGGGTGCCCCTGCCACAGTCTCATCTGCAACCCCGTGGGGCTGCACCTGGCCATGTCTTGAAGGTAGCACTTAGGAGCTGAGCTACTTTGAAAAGTAACTGCTTGGTGCCCCTGGGCCTGTCTAGGGTCCCGATGAGAGCCCACGGGTGAGTTCCACACCCAAGCTGATGTAATCAGGTGCCTGTCACGTGGCAGGGAGCTCTATTCTGGGTGATTCGATAGGATAGGAGTATGAGGGAATGTGTCAGCAGGCGCTCGGAGCCATCTGTGGAGCTCCAGGACTTCTTGGCGCCAAGGCCAAGGGTGGGATCAACTGGTAGCTCAACCCATCCCCTTCCAGGGATGCTCTGAGGAGAAGTGACAGTGAAGTGAGGCGGGCCCAACACCCTCTGAGCCAGTAGCCAAGCTGACTGGTCTATGCAGCAGAGCCTGCGGCAGTGGGCTGGGTTGGCGTCTTTCTGGTCCCAGTAGCCACCAAAGCCCTAACACTAGTCTTTTTTTAGGTGGCCCCTTCTGCCTGGGTGCCAGGTCAGCTGATACAGAAATGGCAGGTGAGTCACCCTGCTCCCCAGGTAGTGTCCCCACTCCTACTGAGACTCCTGAGTGGGTTGTAGGGCTGACCTGGCCTCCCCTGCTTCTGCCTTGTGACACCTTGGGTGCCACAGTGGGGCGCAGAGAGGCCACCAAAGAACCATCATCATCCAGCATGCAGATGAGGGAAGGGTGAGGCTAGACAGTTTAGAGGGCTGTGCCCACTCCCCAGGCGCTGCGGAGGGGCCTCTGGCCGTCTACCTCTTCTACCCTCCTTGCTAGCCTGACAACTGGACACTGGGTGCCAACCCTGGAGCCTTTATACTGACAGTGACTTCCTTCCCTCTACTCCCCAAAACACATGCAATGCCGGTGTGTGACTGGCTGCAGCCCAGAGAGGGTATGGCGATCCTGCAGGGTCTGTGTGCTGTAAACCCTGAAGTGTGGGGAGGGTGCTCCGACAGGCATCTGACTGTAGTGGGCTACCTGGGGGTCTCCTTCCTGCAGGAAAGGAGAACAACTTCCCCCCGCTGCCTCACTTCCTGCCGCTGAAACCCTGCTTCTACCAGGACTTCTCTGATGAAATCCCCGTGGAGCACCAGGTGCTGGTGAAGAGGATCTACCGGCTGTGGATGTGTGAGCCTCTCTGGGTGGTTGGGGGCGGCCCAACCTAGCGCAGTGTCCCCACTGAGCGCAGGAGCATTGTGGTCCCGGGGATGTGCAAGACCCTGATGCCTGCACGAGGCTTATCCTTAAAGTGCTAGTAGGGAGGGTCCCTGGGCCGCAGCTGAGGTCCCTGATGACTTACTCCTACTCTTCCATCTATGTCCCCCTTCCAGTTTACTGTGCCACACTGGGTGTAAACCTGGTGGCCTGCCTGGCCTGGTGGATTGCGGGTGGAGCTGGTGCCAATTTTGGCCTGGCCTTGCTCTGGCTGGTTGTCTTCACGCCCTGCAGTTATGTGTGCTGGTTCCGGCCTGCGTACAAGGCCTTCCGGTAAGCCTGGTCTAGGGGCCCTCAGGCCACAGAACCTCAGACCCACTCCAAGGGGTGAGCATGCTTAGAACTGTAGGCCTGGGACCTGCCCATCCAGGAGAAGTTTTGGCCACTGTCCTAACAGTTGCCCTCCACTTGCCCAGTGTGGGTGGCTGTTTGTCATGGTCAGCAATCAGTGACTATAGGCTGCAGCTAACTGCTGTGTGGGTTGCTGGCATGGAGCCCAGTGTGAGGTACCAGGCAAGCAGCTTGTGAGCCAAGGGTCCTCCCTGGGTGCTGTGCTGTGGAGCGTCACTGTAGGACCCTCTCCTGCTGCAGCCTCCGGATTGCAGGCCTGCACACAGAGACACGAGGGCATGTGTCACGACACAGCTATAGCAGGACAGGGCAGTTCTTTCACCACTAGGTGAGCCTCGGGGATCAAAGGCCATGAGGCTCGGCAGCGGCACCTCCACCCTATCTTAAGTTTTAATAATGGCTTCAGTGAGGCTTGTGTCGTGCACTGTGGTATCCTGACTATAGAGTACCTCAGTGTTGGAGTGCAGTGGGTTAGCTTCAGTGCTTGCTTCTAGAAGATTCTATAACCCCAAAGGAAGCCAGTCTCCACAAATCTGCTTCCTGTCTCTGGACTGATTCTGGATGCTTTCTAGTGGGAAGCCACACACTTGTGAGGCCTCCAGTGTGTTTCTCTGAGCACAAGGTCCCTCGACCGTGGCATGTACCAGAGCCTTGCACCTGTTTGGGGCCTCATAGCAGTCCAGCCTGTAGATGGACCCTGCTGTGGCTGCCATCTGCCCATGGGTAGATGCCCTCGGCAGGCTCATCCCAGTGTGGTTTGCTCGTGAGTGGTGCCTGATGTATAGACAGAGTAGGGAAGGCCTGGAGGGCTCCTCCATGGGACAGAGCCTGCTCAGCCAAGTCTTGGCAGGAGCACCTTCCACTCCCAGAAGTCCCCTTCCTTTTAAGCAGAAGCAGCCTGCCGATGGTGACAAGGCGTTTGCCACTCTCTGTGACGCTAGGGCCCCAGTTGTCCCCGTGGCATCCCCAGGGGCAGTGGCATCCCAGGCTGAGTGCTTGGAGGAGGGCCTTAGTCACTTCAGTCCATCAAGGACAGGGGCCCTGACAGTCCTCCCTCTGGGCCCCACTCCCTCCTCAGTGTGGTTGACCCCTGCATTTTCTGTCACTTGCAGAGCCGACAGCTCCTTTAACTTCATGACATTCTTCTTCGTCTTTGGAGCCCAGTTTGTGCTGACCGTCATTCAGGCCATCGGCTTCTCGGGCTGGGGCGCGTGGTAAGCGGACAGAAGGATGTGTGTCTCCACATGCTGGTGTGTGAGAGTCTCTGCTAGCAAGGGTCCTGCCCCATGGAGGGCGCCCTCCAGACAGGAGTGTGGAAAGAGAAAAGCCTGTGCCATGGGCCACCAGCAGGGGGCACTGCCCAGCTGCTTCCAGGCCTGTCTAGATCCCCCTCCTTCCCCCCCTTTTTTTTTGAGGGTCTCACCATGTAGCCTTGGCTAGCCTGGAACTTACAGAGGTTTGCCTGCCTAGCTTCTGGGTGCCAGGGTGGAGGCATGTGTCTGGGTGTGCATTTCTTCTGTGTGTCCAAGTCCGTATTAAGGTGCCTAGGCGTCCTCTTCCCTGCTAGCTCCTTAACTTTCTCATGAACCACGCTCTCCCACCCCATCACCTGGCCGTGCCGCCAGTGCCTGACTCAGATCGATATGTGGCATTCTCAGGATGGGTAGGGTACCAAGGGTACCCCATGAGGGCAGAGCCCTGCCCAGCTCCCTCTGTGACTGCCCAGCAGCCCTGGCCTCTCAGGCCTGTAGCTGAACATTTCTTCTAGCTATCCTTACATGATGCTCCTGACCCTCCCAAGCCATGGACGGTGGGCATCAGGACACTAGGGTTGCCAACACAAACCTGTGCCAACACAAACGACCAACCATTCTGTGTGCCTGAAAGCGAGCACATGCCTTTAATCCCAGTTCTCAGGAAGGTAAAGGCAGGTGGATTTTTGTGACTTTAAGACCAGCCTGGTCTATATAAGGAGTGAGTTGAGCAGATAGAAGGCTTGCCTAATAAGCGTGAGGCCCTGGATTCCTGGGTTCAGTTCACTGGACCACATAAAGCAGGAATGGTAGGACACTTGTCATCCCAGAACCCACAAGGGTCGTGAGTTCAAGGCCAGAGGGATAGCTCTTGCATATGTAAAGCACTTACATACGGTGCTCAGTTGAGTCCACAGCACTGCAGACGTTCATGGTGTCCACTGTATCAAAAAGAACAGACATGGGTCAGAGAAGGCGGCCTCCGGCCTCTGGTTCAGGAGGGTGAGGGAAGACTGCCACAAACAAACTCAGGACAAACCTGGGTGATATCCTCATGCAG
The DNA here is from genome assembly GCA_036184795.1 of Tokudaia tokunoshimensis. Lineage (NCBI taxonomy): Eukaryota > Metazoa > Chordata > Mammalia > Rodentia > Muridae > Tokudaia > Tokudaia tokunoshimensis. The sequence goes on along the minus strand of BTHU01000007.1, from coordinate 1,428,143 downwards.
CCTGAGCCTCTGTGGAGCCCTTCAGGACAGTGTCAGAGGGTGACACAGAGCCGGAGGAGATCTGGGCTTTGGGGCCACCGTCGGCGCCAGCGGCAGGCCACAGTGCCCAGACCAGCACTGTAGCTGCCATGTGCCGTGTGTCTTGGAGGAGCAAGACAGTGTCAGGAAGAAGCAGCTCCAGTAAGTGAGGGCTCGTGTCTCCACGGGCTGTGACAGTGGTGTGACCCAGAGCTGGTGGGAGGGAGACAGCAATCCAGCAAGTCCAGCTAGTGTCAAAACAGTATGGTGGAGGGTGGTGAGAGCACTCAGCAGATAAAGGGAATGCTGCCAAGCCTGGTCCTGAGGACCTGGGGTCAGTCCCTGGGTCACACAGAGCAAGAAGACACTTGTACCATGGTGTGTATGTGCCCTTCCCAGTAAGTTTATAAAATAAACAAGAGAGGAAGAAACCCCGGCTTCTGCCACACAGACACAGGCAGACACAGGCACCGGAAACAAGCCTAGGAAGACCACCTCTAGCTGCAATCCCAGCCCTTGTGCAGGAGCCCAAACCAAACGAATGAGCCAGAAATGCATCCCTCCTGACATCACAGGGAGCTGATGGGCAAGATTAGGTAAGAGGCACAAGCCAGACGTGGTAGCACATGCCTTTAACCCTGGCACTCGAGACAGGCAGGTGCGTTTCTGAGTTCGAGGCTAGCCTGGTGTACAGAGTTCCAGGATAGCCAGGGCTACACAAAGAAACTGTCCTGAAAAACAAAAGGAAAAAAATGTCTCTCACATGTGTTTTGTTTGGTTAAATTTTTGAGACAGGGTTTCACACAGCCTAGGTTTGCCTCAAAATGTATACATACACAAGGATGACCTTGAACTCTTTCCTGATCCTCCTGTGTCAACCACCTGAGTACCTGAACGACTCTATGTTCCCAAGCCCTACTGATTTAGTCTCTTGAGTTGTAGTTCACTTAAAGTCAGTGTGGAGACTGAAGGACGCTATACTGATCTGTTGGGGGCATTGAGGCCTTGACATCCTGTTCACAGTGTGTTCTAGGAACTGAAACCTGCCAAATGGTTACATTTTTGTAACCATCATTTTGGGTTGGTCAGCCACTTTCTGGTCCTTCACGGAGCATAGCTCCTTCAAAGTTATTTTTTTTCCTCAATAATCTGTTGGAGCTCTGTACATATGAAGGCGAGTAGGCCTTATTTACTGATATCTTGTTGATTTGTCAGAGCTCTTAGCATATGGTGGAAGACAGCAGTGCGCTGAGCCCCTTTCTCTCTCTGCCCCTCTCACCCTGCAGTGGTTGGCTGGCAGCTGTCGGATTCTTTGGGACCAGTGTTGGGGCTGCTGTGGTTATGCTGATCCCGGCTATCATGTTCTCTTTGTCCGCCCTTGTGATGGCCATCACTATCGTGAAGGTGAGTGAGTCCTCTGCTCTCTGTCTCCATCCTAAAACTTCCTTTTACCTCACCATTCTGTGTGCACCAGTCACGAGGAATATGCCGTGTCTTCAGCTGCAGCCTGTGACGGGAAGTCTTGTTTCCTGGGAGTTCACAGGGTTTGGGGGACACATGGCCTCTGCTCAGGTGTCTGCACTTCAGATCCCAGAGGGCCAGAGTGTCACTGGTACCAACACCAATGGTTTAAGCTCAGGAGCCTTCCCCGGGGGGGGGGGGGGCAGGAGCCCCCAGGCCGCCAGGTTCACCAGACACTGCAGTGACCTGCAGCAGCACTGCCTGTGCCCCCAGAGACAGCACAGGTCTGCCCCGGACAGCTGTGGAGCCGCAGAGATGCCTGCAGGGACAAGAAACCTTTTTTTTATGATTTATTTTATATATATGAGTACACTGTAGCTGTCTTCAGACATACCAGAAAGGCATCAAATTACAGACGGTTGTGAGCCACCATGTGGTTGCTACTCAGGTCCTCTGGAAGAGCAGTCAGTGCTCTTAACTGCTGAGCCATCTCTCCAGCCCAAGATAAACCTTTTTAAAAGCCTTTTTTTTGTTTTTTGTTTGCAATTTGTTTCGTGGGCGTGAACCCAAGGCCTTTTGAGTGTGCCAGGCCACCCCTGCCCAGCCAGAGCCACCTTTCCATTCTTGAGGTTGATGTGTGTAGGAACGAGCCTCCCAGGCCCTGGAGTGAAGCCTGAGGTCCTGTAGTGTTGACAGATGGAATCCAAGATTGCACATGGCATCCTTACAGTAGCCAGCCCTGTCTGCAGTAACATCACACTCTCCGAGTGCCAGAACCACACTGTGAACCTGGAGATGGCAGGTGGTCCCCTGCATGGCGCCACCCCACATCCCAGGCTAGCCCAGGAACACAGGGTACTGTGAATAATTCTTCAGAGGATGGATGTGGAGGAGAGGCTGCACGTGGCCATGCTGGGCTGGGTGGCCCGGGAGGCAGGGTCTCATGTAGCCCAGCCTGGTCTCAACTCACTGGGTAGCAAAAGATGACCTTAACTCCCGAGTCTCCTGCCTCTGACTCCAGAGTGCTGGGATGATGGCTGTGTGCCCCTGTTCCTGTATGGGTGGTACTGGGGGTGGATCCCAGGACGCAAGCACTACACACTGAGCTCCACCCCAACCCAGCGTCTCATGCTTTAGACGCTGCTGACCTGGATCTCACAAAGGTCCACCTGCCTCTGGTTCCCCCATGAGGCTTCAGGGTGTGCCACCAGGCCTCAAATTCAGAGATCCTCCTGCCCCTGCCTCCTGAGCTCTAAGATTGAAGGTATATGACACCACTACCACACTCTAGCTTTTTTGCTTTTTTTTCTTCGAGACAGGGTTTCTGTGTGTAGCCCTGGCTATCCTGGAACTCACTCTGTTCTGTAAACCAGGCTGGCCTGGAACTCATAGAGATCCACCTGCCTCTGCCTCCCAAGTGCTGGGATTAAAGGTGTGTGCTACCACTGCCTGGCTTTTTAAAAAACAAAACAAAAAAACAGCATCTTAAAAACTAAAAGCTAAGCAACCAGAGCTGCCTCACATTGCCTGGGTCTCAGTTTCCTGATGAAGTGGGGTACGCCCACCCACCCCACGCCACCACTACTGTCTCCCTTGAGGGCTGTAAAAATACAGTCAAGGTCACATGCACAGATGCACTCACGCATGTGCACCAGTGAGACGGCACATGCCTGCTTGTTGAATTGGGGTGTCCGGTAGGCTGTGGAGGCAGCAATGTGGAGATGGGTGGCAGGTCCTGTACTGCCCTACAGTGTCACTCAGTTCACAGTGGGTCCCTGCCTGTCCCTGCCAGTACACTGACTTCCTCTTCTCTACCCTTGCTGCTGGCCGCCAGGTGCACAGGATCTACCGTGGGGCTGGCGGAAGCCTCCAGAAGGCACAGACAGAGTGGAGCGCTGGTACCTGGAGGAACCCACCGTCGAGGGAGACCCAGTTTAACAGTTTCTCTGGCAACAGCCTGCCTGAGTACCCCACTGTCCCCAGCTACTCGTCCAGTGGAGGCCACTGGCCTTAGGGGACTGGCTGGCCCCAGCACCATGGCTCTGTCTCCTGCCACCACCCTCGATCCCGAGGCCTGAGCATCTCCCAGGGGTCCCAGGAGGTCCTTGGCCCATGTTCATCTCTTGCCTGAGCCCTCAGCAAGCACTGCCCAACAGCCATTGTCCACTGCCATCCTGCCAGAGCTTGGCCGGGTTTGCCCTGCTCCCACCTGTAAGAGGGTAGGAACCCAGCCTGTGGGAGGAGAGGCCTCAACCTCCAAGCTCCTGTCCTTCGTGTTGCTGAGATGTATAAAGCCAAACCCCAAGCGCTTGTGTAGATGGGTGTGAGTAGACAGTCAGGAGCATGGCGGTTGGGTCTGCATCCTCTGCTCTGCCATCCACTATACCCGTGCTCCTCTGGGCCCTGTTACTTCCTTGTCCCATCCCTTGTGACAGTGACAACCTGCTGTACCCTCCACCACCCAGGATCCACTCTGCCCACTTGCAGGCCCTGATCCATTTGGTTGAGGGTGCTCTCTGTGGGCAGCTGGAGGAAAGGAACAGGCTCTGCTGCCTGGCAAGCCATACCCCCAGCCACAGGACTATCAGATCTGTGCCTTCGAGAGACCTGTACTTCTCCCCACAACTTCTGCCTTCCCAGGGCAGCTGTGGCCTCACCAGGAGAGACAAACTGAGTCTTGGAATGTCCACAGCACCTCTGATGACATTGGACTCAATATTCTTCCCTGTGACCTGATGCTACCAGCCAAGTCACCAGTCCCCAGGCCTCCCCGCAGGGCCGTGTGCCAGTATCATGCCAAACTGTCGGGGCATCTGACCTCTACCCCATCTCAGAGGCATGGGGATGGAGTCGAGTGCCTGCCAGAGGCGACACTTTAGAGCCGCCTGCAGCTCTTCCCAGTCCGTCCCTGGGTATGTGCGCCCACATGCCATAGTTGGTTTTGTTATGTGAGAATATTCTGGAAATAAATTTTTTTCTGCAGCACGGGTTGTATCTGGATGGGAAGGCACATGCAGCGAGGAGCCTAGAGCACAACATCACCCTCTGCTTTTTTTTTTTTTTTTTGGTTTTTGAAGATGGTTTCTTTGTGTAGCCCTGGCTGTCCTGGAACTCACTCTGTAGACCAGGCTGGCCTCGAACTCAGAGCTCTGCCTGCCTCTGCCTCCCAGGTGCTGGGATTGAAGGCGTGGCCACCACCGCTTTCTGTTGCCATCCACCTTGCTCTTCTGAGGCCATCTCCCGCTGAACTTGAAACTCACAGATCGGGCCCCACTGGCCGGTAAGCTCCAGTGATCCCCCTGCCTCTGCCTGCCCAGGGCTGGGGTTGTTGGCAAGCCCCACCATGTTCTGGTGTTTGCCTGGATGCTAAGCATACCTAGAGACATACACACACCCAGAAAATAAGACTTCAGGGTCATCCTGGACTATATAACAAGTTCAAAGCATGCCTAGGCTACATGGGACTCTGTCTCAGAAAGGCTTCAGAAAAGGTGGGTGTTCATGCAAGCACCCATGGGAAAGGGGTCTTTGCAGAGGACATTAGTGAGTCTGGTGCTAGAGTAATCCTAGACACCCAATTGCCTGGTGCCTGGTGTGAGGAGGACCACAGACGGGGAGATGGCACAATGTGTCTACAAGGTCGACACGATTGCTGGCTGCCATATGCCACTGGACGCAGGCAGGGCTGGACTCCCTATAAAATGGCCACTTTGGGGCCATCCATCTTTGTTCTGTGACCTTTGTGTTGTCCCACAGAATGGAGACAAACTTGCCACAGGAACCAGCTTACTGAAACTTTCCTTTTAAGCTTGTGTCTACACACAACCCATTACCATACATGGGCGTGACAGTTGCTGCAGGACCAAGGACAGTGGCCCCAAAGTTCTAAAGTTGCCACCTCATCCTCTCTCCATAGCTATGGTGACACTGCCTTCAGCCACCAGGGGACACTATTGATTTCTTGCAGACCAAGGGGCCCTTTGTCCTCTACAGGTTCCTGACCGCTGCCCTTCCTGAGACAGTGGCCAAGGTCTCTCTGCACCACTCACACTGGCTCCCACACTGTCTCCAAAGTCCCTAATACCATCCCATGCAGTGACCCAATCTCTGCCTTTTGCCTTTTAATCTTCTCTAAGTTTTTTGTTTGTTTTAAAAAAAATAAATAAACAAACCAAGGTTCTGTAGCACAGATTGGCCTCGAACATGCTATGTGGCTAAGGCTGGCCTTGAACTCCTGATTCTCTTGCCTCTATCTTTTTTTTTGGGGGGGGGACATCAAGATAGGGTTTCTCTTTGTAGCCCTACCTCTTCTGAAACTCACTCTGTACACCAGACTGGCCTTGAACTCACAGAAGTCCTCCTGCCTCTGCCTCTCGAGTGCTGGGATTAAAGGTGTGCGCCACTGTTCCGCTTTTGCCTCAGCTGTCTACATTGGGATAACAGGCATACTGGAGTACTCTGGACTGAGCTGTTCTTTATCGGTGCCTTGTAGTTACCTCTCTTTCTGGTCCTTGTCACCTCTTCTGCTGGACAGGATGCTAGGGACACGGCGCAGAATATGCTCATCTCTGAAGTCAGGAAGAAGTTCCATCGATTGTGCTAATTTGGAAGCTTCTCCCTGGAGTTCTCATTTAGGATGTTCCTCTAATCTTTAGAAAGCTCTGGAATGCTTTAAAATGGGGACTAGAGGAATAGTATATATAGAATCACTGTTGTCAGGATCTGGGGTTTTGGGGGAGCTCCCTGCCAGAGTCCACCTTTTCTCAGGATGGTAAGTAGATAAAATGTACTTGCCTCTTCCTTCCAATGCAGACATCACAAATCACCCATCAACCAACCACTCATTCTAACAGTCTCTGGGCTAATATCACCAATCAATTGATGAATGGATGATTTCCTCCATGCTTTGCATAGGACAGGCATTAAGCAAGCAATCTGCCAGCCAATGATGCCTTCCATTCTAAGGGCAGAGTGGGCACAAATCAACTGATGGACAAATATCTTCTCCATTCTTTGCATAGGGCAGAGATTAGCAGTTCATCTCATAGTCAGTGATGTCCTCTTCCACTCTGTGTTCAGATCAGGCATCAATAATTGAGTCAACATGTTAGTGATGGCCTCCCTCCTACATATAGGGAAGATCAAGTCAAGTGGCATCAAAAAGAAACCACATGGCAGCTCAACTCCAACTCCACTTTTTACACATGAAGCTGAGGCCAAGAACTTTCTGCAGGGACATCCCAAGACAAGGGGAACTCTGGCAGGGCAGCACCTCCCTGGGGATCAGCTTGGACTCTAGCCCCGGGAGTAACCTCAAGAAAACAACAGCATTGTGTCTTCCAAGGCTGGTTCCTGCTGGTCGACCCAGACTATCCTGTCCCCTACCAGGGCTGGGGGCGCAAGGCTGGGCATCTTGCCACTCAGGGTGAGGGCAGTTGTCCTCTGCTCAGCATCCTGTGCCTTCTGATTGGGGCGGGACACAGTCAGGCTGAGCCCCCTCTGCTTCCACCAGCTACTAAGAGCTCCACTTCCAAGCAAGTGCCGAGGTCACCTGGTGTGCTGGGGCTTTCCTGGTGTCTGGGCGGGGCCTCAGCGGGTAGTGTTCACCTAGCACACAATACTCAGAAGATCAAAAGTTCTAGGTCACCCTCTGCTACATACAAGGCTTGAGGTCATGAGATTCTGATTTAAAAAAAAAAAATCTTGGACTCTGGAGAGCTCAGCTGTTAAGAGCACTGGCTGCTCTTCCAGAGGACCCAGGTTCAATTCCAGCCACCACATGACAGCTAACAACTGTCTCAAACTCCAATCCCAGACATGCATGCAGGTAGAACACCAATACACATGAAATAAAAATAAACATAAAAAAAATCGTGGTGGTGCACACAAACCTTTATTTCTAGTACATGGGAGGCTAAAGCAAGAGGATCTCTGTGAATCCAGGACTACATAGTAAGTTTCAGGTCAGCCTGGACGACACAGTGGAACCCTGTCTATACACACACACACACACACACACACACACACACACACACACACACACCAAGAAAACAAAAAATTCTTGGCTTGATGGGATGGCTTGGCAATCTGAGTTCAATACTCAAACCCTACATGAGGCAGAGGGAAAGTGAGCTCCATTACCTCAACATGTGCTGTGGCACACACACACACACACGTGCACACCCCAAACAACAAAATTTTTAAATATTCTAATACCTGCTGATCATGACCATGTATTGTCCCAACACTCAGGTGAATTGTCACAAACTCAACATCACCCTGGGCCAGAGAGTGAGTCCCAGGTCAGTGTGGACCTATCAAAACAAACCCAAACCCAGAGGAGGAGGAGGGGGAGGAGGAAGAAAGGGGAGAAAATTCCAGCATCTCAGAACAGCGACCTGAGCCAGCAGCTCGCTCTAAGCTGCACCTAGACATGAATAGTTCCCAGCATACTTCAACTCTTTTTGCCATTTAAAAAAAAAATTGTGACACAGCCTCTGTAGCCCACCTTAGCCTCCTTTTCAGTGCGAAATGACAGATGTTTGCCCACAGTCTCAGGGTTCCAACTTCACTAGATGGGGACTACGTCATGGCTCTCAGGGGAGGATCATTGACTCAGGGTGGGCCAATCAGAGTGGGCAAGGGGGTCAGACTAAATTGTCCCAGGGGAGGATCTGACTGGATGGTGTTGGGCCAATAAGGTAGGTTGGGTGGTCCTGAGGCCCAGGAGCCGGGTGCCCCAAAAGCTCACCCTTTAGGTGTCCCCTTCTTTCTCCCTGCCACATAGCTGGCCCTCACTGCTTCACAGGAGCGAGAACTGTGGTTTCACCCATCTCACTCCTTCCCCACCCCACCTGACCTCATACCACTCCCTTAGCTGCAGCCCTAAAACCAATGATTTGGGGACCCTGCATCCCACTATAGCTGACATTGGGAGGTCGTGGTATCCGCCACTTAGAAGCATGGGAACAGGGTGGAGCAGTGGCAGATGAATCCAGTCTTTCTCTAACTCTCACGTCTATATCGGAACATAGAAGAGGGTCTTAAATGAGGGAACCGAGATGCTCCAGCTTGCAGCAGACAGCCTGGGGCTGGTCCAAGTTATGCAGGGACTGCCCTGCTGGGAAGATGGCTAGCAGTGTTTCCATTCGTTCTTGAATTCCTACCAAATACCCACAGGCCTTGCCATTAACCTAAAGTTAGAGGAAGACAGTATTGAGGACTAGAGAGATAGACTGGTCCAGTCACACGTGTGGCCTGGACTGGCTTTAATCCCGGCCTCAACTCCGATATACTTTCAGCTCCACAGCCACTTGCTGGTTTAAGAGGTAAGTAACCAGCCCACCCTTCCCAGGAAAAGTTCCCAAAGACTAGGGAAATACGGTACGGTCAGGACTTCTCCAACATCTGTAAAGCTATGTTCATTAATTGATTCATTCAAGCAGTCATTGCACATAGGTTGAGTACCCACTGTGTGCACACTCCTGCTCTGGTTCCCAGAACAACAGACTTGAGAGGAGACATACCCCATCACATCACAGCTCAGGAGAGAATCATGTAGCAAGAAAGGAGAGAGGCTGGGGTTGGACTTCTCTACAGTATGCAACTTCTGCGGGTGCGCTCGGCTAGTAAAAACTATTCGCCTTTCCTGGTGGACACCATAGTCAACCCTCGTTTTTTCACTTAAAAGCCCTAAGCGATGAGGGAGAAGCTAGGGTCTGGCCTTTCTAGCGGTTATCTGGCCAAAGCAGTGCATCCTCTGGGACTTCACCCATGCCATCATCTGAAACGCGGGCTCCCCTGCCCCAGGACTGAGGACTCCCTGGATAGTTCACCGTTTTTAGTCTCAGAGGCTCTGAGGATTTATAACTTGATTTTTCGCCTTCAACATAATATGTACATCGCAGAGGCTGCAAGGTTCGTGGGGCTAGCCTCCTTCCAGCAGGGCCTTGGGCAGCACAGGACTCACACAGGGACCACGCTCCGCAGTCCCTCCCCCCTTTATTATCGCGATACATGAACAAGCACGTTGAAAGATGCTCCGACTGAGTGGCAGTTGGAAGCGAAGCCTGTGCTAGGCTGGCAGGGGAGCTGCTGCTTGGCCCCAGTTGACCTGCTGCAGGATTGAGACCCCAGAAGTTCTGGCACCTGGGGAGATATCGCCATGTAAAAGAACGAAGAAAAAAACTAAGGGGTGAGGGGTCATGCCTGTTATCCTAGCACTTGATGAACGAGGCAAGAGGGATTACTAGGAGTCGGGGAGCAGCCTGAACGACATAGCAAGACTGTTTCAGAAATAAAAAAAATCAAAATAAAGTTTCAAAGAATTAAAACCGAGACAGGCAGCCCTGACTCTGACCACTTGCCGCTAACCAAAAGCGACATTTTGCTGCGGTGCAGACCATTAATTTTAGAGTAGTAGCTTCTTTTATGGAAGCAACTTCCGGACCCACCGCCAACCCCAACGACCACGGAGATCACGCCCCTCTATAACGCCCACCGTGACGTCGGGTGGCGAGACAGTGATGTCACAGACATGGCTGTGGGTTGGCGCCCCGGAGACCGCCACGCGTCTCCATGGCAACGGGAGGGGAGGATTGGGTAAACCCCGCCCCCACAAGGGTGGGGCCGCTACTGGTCCTATTCACAGCTCAGGTACGCTCCTGTCTCTGGTTGTCCCACAGGCCAGCAGACGGGCGACCTCGGTTAGTCCGCAAAGCGCGGCGGCCGTAGCGCGGCAACTCCTTACCAACAGGTGCGGTCGCAAAATGGCGTGCCCGCTCCTCGGTCACGCCCCTGGGTTTTGATAAAGCTTCGCTCCCTCCTCCAACCTACACCCTATTGTGGTAAAGCTCCTCCCTACTATCAGGCCACGCCTTCAACCATCGTAAAGCGCTCGACCTGCCTCTAGGCCACTCCCCTACCTTGTGGTTAAAGTACCGCGCCCATCTTCAAGCCACGCCCTCACACTGTCGTAAAGCTCCACCATCGCCTCCAAGCCACGGCTGTGATCGTCGTAAAGCGCTGCGCCCCCCGCTCACATACCATACCCACATAGTCGTAAAGCCGCGTTCCGGCCTTAAAGCCACGCCCCACGCTGTGACGTAGACGCGCACGCCTCTCGCGGCCCGGTTGCGACTGCGCAGTGGAGCGCGCAGGCCGCCGCCCCCCGCTGGCCGACGCTGGCGGCGTAAGGCGCGCGGGGGCTCCGCGGAGCGGGCGCGGCGGAGCGGCGGAGCTCGGCCCTCTCCGCCGAACATGCCGAGGCCGGCCCCGGTAGCGTGGGAGCCGGAGCGGGGGCCCGAGCCGGAGCGCGAACGTGCGCGGGGCCCGGAGCGGGGGACGCCGCGCTGCTGAGCTCGGCCACCGCCGCCCGCGGGCCCCAGGCAGGGCGCAGGTAATGTTGCGCGCGCAGGGTCGGCCGCGTCCCACCCCCGCCGCGTCGGGACCCCGTGACTCCCACTGACCCCGGATAACCCCACTCCGCGCCGGGTCGAGTACGGTCCGCACCCTATGATTCCTGATTGGTGTTCTGCACTGGGCGACCCCTACTTCCGGTCACCCTGCCTCAGTATCCCTCTGTCTGACTCCACCTTTGCTCTGGCTCTCTGGTCCCTGAGTTCGAGTGGGCACTGTTCCTGGGTGCTTAGCTCACCTGCGACACCCAGGCGTCCCTACTTCCGGTCCCCCTCCTCCTGATACCCCTCTGTTCCATCTCACTCCACTCTGACCCCATCCTTGTTGCTGCGCTCTGACTTCCCAGTTTCCTGTGTCTCCTTCCTAGGTGTTCAGCCTACCTACAACCCCCTCCCACGTTTTTCTTCGTGTCCCCCGATGTCCCTTTCTCGTCCCCAGATCCCCTATACACCTGATCTCGAGGCCTCCTGACATCTGGACTCGGTTCCTTGTCCGTCCACACTCCCAGCCCTTCTTCCTGATGTTCACTCTTCACTATTTGTGGCTCTGATGGTTTGTTGAGGGAGAAGAACTGGGGGGGGGGAAGTGTCTTAGGAACAGGGACAGAGGGTCCTGTCTAGGTCCAGGAGGACCTGTTGCAGAGAGCTGCTTGGGAACTCTAGGCCCAGCTGCCTGCGCCCTCCCCCTTCCGCTCTGGCCACCGGCTTTGTTTTCCGGAAACACACGGATCAAGGCGGGAGGGGTGAGATGTCTGAGCAGGCTGCTGGATCTCCTGCCGGTCCCTCTTTGCCTCAACTTTGTGCACGGGTGACTTTTTCGATAAGAGATGGGATTAGAAAGAATGTCTGCAGAGAGCGGTTTCTGTGGTGTCTTGGGGCCAGATGGTTTTCATCTTGATGGCCTCCTGACGGCAGTTTGCAGGAAGCCGTCTGGGAGGTGGTGTGTAGGTGGAGACCTGTCTGTATCCTCTCTGGGTTGACATCTGCTTCCCCGGCCCATCCCTCGGGGCTTTGGAGGCTGATGAGTATCGTTGTCCAGGAGCCTCAGTTGGTATCTGGGGACCCGGAGCTGGTGGTGGAAGGCACAAAGGCCTTGTGGGTGCAGGAGAAACCCCTGCTGCCTACAGAGTTTGTGCTGACCAAGTCAGGTGCTAGGGTGAACACTGTCTGGACCCCTCGCCTGCCCTGGGGGATTTGCTTGGGTGTAGAGAAGTGTCTGCCCGTGTCTCTTTCCACCAGAGCTGTGTGGTACTGGCTGGTGGGTCTCGTCCCCCCCACACCCCTACCTCCCAGGTCACAGGCATGCAGTGCCTGTCTGCCTGCCATGGATCTCCAGGGCCTGGACACTTTTCATTCCCTACCTTCCTAGAAAGGCCGAGAGCCCTGGTGATTTCCTGGGAGCCAGCGGACATGGGGGAACTAGATGGACTGAGCGAAGGGCCGAGGACCCCCAGGGAGGGCCAGATCTAAAGGCTCCAAAGCCAGCCTGAGCGCAGGGCCGCTGCAGCAGGTGGGGTGAGATGTAGTGTCTGTCTCTTACTCTGGGCTTGCTCAGGGGAGGCGGCCTCTCATCTACCTGATCTTACCTTGGAGTGGTCACTGTGGGCTCCAGCACATCCTAGAGGCCAGGCAGCCAATGCTGTCCACCACTGTTTTTTCATGCAATTTTTGTGACTTTTCTGTAATCCTACAGTCGCTGCCTCTGGCAGAGGATGTAGGTAAGATGTTTGATAGTTGAACTGCTCCCACATGCCCATCCCCTGCTTTGGGGAAGCCAACATGCCCATTTGTGAATGGGAACAAACCGTAGTGTGCCAGAAAAATGCAGGGGACCATTTGTGTTCATGGGGTGCTTCCGAACGCCCCGAGATGCAGGACAGACACTGCTGCATGATAGATGATATTTATTCTGTGTGACTCCTTCCTGCTGAGATGCATCACCTAGGCCTCTTTCCACCCACAGCAGCCAACATCCCTTCTACAACGAGCTGGGGGCTGGTGAGGCCCTGCTCTGTCTCTGCTGTGTGGTAAGCCAGGGGGGAGGAGTGAGGAAAAGGAGGGTTGTAGGGTCCTGCTGTGGCTAAGTGTCCTATAGTGTGGTCTTTGATGTCAAGATGGTATAGGACAGGCCAGTGACTTTCTTGTTATCTGGGGGACAGATGGGGCCACATGAAAAAGGCCCTAACCTGGAGCTAGGTCATGGGGGAGAAGTGGGCAGGACTTTATCCAGGTTCTCCCACACATCTGGCATCCACTGGCTTGGTGGCCATGCTCTTTCTGGACCCAGGCCTAGTCCTTGTAGGCTGGACATCAACTTGCCAGGCAGCGCCCTGGGCAGTCTTTGCCTGAGAGCCTGTTGGTGCTGGCACAGCTGTAGGCATGAAGCTTACAGAGGTGTCTGCACTCAGCTGAGGAGACCCCAAATCTGCAGCTTGTGGGGCTTGTGTGCTATGGTGTCCATGAGGCGGCCGTAGCACCTTTCATAGAGAGGTAACCTGTCCCATATAGGAGGACCCAGGGTCTAGCAGCCTGATATTAGTGACTCTGGGGCCAGAGGATATGCTGGTAAAAGCCAGGATGGCTGTACCCTGAGGAAACCCATCTTGTGTGGCCCCGTGGGTTAGGACACATTGTCCCTTTGCTTTCCTACTCCCTGTCTCCTGTTAACATTCAGAGGCTGGGCAGCAGTGCTTGTGTGGGGACCTGCCCATGAATTGCTCTGATCTCAGGTTAAAGTTGTCTCCATCCTGGTCCCTGGGAGGTGTCTTGACCTCAAGGTGTGTGGTGTTGGGGCACCTTAGCAGATCTCCACTCAGCTCCTGAAATGCAGAAACAGACATGGAGTGTTTGGGTGGCCACCTGGTCAGCTGAGGAGACACTGGCTGCTTACCCTTGGGTGGGACAAGTTGCCTAGACCTATGGGGACCATCAGACCCTATGGACTCCTTCCCTCTATGCAGCACTGTCACCAAGAGGCTCCGTCCTAGGCAGAGGGCCCAGAACACCCAGGACAGGTGGCAGTCAGAGAGCCATGCCTGGGACCCGCGCTGTCAGACCTGTCCTCTGGCTGTATGATTATGTCCATACCCAAACATGACAGAAGAGCAGGCCCTTGTCCCCAGTCTTGAGGGGACTCCCCTAGTGCCTGGTGACAGCATGGGGACAACATGATGCTTGGCATTCACATCCTCTGCTCACTAAGACCCCAGGCCACACCCTTGGGTGCTCCCATCAGAGGCCGGGGTTTGTGGGTGGCTCCCCATCCTTACCTCTTTGAAAGAGACTTGGAAATTGGTCTCACTTAGGAAGGGCCCAGTGATCAAGGGGCCATTCCTTCTGGTCAGCCTCCGTTCTCCTGAAGGAGCGGACCTTCAGGTTGCCCTGGGCCTCTTACCACACCCTCGCCCCTCAGAACAGCTCTGTGTCGCCAGGGTGAGACAGATTGAGGTCACATCCTGTTAAAAGACAGATCTTCCAGAGTCTCTGACATGGGTCAGAGTCCAGTGGCAGCGTGCAGCCTCACATTGAATCTGCAGTGAAAGCCGGAAACCAGGGGACAAAAGGACGATGGTCTGTCTCCAGCCAGGGCACCACCCACTGACTCCCATGTGGGAAAAAAAAACCCCATCTTGCTTTTTTTTAACATTCATTAGATTTGTGAGACAAGGGCTCAGGCGCATTGTGATGGTTGAGAACACCAGACCCTCCTGCCGTGATCCTGAGCGCGGTGCTTACGTGCCTGGCTTCTGATGCAGGTGCTTGTGTATCTCAGGTGCCACATGCCTATGTGCTTGTGGACGTCAAAGGACAGCTTTGTGAGCTTGCTTCCCTCCTTGCACATTTGATTTTGACATAAGGGTTCTGTGCTATGTAGCCTGGCTGGCCTGGACCAGGCTTCTCCTACACATTGATACAGGTTGTCAGATTTGCATGGCGAGAGCTTTGCCCACTGAGCTAACTCAGCAGTCCTGTTTTGTTTTTTGAGATAGGATTACAACTTCTGTAGCCAAGGCTGGCCCTAGACTCATGCTTCCTTCAGGATCCTGAATGCTGGGGCATAGGTTTGTGGCACACACCCAGGGAGACTGTCCTTGACTTTGCTGTGGGTTATTGGGGTAGCATCACAGGTAGCCTGGGGTGACCTCCATGTAGCCGAGGATGGCCTTGAACTCCTTGGTTCCTGGGATTTGGTCTGTGGTGCATGTTCTCCTGGGGTTAGAGTGGAAAAAATTGAAGGTACTCCTGGGGCAGCTAAAGTTCCCCCTAGCTCAGGTGTAGGCCTGTAGGGTCTTCCGCGGTGTGTGCAAGTTGGGGGAGGGGCGTGGGAAGCAGGAGCACAGGGCAGGCCTTGCCGGGAGCCCCAGAGTGTGCAGCTGCCCCAAGCATTGAAAAGCTGGACTGGCAGGTGGTGTGCATCACCAGGCACTAGCCTGTCCTCTCCCGCTCACTGTGTCTGCAGCCTGTGCTTCCGGTCGGGGCACGCCCCTGTGGACTCCTGGGAAATCTACATGCTGCCCTTGGCTGTCCAATTGGGCCCGAGAGGAGGGCCGAGGCAGAGGTGGGCTGCTGTCTGCAGTGAGCCCGAGCTTCACTCGGTGCCGACCTGACCCTGCCCAATGGAGGCCAGGGGTGTGCTGGGCCCTCCACATGCTGACTATGGTGGCGCTTAGGTGAGGTGTCTCCTGGACATGTGTCCTCTCAGAGTTAAGGTTTGGGGTCACCTTCACCTCTCAGAATGAGCAGTTCTGAGCTCCCCTCCTGACCTCTTAGTTTAAAATGTTAAAACTAAGGATGGTGGTTTACACCTGTCTTTCCCACACTT
This sequence comes from Tokudaia tokunoshimensis, assembly GCA_036184795.1. Taxonomy (NCBI): domain Eukaryota; kingdom Metazoa; phylum Chordata; class Mammalia; order Rodentia; family Muridae; genus Tokudaia; species Tokudaia tokunoshimensis. The sequence continues at coordinate 1,412,426 of BTHU01000007.1, read as the reverse complement.
AGGACAAGGAGGCAGAGGTTTGGGGGTTCAAGGCCAGCTTGAATAAAAGTGCTGGGAGAGATGGTGGGCAAATGCCTGCCGAAGCTTGGTCTCCAGTGCTCACTTAGATGCCGGGCTGGGCGCCGTGGCCCCTGTAGTCCCAGGCCCGGGAGGCGTGGCACATCTCACACTGAGCTGGCTCTGGTAGCTAAAGTGGCAAGCTCTGGGTTCAAGAAAGAGACACGGCTTCAGGGGAAGGTGGAGCGTCACCTAGAAAGGCAGTTCTCGACACCAGCCTCTGGCATATGAGCCCCCCTGCAGCCCCCCCCAAACAAAGACCAAAAATACATAGAAATCGGTCTCCCTGGCTCATGCCTGTAATTCCAGTGCTTAGGAACTGAGACATGCAGCAAGTTCAAGGCCAGCCTGGGCTTCATGCTCTGTTTCAAAAAGAAAACAGTTTTTTTGTGACTATTCCTGGTGACACTTCCAGAATCCCCAGTGGACAACTCCCCTTCACCCCAGGATCTGCTGTGAGGGACCTGTGGCTGAGTTGTCCTTTCTTGTGTGGTATTTATGGTGCCACCACAGTAGGCCGTGGTCAGTGGTCGATGCCTGTGCATGTCCATTTCCGTGTGCTCACTGATGCCGCTTCCTGTCTTTCCACAGATTTGTGGGACCAAGTCCCTTACCCAGCTCCACGCCTGACTCCCACTAGGCTTTGCCGAGGAGACTCTGGGTGTTGAACAGCACCCTTGGCCTCTATTCCATGCTGGGGCCCCTCATGGTAATAGCCACCCTGTGGCCCCAGACATGGCCCATAGTTTCCTAGGAGCAGAGTCACCTTTGCTGAGACGGGTCAGGAGATCCCACAGAGCCCAAGAGGCTCTGGGTCCCACATCACCTATGGCAACCCATATTGGTGCAGAGGGTACGAGATCCCCGGGGACGCCATCTGCTCTATTGTGGGGGCATTCTGATTTGATTGGTGAGGAGTAGATGACCTGCATGCTCCTGCCAGTCCTCACCTTTTTGTGGTTTATGATGGGGAAATGTTTGCTCGTCAGAGGTGCAGAGAGCCAGCTAGTGGCTTTTCGCTCTACAGAGTGCACACTGGCTGTTGGGGCACTGGGTTGCAACTTCCAGTGAGTCCGTGTGCTGTCCTGTGTCAGTGCTGACCCAGGCTGTGTTAGTGGCCTCAAGCACTGCGGACTCTGAAGCTTATGTGGCTGGGGTTGATAAGTCCCCCAGATGATCCAGGACCCTCACTGCCACATTGGCATATGCACAGGTATTTCCAGTGCTACAGTCCAGGCTCTCCGCCCTTTTCTGGGCACCATTGCTGAGGTCCATGCAGAGCAGCAAGCCCCCCTACCCCACTCCACTGCCCCTGCCCAGGAGAGCCCAGCACTCCCACCCCAGCCACCTGTGGGGACAGTGACTCGTGAGCAGGAGCAGGTAAGCCATGGTGGTATTCAGGTGCCTTCTTCCAAAGACAAGGTACCGAAAGGTCCCCTGGCCATTGTGCAGGCATGCGCAAGTCTGAAGGTCTCCCTCTGCCATTGCCGTCATCCTTGTGGGATGGTGTGTGTCTCCTGGTCATCAGATCCTGACCTGATGCACAGCTCTGTTGCCCACTGGCCAGGTGGCACAGCCCCGTTCTGATCGGGCTCTTTTCCTAGCTTGGCTTGATCCCCAAATTTTTCCAGCCATCTTCCAGGATACTCAGTGCTAGGAGTCCCAGTGTCCCACAGCTCTGGGGCTGCAGTCCAGGATCAGACCCACTGCAGGGCTCTCATGGTGACTTTTTGTCCCTGCTTGTCCCTTTAGGTGGGTACCAGGCCTAGCCTGGGAACTGCCAGTGACGTCAGCCAGGGACTGTGACATCACTAAGTGGAGGTGCAGAGAAGGGGCTTGGGGGCCTCCGGCAGAGGAGCAGCCAGGGCCCCAGCAAGATGGGGGACCCCAAAAAGAACAGGGCAGGTGCGTGCTGGGGCCTTGCAAGGAGGGCTGTGTGTCTCTGGTGGGAGTCCAGCCTGCTGGCTAGTAGCCAGCTCCCTGAGCAGGGGGCACCATGCAACCAGCCCTGCGGCCTGGCCTCACTCAGGCTGGCCCAGCACTTCCCTTGAGCCTGGGCTCACCTCCGGAGACAGCCTCATGTGGGGAAAGAATCGGGCTCTGGGCCTTGTAGGTCAGGCCAGGGAGGGTTTATTTAGGATGAGGGAGCCCTGCCCTCCTTCCAAGGGCTCTATTTTTAGCTCCAAGGTTCAACCAGGATCAGGGCTAGAGGCATTTCCTTTTCTCTGGGGTCTCAGGTCAAACCACACATGCTCAGGTGTGCCCGAGACACACACAGCTGCCTGGTACCAGGGTTGCCTGTTTCACTGGCCCTCCGTGTTGGAGTGACAGCCTTCTTGTGATGTGCCCACTCTCTTGGGCACTACTGACGGCCAGATAGCCCATGCCCAGCCTAGCTCCTCCTGTGATCGAGGGGGAGTGGTCCATGTGTTGGGTGGTCATGGTGACCTCAGGCCATGCCCACCGTCCCCACAGTCATGGCCCTCCCTATCTCATGGCAGTTTTCATGGCCTCCTTGGGCTAACCACCTCCCCTGGCCCCGTGGGACTGACAAAACAGGCAGTGACTGTTGTAGTGTCCCCAACTATTGTAGGATGCATGGCGACAGTAGACGCACAGGTGACTCTGGTGTTCCTTGGCTGCCATGTCCACTCAGGATGTGGGCAGACACCCACTGGCCCAGGAAGGCCATGCTTGAAAGGCACGAGGGCCCATCAGGGCTGCTTCCTCCTCCAGCCTGCGCGCTCCGAGCCTGCCTGTGCTCGGTGCCTGTGCAGGACCCTTCCTCTGCCTCTCCTCTGTTGCCCTCCCCTGCAGGTTCCCCATTCCCACTGTGCACGTCCTAGCTGGCCTGAGCCCCTAGAACAGACCGTGGCAGCGTGTGTGCACTGCCTGGCTCTTGCCCTCCACACATCATAGGTGGGTCACTGGGCCTGCTGTGGGCAGCTCTGCATGTCACCGATGTGCAGCCATCCAGCCAGGCTGAGGAGGACACAGTGAGCCCATCCCTGTCTTCCCCAGAACAAAGGATGATGTCTGCTGCTGCTGGGGACTCTGAGGGGCCAAGCTCCATCTGGGTCCTTTCTCTCCATTCTCAGAGAAGCCCTGCTGCTGTGAGCTGGGATGCTCTGTAGCAGGAGGCTCCTCTCCCTATGCTGGTCCTTGCGTCCTACACAGCAAGATGTCCACATTCTAGGGTCTTCTCATGCCACTGCCTCAGGCACCGCCTTACCCCATTCATGGTGGCCTCTTGACTTGTGGGTTGTGAAGGGTGCACTTGGGCACACCGACTCCGCAGGTGAGGTCCTGTGTGGAGACTTGAGGTGTGTGCAGCTCTGTAGCAGGACATAGGGCTGGCTCCCTGCACACCCTCCAACCCTCTTTGACCCTTCCCTGTGTGTGAGTCGATCACCCCGAGATGACGGCTAGAGTCCTGGCTCTATCCCTGAATGGTGCATCCAGATGGATGCTGGGGGCAGGGTGCTAGACCCCGAGAGCACCTGTGTGCCTGTGTGCTTGCAGTTTTTAAAACCACATTGTATGCATTTAGTGTGTATAAAGGTAGTGTGTCTATACTCCCCCATGTGTTTGGAGGTCAGAGGATAATTTGTGGGAATCAGTCATCTCCACAGTGTAGATCCTGGGGACAAGACATGGGTCATCAAATCTGACACAGGCAGCCATCGTTTTGTTGATCTTTGGTGTTTTTGTGAACAGTTTCATGTAGCTCAGGCTGGCCTTGAACTCCTTATCTTCCTGCATGTTGACCAGCTGAGTGTGCAGCTCCACATTTTGCTCCTGTGTTAGAGATGGGACCCAGAGCCTAGTGGGTGAGCACTCTGCCCTGCTAGTCTTTCCTAATGGAAGGGAAGCCCAAGGGAGAGACTCGTGTGACAGAGGCTCCAAGGGGCTATTCTGAGTGACACCTGGTGAGAGAGAGTGGAGAGCAGATGTGTTTGTCTGCTCTGTAACCATTACCAGGTTCCTCTGGCAGGGGCACAGCCCTGCCAGTCTCTGCTTCTGCACCCACGCCGGAAGCCACACAGGCCCGTGGACAGGCCCCAATCCATACCCGTCTCTTCGTCTTCAAGGCCACAGTGCTAGCATCTCATGGTGCCAGTCTTCCAGGCATGCCTTCCTCTGCCTCCCATGCTGTTACTCAGGAGCAGGCGTAGCCCATTGAGACCATGCAGAATTTCTAAGAGTCCCTCCCCCCATGATCTCTTGGTGAGGAAGGGTGTGGGACCTGAGGATGTCTTGTCTTAGGGTGTTTTAGTGGGTGTCCTAGGTGGGATGCAGATCCGTGGTGGCCTGTGGTATAGCTAGTTGTCCACACTATAGAGACTCATGGTATGGGCTGCTGTGGGACACACGAACCCCATAGGGTCAAGGCCCCTGCAGTATGAATCTGAGCTGGAGAGGACCTCATACCTCCTGGGTTTTTCTAGGGGGGTTCCCTTTATTTTGAGGCGAGGCCCTGTTGGATGCTAAAGGAAGAGATTGGACTTTTCCACTGCGGAGCCAGGCTGCCAGTTCCCTCATTCCCTAGTGGGAGAGTCAAGGTATGGGGAATATTGTCAGTGGACAGATGGGATGACATGATGGCCACTGTGGCTTCTCCTCACTGCTGCCACAGCCCAGCAGAGAAATGTGTGTAAACAGCAAACAAGCATGCAAATCACTGCCTAGATTGGTGCTGGGCGGGGGCGGGGCCCCAAGCCCTCCCTCGCCCGTGTGTGGGGCTGGGAGTGCTGCAAGACTGGACTGGGCAGCAGGCTGGCACCCTCCAGATCTGCCCTGAGAGCACACATCCACATTCCCCTGCGTGGCTGCCTGTGAGAACTCAGCTCAAGACTAACCTAGGCTACAGAGTAAGACCTTGTCTCAAAAACAAAACCTGCATGGGTGTTTGCCAGCCCTGGGTGATGGCTCCGTTGGTAAACTGCTTGCCTTGAAAGCAGGAAGACCCCAGCACCCACAAAAAACAAACAAACAAAAAAAACAAAAAACAGGCATGGCAGCCACACCTTCAGATCTCTGTGATATTGGGGACAGCCTGGGCTGCACAGTGAGGTGTTGACCAGCAAAAGTGTGTGGCTACCCAAGCTCATAGTCCCAGTGCCAGGGAGGTAGAAACAGAAGGACTCCTGGGACCTGTTCAGGGACAGACTTGATAAGTGACACCTGAAGTTGACCCTGCCTCCACAGCACTGGGTTACACCTGTGCACACAGTGGGACTGTGAGGTCACAGTGTTGCCATAGTGTGCATGAGAAATCGGAAATTTGGTTTCTTTAAAGGCTATATTTTTGTTTTAATCCCAGGTGTGGGACATGGGGCTGCTTCAGCCTGATTTGCCTCCTGCTCTAGCAGAGGCGTGGTTTGCCAGCTGCAGACAGTTTCTGTGATTGTGTGATGTTGGGAATCCTGGAGACTCGGAGAGGTCTGAGGCCCGAGACACAGTCAGTGGTTGTTGACTGTGGTTGGTTAGTCTTTTGCTCAAAGAAGAAACAAAAGGAAAGAAAAGTAATAGCTTTAGGGATCTAGCTCCTTTCCCTCCCTCCCTCTTTCTCTCCTACCCAGTGACAGGGGAGACTGGGGGCGGAGAGCGTTGCATGCCCCAGGCCTCCCCGTCTGTCCCCCTGTCTGCCCCTCTGGGCATTTCTGCAGCTGCCCGTGTGTGGATGGCCTAACAAAAGCCAGGGCTTTGGGGCTGAAAGATGTAAATCAGGGCGCACCCCCCGACCCCCCCCCTCCCTGTTCACCCAGCGCTGCAGCCACGGCCGACCGTGGCTTCAGTCCCTGTATGGACACTGTTTATTCTGCCATCTGCCCCTTTCGTGTGGTTGGACTGTGGATCCCCCTTGTTGGTGGCAAGTGAGAGCACACGGACATCCCACTCCAGCCGTCTACCCCCGTCTCTGACTTCTCTCAGCTCACGTTTGGTCACACCATGGTAGCCTTTGCTGTGCTCTCTGACCTGTCTCGGGTGAGCAGGGCAGTACATTTCCCACAGGGAGAGCTGCACCCTCCAGGCAGGGATGGTACCAGTCCTGTTCAGACCTTCCAAGATCTTTTTGTACCAGACCACTGGGGGCATGTCACATCTCTGCCCTCTAACCTGTGCCTCTGTTTCTTCACAGCTGGGCACCACAAGATTTAAGGCAGTGGAACCTGTTGGCAGAATGTCTTCTCTCTTTACAAGCGACCCTGAGGCCACCAAGATGAGCACCTCAGCCTGGCCTGTGAGCGTACCCGGGAGTCAATAGCCGGGAGCCGCGGGGCCACCGGGCGCAATGGTGTACTAGGCCGGGCGCGAGCTCAGGTTTCGCACTCGGATCTCACGGCAGAGTCACCGTGGAGAGGCCAGGGTACCACAAACTTATGGATTTTGACAAGAAAGGAGGGAAGGGGGAGTTGGAGGAGGGCAGGAGAATGTCCAAAACCGGCACGAATCGGAGCAACCACGGCGTCCGCAGCTCAGGGACCAGCTCAGGGGTCCTGATGGTGGGCCCAAACTTCCGAGTCGGCAAGAAGATAGGCTGTGGGAACTTCGGGGAGCTTCGCCTAGGTGAGTCCTGCGTATCTCGTCTCCTGTCCATCACTCGGCCACTGATGGACACTGAGGGATCAGCAGTGTCATGGGCTCCAGTTCCCTTCTTCTCCCAGAGCAGAGTATTGTAGCCCTCACTGGCCTGCTCAAGCCCTGTCCCAGGGCTGCGCTTTCTGTGGCCTGGGGCCTCTGAGCCTTCTCCCTGCTGCCTGTGGCTTCAGGTGTCTCCTGAGACCCTACTCAATAAGAGGGCAAACTGCAACCGTGAAGCCAGCGTGGCCACGCCTTTAATTTACCGGAATCAGAGGCAGAGGTAGCCTAGGTGGATCTCGGAGTTGGAGGCCAGCTTGGTCTACAGACAACTGTCACCTACAGATTCAAGAAGCGCGGTGGCCCCAGCCGGGATCCATCAATTGCCAGACCTCGGGGGTGGGGTGGGGTGAGGGCTCAGGCAGGGGAGCGGCTCACACTTACCTTCAAAGGTCACTCTAACTCTGTGGGAGCAGGAAGAAGGGAGACAAGTTCTCACTGTGTAGCCCAGGCTGGCCTGCTTCACACTAAGCACACCTTACCCTGAGGTGCTGGTCCTAATCCAGGTTAGGGTGTAAACAGCCGACAGTCGCGGTGAGGGGCTCTGCACTCCAACAAAGGTCAAAGTGCACAAGCTGGTGGTACAGGCTCCACACCTCTACAGGAGAGCAGGAAGCAAGCCCCTGTACACAGCTTCCTACAGAGGGACCCTGCACAGTGGTCTGTACCAGGACAGGAGCCGTGAGCGGCCGCCCTGGCTGCCTGAGGACAGGACCCCAGAAGACACTGCTGGTCACGTTCACATGTGTGCGTGTATTCAGGGCTGCAGTTTTTCTTCATTTTTCAAGACAGGGTTTCTCTGTATAGCCCTGGCTGCCCTGGAACTCACTGTGTAGACCTGGCTGGCCAGAACTCAGAGATCCGCCTGCCTCTGCCGCCCATGTTCTGGGATTAAAGGCGTGCGCCACTATGCCCAGCCCTCCCACATGCGCACACTTTGTTTTAGATTTTCGTTTTGCTCTGTATGTATGAGTGTTTTGTCTGTGTGTATGTCGATGCACTGTGTACGTGCCCGAGGAGTCTGAAAGAGGTTACTGGGTCCCCTAGAATTAAAGTTAGGGACTGTTGAGAGCCTCCATGTGTGTGCTGAGAACTGAACCCAGATCCTCTGGAAGAGCAGCCTGTCTCCCCAGTCCCCTGCACACTTAAGAGAAAAATCTCAATGTGTGTATGTTGGGGAACAGACATGCCACACACACACCTGTGAGGGTCAGGGACAGCTTTGGGGAGTCTCATCTCTCCTTTCTGTGGATTCTGGGGGCTTGGGCTTGAATTGAGGCTGGCAGCTTGCATGCAGGTGCTCTCCACTAAGATGGGGCACACTTGCACACTGTGGGCTCAAAACGGCTGTGCCCACACGACTGGCATCCTCTGTGTTCTGACGTCCTTCAAGACCTCCAGTGCCTATCATACGCACAGGGAACCTGGGTCTCAAGGCCTTGGCTCAGGTGCAGGGCAGGCCAGCAGCGGAGACGGATTGGATCAGTGAGGACCCTAGGGGAGGTGGCCACAGAAGCAGAGGGACCCTGAGGTGGTTAAAGTTAGAGACACCTGCTCATAAGCAGGCGTGGCAGCTGCAGCCCCCTTGGGTAACCCCGACTTCCAGCATGTGAGAGCCACTGCTCCACAGAGACCTGAACAAACCCTCCCAGAGGAGAGCTGGCCCCGCCTCCCTTGCAAGGGACAGCCCTGGGCTGCTCCCCCAGGAGATCAGAGGTACCTGCAGGGTGAGGGGCAGACCCATGACCACCTGGACTGTCACTGAGCCGCCTCTTGGAGGGAACTCATGGTGCTTCACCTTCCACAACCTGGCATACCCTGGTAGATCACCAGAGATGGGAAGCCGTCACCGTCAGAGAGAGAGAAACGAGCCCAGCTAGAAGTGGGCTCTGAACTTGGCCTGGTATCAGAGAGGGCTGCAGGCTGATGTCCTTGGCGCTGGAGAATGATGGAGACACCCAGGCCCAGCAGGGAGTGAGCCCCCCTGCCAGGTGGCTGGAGACCACCCCAAGGGCTGTCTGTGCCTCAGGCATCCTGGGGGCTGAGGCAGTTGTAGACAACCTGGCCACGAAACCCATCGCAGTGACTGCTTGCTGCAGTGTTCAGGGCCCTTCCCTGCAGCGTGGCAGGTACAGACACTGGGGTGTGGTCCTGGAGGTGGCCTTTGTGACTTGTGATGTTGAGGTAAACATAGGGTGCTGAGGGGCTGGGCTGTGCTCAGACAGCAGATGGGAGCCCTGTGAGGAGAGGCTGACTGGTGCTGAGCCTACTGCTGGATTCACCAGGGTGGGGGTCAGCAGCACGGGGCCTGAGCACTGTGTCCCCGCGGCCAGCCATCTTGGTAGTGTGTGTGGTTTGTGGGGTTGCCTCCCAAGCGAGGATGGGCTCTGTGGTGACTGCTGGACCCAGGGGAGACATCTCCCCATGACTGCATCCAAGGAGAGGTGTAGTGTCAGGGATCCCTGGGCAGTGGAACTTGTGGCCAGAGGCACTTTAACAGCCTGTGGGAGGGAGGCATTCATTCCCACAGTGCTGCTGTGAGCTGTGCTAAGGGGAGTGCATGCTTGGGATCTGGGTGGGCTGGGCTAGGAGGGCCACAGTCCTGATAGTCTTTCTATTGCCTCTCCAGGAAAGAACCTGTATACAAATGAGTACGTGGCTATTAAACTGGTGAGTGTGCCCTGCCCTTGCCCAAGCCTGCGCCCTTGCGTGGCAAGAGGGCCTGGGTAACAGTCCTGTGTCCCGCAGGAGCCCATCAAGTCCCGGGCCCCACAGCTGCACCTGGAGTACCGCTTCTACAAGCAGCTCAGCACGACAGGTGAGGCGCCCACGGGTGCGGGGTCGGCACTCAGGGGCGCGCAGGGGCTGCGACACCCAGCATGGATGTTCCCTTCGCAGAGGGCGTCCCTCAGGTCTACTACTTCGGCCCTTGCGGAAAGTACAACGCCATGGTGCTGGAGCTGCTGGGGCCCAGCCTGGAGGACCTTTTCGACCTGTGCGACCGCACCTTCACACTGAAGACGGTGCTGATGATCGCCATCCAGCTGGTGCGGAGGGGTGGGGCGGGCGGGGTGGGGCGAACGGGTCTGGGCCTGGGCGCCGAGCCCCCGCCTGACCCGGGTCACCCGCAGATCACGCGCATGGAGTACGTGCATACCAAGAGCCTCATCTACCGCGACGTGAAGCCCGAGAACTTCCTGGTTGGGCGGCCGGGCAGCAAGCGGCAGCACTCCATCCACATCATCGACTTTGGGCTGGCCAAGGAGTACATCGACCCTGAAACCAAGAAGCACATCCCGTACCGCGAGCACAAGAGCCTGACAGGCACGGCGCGCTACATGAGCATTAACACGCACTTGGGCAAGGGTGAGCAGCGCTGCGGGCAGGGAGCTGAGGAGGGGGTGGGGCGGGCGCGTCTGAGCCCGAGCTGTCCCCGCAGAGCAGAGCCGCCGGGACGACCTGGAGGCGCTGGGACACATGTTCATGTACTTCCTGCGCGGCAGTCTGCCCTGGCAGGGGCTCAAGGTGGGTGGGGCCTTTCGAGTTGGGGTGTGGGGTGAGGGCTTGGATTCTGGGTGTTGACTCCGACTAAGACCGAGGTCACATTGCCCAGGCGGACACGCTGAAGGAACGTTACCAGAAGATTGGAGACACCAAGCGAGCCACGCCCATCGAGGTGCTGTGTGAGAGCTTCCCCGGTAAGGAACCAAGGAACCGAACCGGGTGGCTGCGCCCCGCCCCCTTAGCTCTGCCCCATCTAAGGCCGCGCCCTTACAGCCATTCCACTCCACGCTGGGCTCCCCGCCTCCGCCTGACCACGCCCCTGGTCCTCTTCCGCAGAGGAGATGGCCACCTACTTGCGCTATGTGCGGCGCCTAGACTTCTTTGAGAAGCCAGACTATGACTACCTGAGGAAGCTCTTCACCGACCTCTTCGACCGCAGCGGCTACGTGTTTGACTACGAGTATGACTGGGCCGGCAAACCCCTGGTACGAGCCCTAAACCGGAGCTCGGTGTGTGAGGGGTGCGCTAGGTGGGCATCTCCATAGCAGAGTCCATGCGCTGTAGGTATCCCTGCAAGTGGAGAAGTGCCCCGGGCAGGGAGCCCGTTAGCTGGAGGGGTTTAGAGTGAGATGCCTGCAGGTGGTGACACAGACCCCCGATATGCAGCACGGTGTGGGCGGGAGCTTCGGTGGGAGGGGCCGACCTCTCCACAGTGAGGGGCGGCTGGGGCCAGGGCGCGGGTCAGGAACTGTCCTGGGGCTGCAGCGACACCTGCAGCTCCATCCTGTCCTGACATCCGCTCTCGCAGCCGACACCCATCGGCACCGTCCACCCTGATGTGCCCTCCCAGCCACCACAACGCGACAAAGCTCAGCTCCACACCAAGAACCAGGTGAGGGCCGGCCTGGCCTGGGGGCCATCCTGGGGGGGGGGGATGGAGGGTCCTGTGACATTGTCGCAGAGGTGCTAGCCTGATAGCCACTGCCCTTCAGGCGCTGAACTCCACTAATGGAGAGCTGAACACGGACGACCCCACCGCGGGCCACTCCAACGCCCCCATCGCGGCCCCTGCAGAAGTAGAGGTGGCGGATGAGACCAAGTAAGACTCAGGGTGTGCGGTGGTCGCGAGCGGCGCTGTTACCCTTCACCACCTCGTACCCCATTGGCCCGCATCAGCGCCGGTCGCCGTTACCACATCACCTTCACCGCCCTTGTCACCCTGCAGGTGCTGCTGTTTCTTCAAGAGGAGGAAGAGAAAATCGCTGCAGCGACATAAGTGAGGGTGGTGCGGCCGCTGCCCAGGAGCCCCGGGCGCGTGTCTAGGAAGCTGGCAGTGTCCTTGGTGGCGTGGGGCTCCTTGGCCCACCTGCAGGCACCATCTTTCGGGACTTGGGGTCACTTCCTTCTTCACACAGGACTTTGGCGGAAATCTCTACACCCATATCTCGTCATCCCCTTCGAGAGCATTAACTATTTAAAACCAGGAGAGAAGCACCGCGCCGTCCCTGCTGCGCCCCTGTTAGCTCATAAAGTCCAGCTTGTCCCCTCAATCCAAAGGCCATTTTCTCGAGGGGGGCAGGCCCGGGGCATGGGTGTCACATGGGGAGGCCTCAGTCACCAAAGGGGAGGCGCGTGCACTACTACAATGCTGCACCAAAGCCAGGGCGGAGCGCGGGACGGTCACCGCACAGGGACTGGTATGGGCCCCACAGAGCCAGGGCGGCCGTGACCCGTGTCCCTGCGTGCTGGGACTACGGGACAGAATCGCCTTAACGCCCGATCCGGGGCAGCTCTAGAGAGGCGGCCCCACGGGAGGGCCAGGCCTTGGTCGTGGGAGCTGAGTTCTTGCTTTGTACAGAAATGAACTTACGTTTCTCCGGCGCTTCCTTGAAGCCGTAGAGTTTAGGGGCTTTTTTTAAAAAAAAAAAAATAAAGAAAAGAAAACGAGCCCAGAGTGTTGGCCTCAGTGTTACCATCCATAGACAACTCAAGTCCAGGATCGCGTGCTGACAAGGACCCAGCCGGATCATGGAAATCTCGAGGGAGCTGGGCTATGTCTGCCCCAGGAAAGATGGACGAGACTGGTGACATGGTGGGACCAGGAAGCTTGCTGCTTCCAAACCTGAGGGACAGGTCTCGCTTTGAGCAGCAGCCCCGCTGAGACAGTCACCTCCAGGGCAGGGGTCTGCACGGACAGCTGCAGACTGGAAGCCGCCCTAGAAGCCACGCCCTGACTGAGGAGGGAGACTGAGCGGACAGGAAGTGGGGGCGGGAGTGAAGTAGGCTGAATGCTGGGGATGGATGCCAGGGCTTCGTGCTTACACAGGTACTACCCAGGAAACATTTTAAGAAGGGGCTGGAGAGATGGCTCAGAGGTTAGGAGCACTGACTTTTTCCAGAGGTCCTTAGTTCAATTCCTAGGAACTGTCACGGTGGCTCACAACCATCTGTAATGGGGTCCTGTGCCCTCTTCTAGTGTGTCTGAAGACATCGACTGTGTAATACGAATAAAATAAATTTTTAAAGGGTTCTTGGGAGACGGGAAGATGAAAGTAGGAGACTTTTCCTTAAGAAAATTAAGGGGCTGGAAAGATGTCAGGCAGCCAGTGCTTGCAGATTCAGAAGTCCTCTGACTCCCGTTCTCAGCACCCGAGTCGCCACTCAAAACCACGTGTGTAAGCAGTTCCTGGGAAGCCAGCATCCTCTCCTAGGCTCCATGAGCACCCACACATAGTGTGATGTACACAGACACAGTACACAAACATGAATTTAAGAGAACTGGTGCTTCCTGCCAGCCTGAGGACAGCAGCTGTGTCCCCAGGACCCACACAGTGGAAAGAAGAAACTGACTGGCAAGCTGTCCCCGGGCCTCAGCACACATGTACAATGAAGTTAAAACAGCTGGGGTTTTGTTTTGTTTTAATTGAGGCCAGCCTGGTCTACAAAGTAGATTCCAGGATAGCCAGAGCTACACAGAGAAACCCTGTCTCAAAAAGCAAAGTTTTATTTTTGTCTTAAATTGTGAGTATGCATGTGTGTTAGAAGCACCCAACACAGGTGCCAGGAACACGGGTTCTGCAGGAGCAGCAGGCACTCTTAATCACTAAACCAGCCACGTGTCATGTACCCTAGGCTAGCCCTGCACTCCAGACCTCCAACCTCTGCCTCCTAGGGACTGAGATGGCAGACCACATCTCAGGACCTTGGCCCTGGCTGGTAGCCAGCCTGGCTGCCTGTTTTTTGGCTCTCTTGGGGGTACTGTGAAGGTGTCTTCAGGGAACAGTGTGGGTGGCTGAGGCGCCCGCCTCCCAGTCACCACATAACACTCAGAGGACGCGGCACTCAGTGGTTCAAGGCAGATGTTTTCCTTTATTCCTTTGTTAAAAAAAAACAAAACCATTTGGGGACACAGTGTGGAGGGCACACCTCCCATGGCTTTGGGACGGGTATGGGTTCTGGGCAGGAGGTCACTGGTACAGAAACATGAAGTGGAACCTCAAACTGGAGACTGCGCCTTCTGGGACATCACTGGACAGGGTATGTGGTGGCCTAGAGGGCCAGGGCTGTGGTATGTACAGGGGTGTTCTGTGGTACCCCTGGGTGACACATCAGGCCAGCTGGGTGCCCAGTGCATCTTGATGGCCTGACCTGCTGCTCCGGCCCTGCAGGCTCGAGGCTGGGCTCAGCAGTGAGGAGTCTGTCCGCCTCAGCTGGACAGGGCTGACCGGGCACTTGCGCTGCTATGAGAAGTAGGAACGAACTCTGGCCCACGTCACCCACCCTGGGGCGAGCTCCCAGAGGCTCTGTGTACATGCCCAGCAGGCCAAGGCTGCAGGGTCAGCACTGCACGCAGGTCCGGCCCTGGGACCCCCTGGGGAGCAGCGGAGCTGGACCGGAACCTGAAACCCAGGCCACTGGCTGGAGGAGGGGCCTGGTGCAGGCTCCAGCAGTGTGGGCTCGATGCATTGCAGTGTGCAGTTGAAGAGAACGGAGGAGCAGGGGAGCACCGGGGCTCTGAGCTGGCCTGCTGCCCTGACCTGAGCGTCAGGACTGCGCCCCACCATGCCCGGGCTTGAGCATCCAAGCCACGGCCAGGCCCACTCTGCCCCCCAAGACTGAGGGGTTGTCTTGACGGGGCCCAGCCCATGACCTAACCACCTCCCCAGTGCCTTGGGACAGGCAGTCATACTTGTCACTGTGGACATAGCAGCCCCTTCCATGATGATGTGGGAAGTGGTTGGGAGGGAGGCGGGCCTGCGGCTGGCCAGGGTGACCTTGGTGGATGGCCTAGGTGTAGAAGATGACCTCGGGGATCTGCCCATCCTCCACAGATGTGCCATTGTTGTTCCCAGCCGCGTAACAGAAGGTGAAGCAGGTCTTAGCCCCCGTGGTGGGGGACTCGTGGGTCACCTTGCGAAGACCTTTGGTGCCATAGTGAGAGTCCGGGCCCTGGAGGGGGTGGGAGGTACAGTGAGGTCAGGATGCCCCAGGACTGTTGCTCCCGACAGAGGGGCACCCTCAGCCCTGGGGTGCAGTGCGGCCCCACCTTCAGCGTGGCGCAGGCGGTGTAGTTCACATTGGGCAGGACCTCCACGGGCTCCTTGAACATAACACGGAAGGTGCTGGCAGAACCATCGCAGCTGAAACCTGTGTCATTCTGGCCAAGGACTGTGTTGCTGTCCGTGTGGATGATCTGGGGACAGAGGCTGCTCAGCTGCTAGGGTCTGAGCTGGGCAAGCAGGACTACAGGGACTAATGAGGGCTCCGCCTGGGCACTTGGGCATGGTCTCTAGGAGATGGTTGTGGTGGGGGCATGGTGAGAGCCTGACAGACAGTGTGGGACCAGGGTGCATCTGAGGGCTAGCTGGGGCTGCTTGGCATGGTATGCAGGGGATGGGGGGGGGAGGGGAACCAGGCTGTGGGTGTGGCTAGGAGGCAGGCTGGTAGCATGGCCAGGGACCCGCGGAAGGGGCTAGTGGCCCACCTGGATGTTCACTTGGTAGTCGGTAGGCCCGTGGATGGACCCGTAGAGCCCAAAGCCCACCACAAAGATGCGCTTGCTGACCGAGAACCTGCAGAAGGGAGGGAGCGGCAGACGGGACAATGTCAGGTCCTCAGCCCAAGAGGCTGAGCAGCTGCAGTGACCATGGAGCTGTGGGGAGGGAGGGCACACTGCCCACTCCCAACTGAAGCCTCACCCACTGCATGCCAGCCCTGCTGCCCACTCCGTCCCAACTGACTTCCCACCTAAGCTGCCAAGGTCTCACCTGATGCGGTCACTGGTGCCGCTGTAGCCCCAGCGGCTCTCCACCTGCTGGAACCGGTTAATGCTACACTCCTTGCCCCGCAGGCAGCACCGGGGCCGGTCGATGAACTCCACACGCGGCTTGGGGTTGACAGTAAAATGTAGGAAGAGGCTGACCACCTCCCGGTCCACCAGGATGCCGGACTGTGCCGGGCCTGCGGGCAGAGGGCTGGCTGACAGCAGGAAGGGAAGGCAGACTCAGGACCTGGCCTCGGGGTGGGGTATCTCATAGTCAAGACCTGGCCTCAGGGTGGGGTATCTCATTGTCAGGACCTGGCCTCGGGGTGGGGTATCTCATAGTCAAGACCTGGCCTCGGGGTGGGGTATCGCATAGTCAAGACCTGGCCTCGGGGTGGGGTATCTCATAGTCAGAACCTGGCCAAGTTGAGGATGCCTCCTTCCTAGGACCCATCACGATGTCTTTCTGCCTGGCATTTTGGGCTGGCAGACTCCCACATGTGTGGGTCTCTCTAGACCCCTGCTCTAGAACACCCTTGCTTCAGCCTGGGTGGAGCTTGGACCCTGCCTGTCCATGCGCGGGCTCAGAGGCCAAAGCAGGTCACTTCCCAGCCAGTGTCTCACCACGATGCTGCTTCCAGGAACACGGCCGACCCCAAACCCATGCATGCCAGGGAACTCATCTACCAACTGAGTCCCAGCCCAAAGCTGAATCCTGAGTGGCTGATAAACCATGGCCCCCATGTCTGGAGACCCCAGAGTCTCAGGCAGTATCCCCAAACCATAGCCTGATGGGTGTGGGTCTAGGGCGACGTGGGGGTGGGGCTGTGGGGCAGTGGCTGCCATTCAGGCCTGTTACCTGCAGCAAACTCCTCGATGGTCATCAGGGGGAACCGGATGAGACCCAGGGCCTTGCCCAGCACCTTCCTCTTGTTCTCAGGTGTCACCTGAAGCTGCTGCCGTTGGCACTCAGCCTCAGACCAGCGTACGACTGCATTGAAGAGCCGAACCTCACGAATGCCCAGGGTATCCCGCTCCAGCACCGCTACCAGTGTGTCTGTGGTAGAGAGAGGCCGTATGTGAACCCCGTGCCACATAGGGGTCCACCTTAGAGCCAGGGCTCCACAGTTACGGTCCTCTGTCCATGTTTATCAGTGAAGTTGTAGTGACACATGGCCTCCCTAAGCACTGTCTCCTCCCTTCCTCAGTCTCATGGAGTTCAGACTGGCCTTGAAATCACTGTGTAGCCGAGGCTAGCGCTGAGCCTGCCCTCCTGCCTTACCTCTTAATGTGGGGATGATGGGCCGGCAATACCAGGCGAGCACCCCACCAGATCAGCTGAGTCTCAGACCTCGTTCTTTCTGAGAAAGGGTCTCATTCTATGGTCTAGGAAGGTCTGTAACTCACAGCAATCCTCCTGCCTCAGCCTCCTGAGTACTGGGATCATAGGTGCGCATCCCAATATCCTGTAACTACGTACTCTGGTTCTCACCCTCTAACAGTCTAGTATCTTTTCAGAAACTATTTTGCCTACAAAGTCATCGGCAGGAGCCACAAGGACCTTTCCAGGGTATCTGCAGACGGTGCCATCCCCCTAGACAGGAGTCACAGTGATCCCAGCATAGGGGGGCGGGTCACAGACACAGGCCAAGGCCTGCTACCAAGTCCCACTGTATCTGTGCCACCCTAGCCCACTGTGCCAGGTCACTCAGGAGGTGCAGTCCTCACACTGACATGCGCTGGCCCCGCCTTGCTCACCCAGGTCGATGTCAGTGAAGCCCTCAGCAGCGATGGCGTCCGCTGTGTTCTTGTCTATGGTCTCCAGGCACAGGCTGGCCAGCTGGGGCTCATCGAAGAGCCTCGCCTAGACAGGGGGAGGTCAGCACTGTCATCACAGGCACTGCCAGCCTGCCCAGTGTGGAGCCATGGGTGTCCGACACCCTAGCACAAGGAGGCTGAGGCAGGGGGATGGAGGGCACCAGGAGACCAATGCAGAAACAAGGCTATGAGCACCCAGCAGGTGACAATGCTTTCACCAAGCCTGGGATGTGAGGCCACCCCCAGAATTTAGCCCTGAAGAGCAAGCCCAAGAACTCCTTTTGTGTCCACATACATCAGAAACGGAAGCCACAGAAGAACCCGGGGGAAAGCTCGGGGGGGGGGGGGGAGGCCAGCACCACGGCTCAGTGGTGCCGCCAAGCCAGAGTCCAATCTTGGGGACTCCAATGGTAGGAACAGAACTAACTTCATGCAAAAAAATGTCCTCAACCTGCCACAGAGGCCTGAGCCACACCCACACTCGCACACAGAGTAGTAAATGCGGGCTAGCCTGGTCTGCGCTCTAGCCCCAGATGGAGGGCTGAGAGTTTAGCACAGTGGAGCCACCCGGAACTCCAGCAAGAGAGGAGGCCAGTGTCTGCTGGGGATACCTGCACACACATGTGCACACACCCCTGCACACATACACACACCTGCACACACGTGCACACACACGAACAGCTAAAGCAGAGGCCCAGGGCGTGACAGGGCGTGGTGGCGCACACAATTAATCTCAGCACTGGGGAGGCAGAGGCAGGAGGAGCTGTGATTTCAAGCTAGTCTGGTCTATGTAGTGAGTTACAAGGCTATACAGTGAGACCCCATCTCCAAAACTGAAACAACAACAACAACAAAAAAAAAAAAAAAGAAAGAAAAAAAAGAAAAGAAAAAGAAAAGAAAAAAGAAAGGAAGAAACGGTGGCAGCAGCTGGGCTGGCGGCAGCCCCCAGCCTCGTGCGGCCACACAGGCATGGATGTGTGGCAAGCAGAGCTTCGGGCTCGGAGCTCAAGGACCACGCCCACCTGTGTGAGCAACATGAAGGCGTTGTCTGCCCGCAGGTGCCTCTTCAGGAACTCCACACAGTGGGCCTCGAGAGCGGGCACCGCGTACTTCTTGGCCGTGTACAGTGTGGTCATCACAGTCTCCGGCCCAATCTGCACTTCATCTGAGTACAGGAACCTGCAGGAGACATAGACTGTGACGGTGTGACCCCACAACCACTCCCC
The DNA here is from genome assembly GCA_036184795.1 of Tokudaia tokunoshimensis. NCBI lineage: Eukaryota > Metazoa > Chordata > Mammalia > Rodentia > Muridae > Tokudaia > Tokudaia tokunoshimensis. The sequence goes on along the minus strand of BTHU01000007.1, from coordinate 1,393,916 downwards.
CTGGCCAGGCACCACGGGTTTGCAAAACACTGCCCAGGAACTGTTTGGAATGGGCATCTGTCATTGTCCCCTGACCTGGGGCTATCCCTTGGTCAGGCCAGGCTGTCACCCATGAGATGTCCATGCACAGGCCGTCCTAGGCTTTAGTTCACAGCCCATGGCCCTATGGCCATGCTTAGACATTCATGGGCAAATTCCATGTTGCTGGGCTTCAGGCCCCAGTGGGACAGCACGGTTGTCCACACACTGACCATGGCCGAGGCAGGCAGGGCACACAGCGCATTTGCCATTCTTGGATACAGGCTATTTCAAAACATTAACAAAATTAGAAGTCTTCTTTTAAAAGACTAAAAACACTAGTACATATGCGGACTGTGTAGTGTGGGCCTGAAGATTCAGAGGACGTCAGATCCCCTGGAACTGGACTGGGCAGTACCTAGGAAACCCCTAGCGACCAGGGTGCTGGGGCACTAACATCTCCACAGCCCATAAAGTACTCTGAGAAGCTGTGAGTTAAAGTCTCTGTCTCTTCTCCAGGAAAGTCCTAGCATGCTGCCCTGGGTGGGCTCTGCAGGCATCCCCAGGTGTCTGTCTGTCTTTCCACATTCTACCCCCCACCATGGTCAGAGACGTACTTGAGCAGTGCCAGGAAGGCGGCAGGCTCCACATCGGGCAGCTCGATCTCAGTGGACGTGGTAGCCATCCCACCATTGAACATGGCGTCAAAGACAGCGCTGCCCACAGCTAGCACAAACCTGTGTAAGAAGAGAGGGTGTCTGTCCGTTAGTCCTGCTGGTGGCCTCCATCCAGCAGGCCAGCCAGTGTCCCCTGCCCCTCTGTCCTCCTGGCAAGAGCCTGGCCACTGCTGATTCACTCACACTCACCTTGGATGCCAGGATCAGACCAGACAGACACTACCATCCCTAGGTAGTAACCAATTGCACCCAGGACGCATGGGTCTAACCGTGTGACAGGGATCTTCAGGGGGAACATGAACAGACGCAGCTATGGTGCAGCTATTTAGGAGCCAAAAGCAGGAGTTCAGGGCAACCTGAGCAAGTCAATAAGACCTTATCTCAAAAAGTAAAAAAGAGCCGCGCAGTGGTGGCACACAGCTGTAATCCCGGCACTCGGGAGGCAGAGGCTGGCAGATTTCTGAGTTCGAGGTCAGCCTGGTCTACAGAGTGAGTTCCAGGACAGCCAGGGCTACACAGAGGAACCCTGTATCAAAAAATAAAAAAAACAAAACAAAACAAAACCCAACAAAAAACAAAACAAAACACAACACAAAAAAAAAAAGAAAGAAAAGACTAAAAGATCAGGGGTGCAGCTCTGCCTAGAATCCCCTAGTGGGGGGCTGGGGGCGTGGTTCAACAGTACAGCACCCATGTAGCATATGTATGCCTGTAGATTTTATAACCATTACTGCAGAATCAATGCGGAGATGGCTGGGACAAACAGGGGGATACTGGATACTGTGGCTTGTGGCCACAAGCTCTCAGGAATCGGGAGCCAGAGTTGGGATAGCCTTGGGAAGAGTGTAGCTGCCTAGACGAGGGTCTCGGCTCTAGGGTCCCAGTGGTGGAAAGACACATCTCACTCAGTCAGGGCCCTCCAGCCTCCCAGCTCCTGTCCCCAGCCTGGTCCCTGGGTGGGGCTAGGCAGCTCCCAGCCCACGTAGTGATAAAGCCAGGAATGACCTCTGCCTGTGCCTCTTTCTGGTTAGGAAGCCTCCCCGCCGTGCCCCACGCAAAGCCTAAGGCGGAAGCTCGGCCTGCACACGGCTGCTTCGGCATAGCAGTGGCCGCCCGCCAGGATGCGCACCTGGCCCTCTGATTCACAGCAGTGAGGTGACTCATTCCAGGGGTGCCCAGGCCGCAGGCCACACTGCTTGCCACCACCTGCACCCTCCTTCCTTCAGACTTTATCACCAGCCTTTTCCCTTGTCCTTCTGCAGCTCTTTGTAGGGGACAGGAACACACACGCATGCCAAACACAGTGCCTCGAGTGTGGTCAGACACAGTGTGCCCCACCTACACACTGGAGCACCACACAGCCATGAACAGGAACAAGGCTACTCACATGGCCCAGAAGGGGAACCAGAGACTGGGGAGGACTCCGGAGTTAGCCTTGGGCAGATGGCAAGTGCTGGACAGTGGCGTGGCCTGCAGTGTGTCAGTGGCCTTGGTCACAGTGAGCCGTGCTCAAGTCAATTGAAATGATGAACAGGCACTGGACAGATGGCTCAATGGTTAAGACCACACACCACTCCTGCCAAGAACCCAGTGTAGCCCACAGCTGGCTCTAGGGACTCGATGGCTAGACTCTGCGGGCAGGTGCACACATGAACATACACGAGCGCATGTATGAACACCTACCTGCAACATGAGCACAGGCCTAAACACATACAAATAAATAGATACACACACACAAAGACATATGTGGACACACACAATTAAAATAAATCTTTTGTTCTTGTTTTTTGAGATAGGGTTTCTCTGTGTAGCTCTATACTTGCTTTATAGACCAGGCTAGCCTGGAACTCACAGAGATCCTCCTGCCTCTGCCTCCCGAGTCCTGGGATTAAAGGCGTGCGCCACCACTGCCCGGCTAAAATAAATCTTTTGCTGCTGTTGTTTCAGATGGGGTCTAACTATGCAATCTGGGCATCCTCCTGCCTCAGCCTCCAAGAGTCTTGGGATCACAAGCCTGAACCACTACATCCACTAGAAGGCCAGGAGTCTTACAGAAGGGGCTGGCTTGCTGTGAAAGGAGTGTGTCCCAGTTACCAGTATGATGGAACAAATTAGACCAATCTCTAATCCCTCAGGTGCACGGAGAGAAACAGCCAGGCAGCCATGTATGGGAAGGGAGTGGGGCCCACACCTTTAACCCCAGCACTTGGAGGTAGAAGCAGGAGGATTTCTGAGTGTTGCACCCAGGCAGGTCTATACAGTGAATCCTGTCTCAAAAGACAAAACTTGTGCAGCTCAGACAAAACTCAAACTCATGACTGTCCTGACGCATCTTCCAGAATGTTAGAAAGACAGGTGTTGAAAACAGAGACAACTTATTTATTTTAAAGAGTTGGACCGTATAGCCCTAGCCCTGGTTAGTCTGGAACTTGCTCTGTAGACAATCCCTAAGTGCTGGGATTAAAGGTGTGCACCACCACGCCCAGCTATGAAGAGAAGGTTAAGAGAATACAATGAATGATGTTTTTCCCAGTTGACATGGAATGAACTACTAAGAAACTAGTAAAAAGCCAGGCGTGGAGGCGTACATCTGTCATCCCAGGACCCAGGAGCTCAAGGCAGACAGCTGTGGCTAACTGGAGGCCAGCTTGGGCTCTGTAGCAAGACCCAGTCTCAAACCCAAACAAAAACATAGCAAGGTAGTGGTTAGTGTGGTAGGTGGGGCTAGTGCTTAGCAGACACAGGCCCTGGGCTCAAGCCTCAGCTCGGTCACACAGGACAGACAACAAAGGGAAGCCCTGTGTCCCAAAACAGGACAGTTGCAAAAGCATGGATCTTCCCACAAGGAGGCACGCAGACTGGTGGCTTCAGAAGGGGATCCATGTGGCAAGACGGTGTGGAACTGCAGCTATCTTGGAAAATACTGGGTGGGTAGGCGGCTCTTAAGAAGCTGTCAGAGGGGCAGGGCATGGAGGGCGGGACTGTCACTCCAGTCCTCAGGGGGACACTTCAGGTCCTTCCTTCTTCATTCTGAGCTCTCTGGGCCTCACTTTCCCTACCTGTGAATTGGACTCATTCTCTACCAGACCTGAACTCCAGTACTCAGGCTGGGTACCGCAAGAGTTTCCAGACAGCCTGAACTACTGGAGAGTTCCAGGTCAGCCTGTCTCAAAAACAAACAGCAAAAACATTAGAACATGTACTGGGGACAGACGGACACACCCACACCCATGTTCTTGCCACTATTTTGCTTGAATAAAACTGCGTATTGAGCCGGGTGGTAGTGGCACATACCTTTAATCCCAGCACTTGGGAGGCAGAGGCTGGAGGATTTCTGAGTTCGAGGCCAGCCTGGTCTACAAAGTGAGTTCCAGGACAGCCAGGGCTACACAGAGAAACCCTGTCTCGAAAAAACAAAAAAACAAAACTGCGTATTGAAGCCCCTCCTGCCTATGTCTGCAGCCGAGTCAAACAGTTACTAAGGAGACTACATAGCTGGTCAGAACATTTTCTTTGAGAACATCCAACCCTAGCTGAAAGCTCTTCATGTCTGATCTTTTCAATTAATTTGCAGCCAGGACAGTCCTGGGGTCCACCACGAGTGCACTCTACCTTGTCTCCTGAGACAGGATCTCTTGCTGAACCCATAGGTTGCTCCAAGGATCCCCTATCTTCTTAGCTGTCTGACCAGCTTTTATGTCAGTGCAAACTTTATCCACTGAACTGTCTCAATTCCTGGTTTGTTTTGTAGACAGAGACTCATGTAGCCCAGGCTGGCCTCTAACTCATTATGTAGCCAAAGATGATCTTGAACCTCTGGTCCTTCTGCCTCAGCCTCCCTCTCATATGCTGGGTGACAGGCATACAGCAATCAGCCTGCCTCTCTGCTTCTCTGAGTGGCCTCAGGTGTCACAGAGCTTTTCTCCAGTGTCAGTCCAGGTGCCCAGCCAGGACCCAGCCAGAGTAGGGGTCTGGTATCCCTCTGCTGAGACGCGACTTGTCACTTGTGACCTTGATGGAGCGTGGCCAGGAGCCTTGAAGTCCTGCCTTTCCTCTGAGTCATCCATCACTGTGACTCCAGTAGCTCCATCTGGTTCTGTGGACACACACAGTGGCCAGAAACCACAGGGATTCAGAGTCCGGGTATGCCTTAGGAGGGAGCACTTGTCTATCTGCACACCATCCTGGATTCTTCCCCAGGACCCAAACAAGGAAAGGATCATAGTGTGACACGGGTCCTGAAGGCCGGGTTCTGGAACCAGGTCTGCACAGTCCACATGAGGCCCCTGGGAGATCCTCCCAGACCCCGTTGCAGGTGGTTGTGAGCCACCATGTGGTTGCTGGGAATTGAACTCAGGACTTTAGGAAGGGCAGTCAGTGCTCTAAACTGCTGAGCCATCTTTCTAGCCCCCAGGAGGAGGTGTTCTTTAATCTTTAGTCTTCCTTTTAAGTTGTGGGCCTGTGAGTACAAGTGTCCCCTAGACCTGAGGCTTCAGAACCCTGAGAACTAGGGCTACAAGCTGCTTTAAGGCACCCAGTGTGGCCACTGCGAGTTGAATCCAAAGGTTCTCTGCAAGAGCCGCAAAACCTCTTAAGCACAGAGCCGTGTCTGCGGCCTCCTTAAAGCAATCTTACAGCGCTGAGCAGTGACCCTTAAAGCGATCTTACTTTGCAGCGCTGAGCAGTGAACCAGGCTGGCACGTGTGGCGCACTCCCAGCCCTTCCCTGGGGCTTCCCAAGTCATGCCCTCAGCCTGAAGTTTCCTTGTATTTCTTTCTTTGTTTTTGTGAGACAGGGTTGCATTAAACAGCCCTGGCTGTTCTGGAACTTGCTGTTGGCCATGCTGGCTTTGAACTCACAGAGATCTACTTGCCTCTGCTCCCAAGTGCTGGAACTAAAGGCCTGCACCACCACACCTGAGTCTTTTTAGTTTTTCTGACAGGATCTGCCTAGGTTGCCCAGATTGACTTGGAGTTTGCAATCCTCCTGCCTCTGCCAAGAAGTAACTGAGTTCGTGGCCTAGGTCACTACACACATTGCTTCTGGACTCTACACTGACAGTCTAAGCTCCATTGTTGGTGGGTGGGAGCCAGGACCAGGGATACTGGCAGATCTCATGTCCCTTTCCCCAAGGCAACCTTCCGACCCATCTGTGTTGAACCGTGAGAGACTGTTACTAACACAATACAGAGGCAGCGAACTGGAACAGTCCCAGATGATGGGATTATCCAAATGAGTCCAATTCACAGGTAGGGAAAGTGAGGCCCAGAGAGCTCAGAATGAAGAAAGGACGGACCTGAAGGGTCTTTCTGGTGACTTCCAACAAGTCAGACCACCGACTTCTTAGCAACCCTGCACAGCACCACTAAGAGACCTCAGCCCCTTGGAAGCCAAGTCCTCCACTGCCCACCATGCCACCTGCCAAGCCCCCCACAAGCTCTACAAGGGCGACAGCACCCTCATTCTTCTTGCTCTGGCCTTGCTATAGCTCCCACCTGAGTGGAAGTCCTCTGGCCTCTGGGTCTACACTCCCCCTCACCTCTGCCCCTCCAGCACTCCTAAGAGCAAGAGACCACTTCTCTCCTTCCCCGAGGTCTACACACACACACCTCCACATTCTCCACTCTGTCACCAAGCCAGACGATCTACACCTCATGGAATCAAGCTCATGTGCCAAGGACTGAGACGGCAGGCAGTACATATTACTGCAGCGTGCACAGGGACTTCTTTCTGAGACTGTGCCAGACCCTTGCCCACTCCCAAAGCACTCAACTCACTGGGGCTATGGTAAGGTCTGGGGGTGATGGCTCAGACAGGCTGGAGAGCCAGGGCTGGCAGGACAGGAGGCAAGAGTCTCTGATGGGGAGAGTAGGTCAGACGGGGTGAGGTGTGAACATGGGGTTTGAGATGGTGGGGAAAGGAGGGGCCCTAGAATTGGATAAGCTGGAAAACAAGGAATGTTGGGGTGACTAGGGGATTCAGAGAAGAGAGAGGACTCAGGATAGAGAGGAGCAGGATCTGAGGACAAAATGAAATGGCCCTAGAACCAGGTTCAAGGGAAGCAGGACCCAATAGAACCTCCCGGTTCGCATGTTCAGGAAGTACACTGTGGGGGAAGGGGGTGTGAGAACCAGGGTCAGGTTGAGGGGGTCAGGAATCCTAAGGTAAAAAGCCTGAGGCTCCAGATTCAGGGTCCAGGGGTGGTGGAAGGTCAGGGTGGGGTGTAGAGTCTAGAGGTACATGGTACTGGGTGGATTGCAGGTTCTTGGGTTGCAGGGTTCTAGGGTGCAAGGTCTGGGGTGCAGAATCTAGGAATAAAGAATCTGGGTGCAGTTCAAGTTCTTGGAATAGGGTTGGGTTGCAGGGTTCTAGGGTGTAGGTCTGACTGCAAGGTTTGAAATGCAAGGCTTGGATGGGGGTGTATGTCTGAGGTGCACAGTCCTGGCGAGAGTTCAAGGTCTCGGGTGCAGGGTTGTAAGGTGCTGGTTCATGGGGTGCAGGGTCCAGGTGAAGTGCAGGATCCGGGTGGGGGACAGAATAGGCGGGGTGCAGGGTCTGATGTGGCTATAGGGTTTAGAGTGCGGGATCCAGGTGGGGTGCATGGTCTGTGATGCACGATCCCGGGTAGGTGCAGGGTTCCAGGGTGCTGGTTCCTGGGGTGCAGGGTCCGGGGATGCAGGGTCTGGGGTTCTAGGGTCCGGGCGCGTCCCGGCGGCCCACCTGTGCGCGGGGACGCGCTGCGAGCTGAGCCCCTTGCCCACCAGGAAGTGCACGTCGCACAGCACCTCGTTGTTGAAGAGGAAGGCGAAGCGCTCCTGCACCGTGGGTTTGGTGGCCTGCCAGTTGTACACGGGCTCGCGCAGCAGCGCGCCCGGGCCCGCGTCGTCGCGCTCGTCGCCCACGGCCTGCGCGTCAGTCCCGGGCCCAGGCGGCGGGGACGGGGGCGGCGGAGGCACCGGGGCGCAGGCGGCGGCGTTGCTGGGGGCCGCGGCCGCGTTGGCGCTGGGCCCCAGGCTGCCCGCGCCGGGACCGACACCCGGCGGGCAAGACGCGCGACCGCTGCCGCCCGCCGCCATCTTGTCGCTGCGGCGCGGGGGCGGGGCCACGGAAGGCGTGGTCCACGGGGGCGGGGCTAAAGAGAGACGGGCTCTGAGAGGAGCGAGGGGAGGAGACAAAGAGGGAGGAGCCGATGGGCGGACGGGAAGGAGGGGAAAGGGCAAGGCTTGGGAGGGGTGGGGCATGCAGAGGAACCGGGGAGGAGGGTGAATAGGAGAGGTGGGGAGGGAGCGCGGAGGAGGAGAGGAAGAGGGAGGAGCGATTGTGAGCATAAGGAGAAGAGGGAGGATGGGCGTGGCAGGCCTAGGCCTAGGATTGGCGAGACAAGGAAGAGGAGGGCCCTGAATTGCCAGAGGAGGAAGGAGAATGAAAGACGACAGAGGGAAAGGGGAGGGAGAGATGGATACTGGGACGGAGAGGAGGGCAACACGAGGGCTTGGATGGGAGGAAAGAGAAGGATGTGGTAACGGGGGAGGAGCAGAGACAGGAGCTAGGGGAGGTAGTCGGAGCCATGCAGGCGCAGGCCGTCCCTGGATTGGAGCAAGGGCAGGAGGGGGAGGATGAGGAGAGGCAGGGAAGGCACGGAGAGGTGAAGGGCATAGAGGAGAGAAGCACGGAAAGGCAGGAGGGGGAGGGGAAGGAAAGAGGGAGTAAGGAGCAGAGGGAGGAGGAGAACTAGGATGATAAGGGGCAGGACTTCCAGAGTAGTGGAGCCCGGGGAGGAGAGATGGTAGATGGGGGAGGAGTGGGAAGAGGGAGTTGAGTCCAAAAAGGGGGGGGGAGAGAGAGAGAGAGAGAAAGAGAGAAAAAGAGGGGTGGAACCAGGGAAAGAAGCCAGAGGAAAGCCGAGAGAAAAGGGAGGAAGAGGAAGGGCCTAGAATTAGAGGACTTGTGAAGAGGGGCGGAGGGAGGAGGAAAAGAGGGGAGAGAAGAAAGGAACAGGTGGGAGGACTGAGGGAAAGAAGGCAGGGAGGAGGAGGAGGAGGAGCAGGAGGAGGTGATCGCACAGTGGAGGGAAGGGGCGTGGTGTAGCTGAGCTAGAGGGGGCGGAGCCACAGGACACGTCTAGAAGGAAACTGAGGAATAGGGTTGGAGGGAAAAGGAAGAGGGAGAGGCCCGCGAAGACGGCGAAGACAGGAAGGGTAGGAGAAATGGAGGGGAACAGGAGGAACGGAGGATGGTGAGGGCTCAGGGCCTCCCGCCCACATCATGCTCCTGAGCCCCTGAACACAGCCAATCCCGGCTCCGGCTCAGGCTGTCGGACATTAAGAGCCCAAACTAGATCGTGAACCCAGAAAAGGAGTGAGGGAAAGAAGTGGGGTGAGATACAGAGAGGAGGGAGGCCAGGCTAGACCAGCGGAAGGAGGGGCTGGGGAAGGGGCAGGGAAGCTGGTGTGCTGCTTGCCTGAGGAGCGGATGGGAGAGAGAGGGCAGGAACTAGGAGAGGGGGGGACCAGGGCCTGAGAGGCAGGGAGAGAGGGGCCTTGGGGAGCTAGAACTGAGTTGAGGGGTTGCATGGAGACGCAGGCATGAGAGGGACCAGGAGTTCGGGGCCCTGACCCCACTCTGCCCAGAGCTTCCAGGACCCAAGGTCCCAGCCAGACTCCAGACCCAGAGTGTGAATCCTGGAGCCCACAGGTAGAATCCAAGTGTGGGCAACACCCCCAGATTGTAGCTCCAGCTCCTACATTCTAGTTCCCCTTCCCTAAACCCCAAACTCTGAAAAAAAAACTGAAGAAAAAACTCTGAAGAAAAACTGAATTGGAGAGAGAAAGGTAGACTGTGAGTGGGAGTATGCTAATGCCGACAAAATTCAGTGAAAGTCATACTTGGTGGGCCCAGCACTTGGGAGGCAGAGGCAGGCAGATCTCTGAATTTAAGGCCAGCCAGGTCTACAGAGTGAGTTCCAGAGCAGTCAGGACTACACAGAGAAACCCTGTCTTGAAAAACCAAATAAATAAATAAAAACAAATGTCAGTAAATGTGCATTGGCCATCTCCAGACATGTGGAGCCAGCGAGGGGCTTGTACATAAAGCAAGGATTCCCTAAAGGTAGAAACATGGGGCACTGTGGCTGTAAACTGCAGAGCAGGGACCACCCCCCCCACCCCTGAGAAAGAGGTGCTGGGAATGCAGGAGCTCCTCCGAGCCCCTGAGCAGGCTCTGGTGGACAGAGTTAGCTGTGGACATTGGAGATGGCTATCCTGGGTACTTTGTAGCTCATAACAAGCATGGAGGCAACCCTTGGAATTCTCTGCCAAAGATTACTATGTATCTGGGCATGGTGGGCAACACCTGTCATCCTAGCACTGGGAAGCCTGAGGCAGGAGGATCACAAATTCGAAGGTGTTTGAGGCTACTCAGGGAGGCAGAGAGCAGAAGGAGGGAGAGCTAAGTTTCCACAGTTTAATTGGCACTGGCTGACTAGCTCAGACCTGAAACTTCTGAATCTCATCTGGAAACAGGTTCAGCAGAGGGATCAATAAAGAAGGGGCTGACCCTCATCGCATACCCTACTCCCAGTGAAGGAAGAATCCTAGCAAGAGGATAAACCATCCAAACAGGTTTCAACAGCCTGGATCATGCCTTGCCTGCAGGCCATGACAGCTCAGGGCCTTTTATCCTGACAGCTAATAAATGTCTTTACTGTTCTGGGCAAGTCGGCTCCATTTTTCTGTTATTTGTAGCCGAAGGCTGGGAGTTGAGGCAGCTCTCCTAGGTGGCCATCTTTAAACACCTACCATTAGGGACTTTGCTCTTAAAGTGCTTATGAAACTCCTGATTGTGATTGATTTGATCAGTGGGATGGGGGGGGGGTCATAGCCTGTTAGCAGTGGACAGGAAAGGGTTATAAACTGAATGTCCTGATACACGCATGGTGGCAGCATTAGATGCATGTCTGAAAGTACTATCCAGAGTGTGGTGACACAGGCCTTTCTTCCCAGCACCCACAGGCAGAGGTAGGCAGACCTCTGTGAGTATGAGGTCAGCCTAGTCTACACAGCAAGCTCCAGGACAGCCAGGGTTACATGCATGCACGCGCATGCACACACACACGCACACACACACGCACACACAGACACACACACACACACACACACACAGAGAACACTAGGTGACACAGCTGCGAGTCTGAGTCCTGAGATCCCAGGGGACACCTTTGGAAACCTAGATTCAGCACATCATGAGACAGGCAAACATGCTCCATATGTGATCAGAGATTGAGACTGAACATTAGGACAGGCAATACTTGACATTAGGACAAGTAACCTTCTGAAGACAATACTCAAATAAAAAACCACAAACGTAATAGGCCACAGAAGGCACGGGATGCATGGGCAGGAAAATGCCCATTTCAGACAGCAGCCTGATTCTGACCCCAGAACATGCCTTTTACGTTCATTCCTCTTCCTTTTAAAGAACCTTAGCGTTTCTTGCGTTTCTTCCTTATTTTTAGGGTGCAGACATTGGTAATCTGCGGAAGGGGGTGGGTGTGGAGCTCAAGGCAGCGCGGCCGGTCTCCTCCCAATCCACGCCACAGCCGCGCCACAGCCCTTCACTGCAGACTCCTAGCTGTGTCGGGTTCTGAGAGACCTCTCACTTTCCCTTTCCCATGTGGCATCAGGTTTTTGTTTGTTTCGCTGTTTTTTTTTTTTTTTTTTTGAGACAGGGTTTCTCTGTATAGTCCTGGCTATGAACAATCTCTGTAGTCCAGCCTGGTCTGGACCTCCCTCCCTAAGGTTTAATTAAAAACCACCACCGGTTTTTCGAGACAGGGTTTCTCTGTGTAGCCCTGGCCTGGAACTCGCTCTGTAGACCAGGCTGGCCTCGAACTCAGAAATCCGCCTGCCTCTGCCTCCCAAGTGTTAGGGTTAAAGGCGTGCGCCACCACCGCCCGACCATTGCCAACCTCTTTAAAGGGTGTTTGTGAATTCCAGTGTCTTCTCCCCTGTAATCAGCCCAACTCATGGCCTCTAGAGGGAGCACTACATCAACATACTCTGTTTTCCTGGGTTTTATTTTTTGCTTCTTTTTTTTTTTTTTTTTTTGGTTTTTCGAGACAGGGTTTCTCTGTGTAGCCCTGGCTGTCCTGGAACTCACTTTGTAGACCAGGCTGGCCTCGAACTCAGAAATCCTCCTGCCTCTGCCTCCCAAGTGCTGGGATTAAAGGCGTGCGCCACCACCGCCCGGCTATTTTTGCTTCTTTATAAATAAACTTTATTATATATTTTAAAAACTTGCAAATAAATTAAAACATTACATATCAAAATTAAGCAGACCGCAGTCTGTACAACTCTACAAGTAGAATAGTATACAGTTGGAACAGGCATGCAGACCGGAGGCTGCAGGGCTTCTTTGTGTTAGATACACACTCTCAGTGTGGAATTCGTTTTAATGCATTCATTCAACACGGAAAATGAAAAGTCCACGACAGAATTAGAATTAGAAAAAAAATTAGTCTTATATCTTTTTTTATAACTTGATTTTCTTTTTTGTTTTCTGGGTGTGTTTTTGTTTTTTGTTTTTTTTTTTGGTTTGGTTTGGTTTTTTTGTTTGTTTTTGTTTGGTTTGGTTTGTTTTTTCGAGACAGGGTTTCTCTGTGTAGCCCTGGCTGTCCTGGAACTCACTCTGTAGACCAGGCAGGCCTCAAACTCAGAAATCTGCCTACCTCTGTCTCCCAAGTCGGGAGGATTAAAGGTGTGCACCACCAACTGCCAGGTTTTTGTTTTCTGTTTTGCTCAGCAAAAACTCAGGTAGCCCCAGCAATCCAAGGACTCACTACGCAGCCAAAATGACCTCCAATTCCAAATCCTCATGGCCCTACCTCCCACATGTGGACTGAGAGGCACTGGTCACCACACCAGATTCTTGTTTCATTTCTTTTTTAAAATCCTTGTGATACTGGCTGCTCTTGCAGAGGACCTGGGTTCAGTTCCAAGCATCCACATGGTGGCTCACAGCCTTCTGTCCTCCCAGCTACAGGGGACCCCATTCTTCTCTGGCTTCCTCAGACACCAGGCCAAAGAACCAAAGCACTTAAAATTAAGGAGTAAAAATCAGTAATTCTTTTTAAGGTTTTTATTTATTCACTGTTGCTGTCTTCAGATACACCAGAGAGGCCATCAGATCCCATTACAGACAGTTGTGAATAGATGGTTGTGAGCCACCATGTGGCTGCTGGGAATTAAACGCAAGTCTTCTGGAAGAGCAGTGAGTGCTGAGTCAACTCTCCAGTGCAAAATCAATAATTTAAAAAGTCAGTAAAGGGCTGGAAAGATGGCTCAGTGGTTAAGAGCACCGACTGCTCTTCCAGAGGTCCTGAGTTCAATTCCCAGCAACTACATGGTGGCTCACAACCATCTGTAATGGGATCTGATGCCCTCTTCTGGTGTGTCTGAAGACAGCTACTGTGTACTCACATAATATAAATTAAAAATAATAATAATAAAAAAAGTCAAAAAAGTGAAAAAAAAAGTATAGAAAGATATGAAGGAAGAATCGAGCACCTGGCTCAGAGGTGAGGTATTTGTCTATCGTTGACACAGTCTACCATTTCAAACAAAATTTTACCAAATTATGAGTTTTCTGTTGTCAGCTTAAATCCCAGGAGCCTGGGAACTGAACGTAAGAGGGTAAAGAAAGTACTTTTTCTTTTTCTTGGGGGTGGGGCATCCGCTTAGCTGCCTTGTTTCTGTTGCAGTCCCTCCCTTCCTCCACTGCTGCCATGCCCCCTTGTGCCCTGTGAATGCTCTGCCATGTGCTCTTGAAATGGCCTGGGCCCCTCCCTCGGGTCCCATCTCCACCTTCTGCGTGCCAGGGAACTGCCCAGTTGGATCACCACACACTTTCTTTCTCTTTTTAGAAAATGTCTGTCTGTCTGTCTGTCTGTCTGTCTATTTATTTATTTAATTTAAAGACTGGGTTTCTCAGCATAGCCCTGCCTGCCCTGGAACTCACTCTGTAAACCACACTAGCTTTGAACTCAGAGCCCCCTCTGCCTCCTGAGTGTGGGATTAAAAAAGCAGCACTCCCTGACTACAGCATGGATGTAACAATGACATTAAAAGGACAATTTGTGGGAGCCATGTGAACTCTAAGAATTTAATTCAGGATGGGAGTCTCAGGGACAAACTCCATTATGTGCTGAGCCATCTTGCTAGCCTCTCTCCACCTGATTCACTTTAAAAACGTATTCACGTCTTATTTATGTTATGTGCATGGGGAGGCCAGGAGGAGGCTGTGGATGCCCTGGAGCTGCAGGACACGCCCTTGTGCTCTGTCCAATGCGGGCACTGGGAAGCTGGTTCCAGTCCCCTGAAAGAGCAGCAGGTGCTCCTAACACCTAGCCTTCTTCCTGCCCCCATCCACCTTGGCTTTTGTTTGTTTGCTTGCTTGCTTTGAGGCAAAGTCTCTGGGTGACACTGGAGGTCACAGAGGCAGCTAGGCTGGCTGTAAAGCCCCAGGAACCCTCCTTCCCCTTCTCCCAGCCCTAGGGTTACAGGAGTGTGCCAGTAAGTCAGAGTTTTACACAGGTGCCAGGATTCTGAACTCCAGTCCTCACGCAGTGTGAGGAACACTCCCGGGAGCTCACTACACCATGTGAGGTGCAGAGCAGACCCCAGGGCCTTTGCACATGCTGGGTCCCTGGACCTATTCTTACCTTTGGTTTTGAAACAGTCTCACTAAGTTGCCCAAGTTGGACTCAAACTCACAAAGCTCCTGCTTCACCTGGGTAGATGATGTAGTGAGCCTGTGCCTCCAGGCATGGTTCGAAGGCGTTTTTCCTTCTCTCCAGAGGAAATAAAGAGAGCTTTGTTGACTGCACCAGGAAGAAGGCTCTGGGCGCTCTGTATGCTGTCCCTGTCCACACTGCTGGAGGCTGTGGGTGAAGCTCAGGTATGTAAAGAGGACACACTGGGCGTGCAGGAGGCCCTGGTATCTATCCTAAGCACCGAAACAGTCATGTCAGCCTGGTCCAGTCTGGTCCTCCTGAGGGGCCTGCATCTGGGCAGGCCGCTATGCTCTGAGGGGCTCAGGCTTGCCAACTCTAGAGTATGGAGGGAAGCCAAGCCTTTGGCTGCCTCACAAAAGGGAAACTGGAGCAGGAGAGACAGAGTACTGTTACCTCACATTCTCCATGGGGAAACTGAGTCTCTGCAGCAGGAGCTGCAATAATAAATGTTACAAAAACTTCATAGCAAGCCCGGCAGAAGAAGGGTGCCCCATGGAGAATAGGTACAGATTTAAACCCAGGACACCCAGGTCTCACCATTCATCCAAAATCTAGATAGGGGAGTCACATAGGTCAGGTGGACTCATGCCAAGCAACATGACTTTTCTGGTCTAACCTAAGCTCATTTCTTCCAGGCTTTGACCAGTGAGGATGGTCCTTTCTCTACTCTAACTTGACTTCATCGAAGTTCAGTTAAAATAACTCTGAAAAGAATGGAATGAAACCCAGGGAGGGCTAAGGACTCAGGCTTCTCTCCTTTGTCAGAGCTGGTGGGGTAATTCAGTGGTTACACCCTGGCTGCTCCCTCAGAGGACTGGGGTTCATTTCTCAGAACACTCATGGCATCTCACAAACACCTGTAATTCCCATTCCAGGGGCTTTGGTCTCTGCAGGTACTGTACACTGTGGTGCCCACAGACATAGATGCAGGAAAACACCCAAAAACGTGAAATAGGTTTTATTTATTGAACACTTACTGTGTATGCAGACATAAATTCTATTTCAGTGTTTATATGATATAATCTGTCCTTTTAAAATTCTGAGTTCTTTTAAAGCTTTATCTTGATGCACATTGGTGTTTAGCCTGTGTGTGTGTCTCTGTCATGTGTGTCTCTGTGAGGACCCTGGATGCCCTGGAGGTAGAGTTATACACAGTAGTGAGCTGGCATGCTTGTGCTGGGAATTAAACTTGAGTTCTCTGGGAAAGCAGTCATTGCTCTTAACTGCTGGGCCATCCCTCCAGACCCCTTAGTCCACCCTTTAAGGTAGACAACAAGGACCTTCCAGAGGACCAGGGTTCAATTCCCAGCACTCACACAATGGCTGACATCGGTCTGCAGCTCCAGAGTCTGAAGCTGTGATGCCCTCTTCTGGCCTCCATGAACTGTGCATGCCTAGTGACAGGCATACACGCAAACAAGTCACTTTAGAGTTAAAATAAATAATAAATTTTAGTCTGGTGGTAGTAGCCCATGCCTTGAATTTCAGCACTTAGGAGGCAGAAGCAGGTGGATTTCTGAGTTCAAAGACAGCCTTATCTGCCGAGTGAGTTTCAGGACAGCCAGTTCTCAAAAAACAAACAAACAAACAAACAAATATAAATAAATAAATAAAAACAAAAAAGACAATTGTGTGCATGCTCACGTGGAGGCCTGAGGTTAACATTGTCCCCTAGTCACCCTCCACAGTCTCACGAAACCTGGAGTTCCCAGATGGGTTAGGCTGGTCTTTCTGTGTAGTCCTGGCTGGCTTTGAACTCGCAGAGATCTCTGTGCCTCTGCCTCCCAAGTGCAGGGAATCAAAGCGTGAGCCATCATGTTTATTTATTAATGTATTATTATTATTGTTGTAAGGCAGACTGGCCTTGAACTTGCAGATCTCCTTGCCTCCCAAGTGCTGGGATTAAAGGCGTGAGCCACCACTGCCCGGTAGTTTTTGCTTGTTTCTTTCTTTGTTTAAATTTTTAAAAAAGATTATTTGTGTATGTATACACTGTAGCTGTCTTCAGACACACCAGAAGAGGGAGGGCATAGGATCCCATTACAGATGGTTGTGAGCTGTGGTTGGTGGGAATTGAACTCAGAACCTCTGGAAGAGCAGCCACTGCTCTTAACTGCCGAGCCATCTCTTCAAGCGTATTTAACATTTCATGTATAGGCGTTTTGCCTGCATATTTGTCTGTGTGCAGTGCCCAACGAGGCTAGAAGAGGGCATCAGACCTCCTGAGCCTGGATTTACACATGGTTGTGTGCCACCACGTAGGTGCTGGGAATAAAACCCTGGTCCTCTGCAAGAGAAGCCAGGGCTCTAACCATTGGGATATCTCTCCAGCTCCAGATATTTGCTCAATAGGGGAGGGTGTCACCCTAGGAGGGTTAGTGTACCTCAGAGATGGCGTCAGGAGTAGCCACGACCAGTATCTACATCCCTCTGGCTCCTTTCTCTAGCCCCCTGCATCCCACGGACTCATGGACGCCTTCTCTCCCATCTATCTTTTCCTGTTACGACCGTTGGATGCCTCTGAAACCCTCCCTCCTGTAATCTTCATCACCACCAGGACCCCAGACTCAGCCCCTTCTGCCTTCAGTTCCTTCTTGGTGACTGAAGACTAATCATACTCTTCTTGTTAACTGCCGTTGACTCCCATGACCCCGCATCCCCATCACCTGAAGCCTGCAGGTAGACCGGGTCTACAAGCTCGTGATTACAGGCTGTGACTTGCACTGCCATTCAGTTCTCCTTGCAAGACTCCACCCTCACTTTCTTCCTGGGGCCCTCGGCCTTTCTGGGTCCCAGAACATCTTTCCCTAGCTACTTCCTCTTTCCACTCTGATCTCCATGGCCTCCGTCATTGAAGCGGCTTTAGTCATCAAAGGAGAATCTTCCTCTGGTGGCCTCCATGAACACCCTGTCGCCAGCATGACCATTTGTCATCTCTCCTGAAATATCAGTCTGTCTCATAGATGGCACCATGAGTGTCTTTAGTCTATCATGTGACATTTATCTATTTACTGACCAGTGCAGGTGTGTGCACATTTTTGTATATTTCAGGCAGGGGTTCGTGTGGACAGAGAACAGCCTTGGATGCTGTCGCTCATCTTCCCCTTTGCTCCAGACAAGCCCTCTGTCATCTGCTACCGAGTGTGTCAGATAGCTGATCTGCAAACTGCCGGTCAGCCTTAGACATTGGTCTGCTGCACGCCTGAGTCCACAGGGGTGCTGGGAGATCCCACTCAGTCCTCAGTCTCACAAGTAATTACTCACTGTACCCTTTTTGTGTGTGTGTGAATTTGTTTTCTAAGACAATGTCTAACTGTGTAGACCAGGCTGGCCTGGAATTCACAGTGATCCACCTGCCTCTGTTTCCCAATCTGCCATCCAGCAAAAGCCATTTATTTTTTTCATTTACTTAATGCTGAACGTGAATGTGGGTGTGGAGGTCAGCGGATAATTTTTGGGGGCCAAGGAATCAAACTGAGGTGGCCATGTAAATAGCAAACCAGAGACCCACTTCTATTTTGTTTTTACAGTGCTCCAGCCATGCTGGGCAGTTCTCCATCCACTGAGCTGGTTTGTGCCCCTCCCAGTCTCCCTGTGCTCAGGGGCCACATGCCAAGTTCTAACCCTCCCAGGTGGCACCACGCCCTAGCAGGCCCGGGCAGCTCTGGCGGTGACCGCTCTCTGCCCTTTGCCAGGAACAGCTCGTCCTAGGAAAGGTTGCACTCGAATTTATTTTTGCGGTTTGCTCGAAGCCAGTGAAGCCCTCCTTCTTCCAAGCGAGTCTACGGGAAACCCTGGTGTTGGAGAATCCGGGAGTGGCGCTCTGGGCTGCAGGCCTCTGACAGAGGGTAGAGTTCTCACCTGGGTCTACCATAGGTCTGGAGCTGCATGCTGGGGCAAGTCTGGTCACCTTGGACCTTGTTCACCCCAGCACTTTGGAAGTCGGAGAGAAAGTTAGAAATGAAGGGTCCTCACCCACTACAGAAAAATCTCAGGCCAGCCTGAGCTTCAGAATTGGAATCCAGCCACGCCCTAAGTGTCACACTTCAGACCAACCTCCCTGGGAACGAAACCACGCCCCTCTGGGTACTGGCCCTGCCCAGTCCAATGCTTGTTTTTCTTTAGCTTGTTTCCGCTCTGGTGATGTCACCTCCCTGGGACACATCCAGAGGGGTGTGCAGGAGCCCAGAGAACCAAGGACTCAGGACCTTCGGGCAGCTGACCTCTGCTGCTGTCACTGCACAGAGATTTTTAAATGACTTTTATTAAATCCTTACAAAACAGAATACAAAATCCTGGCGTTGACAGTTGGTGGGAAAGGAGTCCAGAGAGGTCAGTTCACCTGGTACGATAGATGGAGTTAAAAGTGCTTGCATGTCCCACACTCTGCAACAGGCTTTTTAGGTTTTTGCATGGTTTGTGGCCAAGCCACCCCAGGACCATGTCTCATTCACAGTTAAGGGGTCTGACCCATCCTCCAGGTCAGGCTTGGAGGGACTGAGGCAATCCCAGCCCCGTTGGGGGCGGGGTCGATGCGGCTCACTGTCCAGTGGGGTGCTTCAGGAGCCCGAGGGGAGGGGCTGAGTCACACCGGTGGAGAGGACTCAGATGCCTGGGAGCCCCCACCCCCGGAGGCTCTTTGGAAATGTGTCCACAGAAGCAGGTGGGACAAGTGGGGCAGGACTGGAGAAGGCATGTCACCTCCATTGTGACCATACTCAGAGACTAGGGAGGAGGGTGGAAGATGCTGGGCAGTGGGTGTCCCAGGCCCCCACCCACCAGACCCCAACATTCAAGTACTCTTCAAGAACTGGGAAGCAAGTCAAATTATTTCTTTAAAAAAAAAAAAGCCTAAACTAAACTCGACAAACAATCCTGACCAAGGATTTTTGAGGCCAGGGGCTGCCCTGTAGACACCTGAGCAGTTGCAGGGCAGGGTGGCCTGGCCCCTGGCAGCCGCCCCCGACCAGCAGGGCCATGGAGAAAATGGGAACTCGTATTGCATAGTAGTTCGGCTAGAACAGTCTACAGGCCTCGGGCAGTTAGGTCTGGGCATTGCAGGGCCACCGCATCCCTCCCCAGCCTCCCTTGGGTGTCCAGAGGGAGACCAAGGCAGCTTCAACCCTTTCTTGAAAGCAGGCACACCTGAGCCGTTGACCTTTGGGGGCAGAGGGAAGGTGAGAAACCCCTGGGCACGGCCTCAGCTCTGGGTAACAGAAGTAGCCAGGAGAACTTAACAATTCCAGTCCCAGGGGCAGGATGTGGCCGTGATCAGCCTGAGCCCTGAGAAGGGGCACTCAGGTGCCCTGGGTGGGGAGACATGTAGGGACCCCATGTTTGCTGATGTGAACCTTGTCCAGCACCTCTCCTGCCTTGGTGGAGCTAGCTGGGTACAGGGTCCCCCTCCAGCTCTGCCCTGGGAAATGGGGTTGGGAGCAGTAGGCCTGTCCCAGGACAAGGAGCTAAGCATCCTGGGAGAGGTTTCTGATTGTCAACCCTCCAAGGGACACTGCAGGTGGGTGATGGGGACTAGGGGTCAATCAAGTGCACTGTCCCCATCCACCTGCCCCCTAGAGGTCTCTATCCAAGACAGGGAGCACTGCACCCAACCCAGACCCAAGGGTGCTCTGGTGAGGAGAGGCAAAATGCCATTGTGCTCACCAGGAGGGCCTGTCCCTGACAATACTGAGGGCTGGGTAGAGGTGGGGTGCTGACCCTGCGGGATCCCCAGCCCTGGAAGACTGCAGAGTGGCTGGAGTGGAGGTGGGGCGCAGGTGGCAGGACCTCCACAATTGACAGGAGAGCATCGTGGGGTGCAGGCTGAGTGGCCTGAGCCCTCCGCCCTCCTCCGGGCACTTGCTTTCAATAGCGGCAAAAGAAAAACAAAACAAAACAAAGCCAAGTGGGCAGGGGCAGGGGCAGGACAGGGAGAAGAGAAGACACCCCCTAATAGATCCCTACACCCCCAGAGGACCCAGCAGAGCTGGCACCTGGGATGTCAGGGATGGGGTGTCCAGGTCCCTAGCCTTCAGGCCCCGCAGGGCAGGGGCATATGTACACGGGGCTAGTGGGGGTCATGCGCGATCCCCCACGAGGACCACAGGGGTGGCTGACAGGCTAGCCCTCTGGCGCCGCTGGGCCAGCTTGGACTGGGAGGGCGGGGACAGCTGCAGGCAGCGTGAGGTAGCTCGGATGACCACAGGCTGGTCCTGCCCAGTGTCCTCCTCACACTGGGCCAGCTGCCGGTTCATGGCGATAGCCTCAGCCGCGAAGGATGTGAGGTCTTTGGCACAGCTATTCCTGGGAATAGGACGGGTCACTGTCACAAGAGTAGACCTTTTCTCTGCAGCCCTCTAGAGGTGCCCACCCCAACTCAAGGCCCTTCCAGGTGCCAAGACCCCAAACTGGAGCTGTTGGGTGACCTCCTACATCACAGTGCTCAGGAGCCTGGTCCCCACTTGGACTCAGTGCTAAGTACTTGCTGGACAACTGCAGGGCTGTGGCTTAGGAGCTCTAGCACCCCAGGAGAATAAAAGCCCAAACACATTCATGTCCCAAGATCCCAGGCCTCACCTCTGCAGAATCAAGGGCGTCGGTAGGGTGTTCTCTGGGGCACACTGCAAGAAGAGGCCTGGGGGTCAGATAGCACTTGAGGGGGCCTGGTCAATGCCAGTCCAAGTGTTCACAATAAACAGACCCCACCCACATAGGTCCTCGGTCTGTGTGCCCATTTTTCCCTGCAGACTGTCCCCAGAAGGGGTGTGAGCCACACTGGCCTGGGGCCTCTCAGTGGGAATGCTGAGTTCTTAGCTGGGCAGGGAGGGGCTCACAAGTCCCACTGGGAACTACTCCCAGCTACAAAGCTAGACCCTTCTTGTATACTTGCTCTGAAACTCCATGCCCCCAGAAGTTGGGACAGAGGGTATGGGTGGCCCCTGCACTCCTCCTCCGACCCTAAAGCTCACCCCCTGCACCCAAGGGTGCTGCAGGACTTGGGCAGCGCTCAGTCTCTGCTTGGCATCGCGGACCAGCAGCTTGGAGATGAGGTCTTTGGCAGCGAAGGAGATGTGGGACCAGTCCTTGTCGGGGAACTCGTACTTCCCCTCCTGGATGCTCTCAAACAGCATGTTCTGGGGGCAGAGGTGGGAAAGAGTCACCCCAACACAGACCTGGCCCTAGATGCCTAGAGAGAGTAGTGGGGAGGTAACATGCACAGGGCAGAGTGTGGGGACAATGGAGACAGTCACACGGGCGGCGGAGGACCACAGTTTCATTCTCAGCACCCACGTGGCTGCCCATATTCGTATCTCCACTCCCTGGGCACCTAATGCCCACTTCTGGCCTCAACGGGCACCAGGCTCTCATCTGGTGCATATACATACACGCAGGCAGAACACTTGCAAAAAGAAAAAGAAATGGGCCTGGGTCCCTTGGTTTAGCACCCCACTTCTCATCCCAGGGAGCCCAGACACAAGGCCCAGTGAAGGGCGGCAGGGGACGCAGGCAGGACATACCTGGCAGGCAGGGCAGGCCTCCCCGCGGTCCCAGCCACAGTCGCTGCCACAGTGGCCCACGAAGGGCGGGTAGCCACTGAGCAGGATGTACAGGATGACGCCCAGGCTCCACAGGTCGCAGCGCTTGTCGTAGATGCTGGCCTCCTCACTGAAGGCCTCCACCACCTCTGGGGCCATGTACTCAGCTGACCCACACTGTGGGGCGGGGCAGGCACAAGTCAGAGGACACCATCTGCAGCCAATCAAAGGCTGCTGCTGCATCCCCAGACCAGCAGGTGATGGTGCTGACTACACCCCAGCCCGGCGCAGCCCCGCCCAGCCCAGCCCCGCCCAGCCCCGCCCAGCCAACCAGCAGCTGTTGCTAAGCGGAAGGCCAGGCTGGCAGGGGAAAGCAGCAGAGCCGGCCTGGCACCTGGGCCTAGTGCCTGCCCGCCCCGCCTTTACATCCCTCACCGGGGTGAGCAGCTCTGGCGTGGAGATGGGGGAGCAGTCTCCGTTGAGTTTGATGCCACTGCCAAGGTCGAAGTCGCAGATCTTCACTGGCGAGACCTGGGGCAGGACAGGCAGTATGGGAGCCCAGTCCGCACACTCTTCACCTGCTGCCGCCTGGCAGGGGAAGGCAGGGGCAGAGCCTGGGTGGGGTGCTGGTCAGGCAGCCTTACCTGGTTGGGGTGCTCACACAGGATATTCTCCGGCTTTAGGTCCCTGTGGGCAATGCCTAGGGAGGTGGCGCAGGGCGGTTAGGGGTGGGTACCTCTAAAGCACCCAGGCCTGTGGGCGCCCCGCTGCCCCTGCCACACCTTTGTTATGCAGGAAGTCCAGGGCACTGGCCACATCCTGTACCACCACGCTGGCCTCCAGCTCGTTAAAGTGGCGCCTTCTGTGGATGTGGCTCAAGATGGATCCTGTGCAGGCCAGGGAGAGCCAGGTCACCTCTACAGACAGCCAGCTCCTATCACTGCTTCACTCCATCAGGGACGCCCAGGGCTTCCTCGGGCCCACAATTGGGCTGTGACCACTGGGATAGGAGGGGACAGCCCCACTGCCTATATCAAAGCTGCGGCTCATGGACAGTACTTCCTGATGGTTTCCAGCTCCCACCCCAAGTCCTCCCCAACCAGTACCCACCGCCACGCATCTTCTCAAACACCAGGTAGAAACGGTCCTCCTCCTCAAAGAACTCAATCAGCTCTAGAACATTCCTGAGTTGGGAGAAGGGAGAAAAGAAACTGAGGCACCCTGAGGCCCTCAGCACCTGCTGCCCAGCCTGGGAGGTGACATCTTCATGGAGTCATGAGGCCACAGAAAGCCTGTTTTCCTGGCTGAGCCCAGCCTGTGCCCTGCTGGGGTGATGGGCTCTAGACAGATAGCCTGGGCAGGCCACCTTACCTATGTCCCTGGCACTGGTACAGCATCTCCACCTCCCGGAACACCCTGGTGCGGATATGGCCCAGCTGCTTCTCAATGATCTACAATGCAAGGAGGGACACAGCACCTGGACAAGCTGCCCAGATGCTGCCTTCCAGGAGTCAGCAAGCTCCCACAGGCCATCTGGACCCTGTGTGAACCCTGCAGCCCCTGGCCCTGGGACTTGCTAGACATCAGACTGCAGTGTTAGCATGGTCAGGGTATCCTGTTGCTCAGGATAGCTCAGGTGAAGAGAGAGGAAGCAGCCAGTCCTCCACCCTGACCAGGAATCCCCTCTACTAGGTAGCTGCTGCCCTTGTCCCAGCAAGGACAGGGTCAAGCAGTCTCAGCTCTCACATGATCAGTGCAACAAGGTGGCACTCTGCCACCTGGATGCTGGCCCAGCCGGTACCATACCAAGACCTGCCTTCTCTTTTCCAGACCAGACTGGACACCTGGCACCATGGACCTAGGTCTGGCTTAGACCAGTGGTCTCAAACTTCAGGAAACCAGCTCCACTGCACCCAGTAGACACAAGGCCCAGAAAGCGCTGTCCTGTAGAGCCTTTGCTCTCAGAGGAGCCCCAGGATCCCTGGATCTTCCTTCCCACCTTGACAGCCTGACAGCCCCAAACTCATCAGGTGGAGGGGGCGGGATCCCACTGCCAGGAGACTGTCCCATTGGGCTGTTTTAACGTCCTCCAGCCACCCCAGCCCCTCCATCCTCACTCTCCCGTGCTGCTGTCATCGCCTCTCTCTGCCCCAGGTGTCAATGACCACTGAGGACATCCCCAGGAAACCCCCGCCCCATCCCTGCAACCTATCACTCTGCTCACAGTATGGGAAGCCCCATGCAGCTAACAGCTCAGGCTACTGTCTTTCTGACAAGGCTGCCCTGCACGGTCACTAGGAGGAAAACAGTCAACTAAGCACCTGCCCGGGGAGCCCAGGGACAGGGACCACCTCTCTGACATCCTAACTTCCAAAATGACTCTTCCCTTTGCTTCTTCCTGTTACCTCAGACTCAGAAGCCATTATCCAGGGTGGCAGCCCCTCCCAGATAGGTCACTAGGCCTCCCTGGACATGGGGTGACTGGTTGGCCCTATAGGATCAGGAGGCCACACCAGGGCCTGGCAAGGCTTTAGGTGTATATGGGAGTGACAAAGGCACATAGGACTGTCTTGGGGATCTGCATCGGGTTTCCCCAATCACACAGCACCTCAGACGTCAGTGCTGGGCCAGCTCTCCAACCTCTGCAAACCCCGTTCAGGCCAGTCACCTGAGGAGGCCCAGCCTCAGGGACAGGTGGGCCAGCATGGCCTCTCACATAAGTTTCCAGTTCTCCATAGCCACACTAGGGCTTGCTAGCCTCCAGAACATGGAGTGATCATGGGCCAGCTGTCATTGTGCCTTCCTGTGACTCTAGGTGTGACCTGGATTCCCAGGGTGGCCTGAGTCACAAGTCTTGGGGCCATTTTTAGATACTGGTTTCCTGAGGCTGTCATCTGGGGACTCAAAGGCCACTGGCCTCTGGGGGGGTGGACCCTGGCTTACCTTGACAGCATATTCCTGGTTGGTGATGAGATTGACACAGGTCTGCACACGGGCGTGGGCACCTTCTCCCAGCACATCCTCCTGCAGCTGGTAGACATCTGGGATTCGAGCGGAGAGGTGAGGGACTGTGGCCCAGTACACCTTCCCCAGAGGGACCGGCACCTCTCTGCAGCTCACCTTCAAACCTGCCTGAGAAGCTGTCAGTAGCACGACAGCGCTTCTTTTTCCGGCCTCTCTTCTTGGCATCTGGGATGTCAATGGGCTGGCTGGAAGGCATGTCTGCAGAGAACAGAGATCCAGATGGTATGTAGTCTGGCTTAGCCTACTTCCCAGAGACCCCATGTCCTGCCCACCTCCTGGGTGCTCACCAGGCCGGGCTTCACACTGTGGGCTGAAGTCAGAGTCCCCGTGCTGGGTAGGGTCTAAGGAGAAGGCCAGCTCGAAAGGATTCTGCCCCTGTTGAAGGGGAACATGCTCAGGGTGGTTCTGCCAGAAAGCCCCAAATATGCAGCAACCTGTACCAACGAGTACCACCTCCCAGTGTTGAGGCCAAGAGCAGCTGGCCACCCGACAGGCATGCAGACTGTAGTAGGCTGCCCTCGTCACCCAGCAGAGGCGCTTTCCACAGGAGTGTCTCAGGGACTCAGTGACAGGGAACTGTGGGAGGGAAGCAGAGTCCCTTGGAGTCCATAGAATACCGACTCAGGGGTTTTACTTGGAGATAGAGGGCCATGTGGCTGTCATCTGCTCCTGTTACTGGTATGGGGTAGGAGGAGGCCAGGGACACCCCACAGAAGACAACCCAGCCATGCCCACTGCACCAAGGGATCCTGTCTCCTCACTGTGGGTAACGTGACCTTCCTCTCCAGCCTGGGGCTGACTGACAGGAAGTCTAAGCCACATGGCCCGTCTCATCTGCTCATGGGTAGCATGGGACTGCCCGTCCAGCCAGCTGACTGAGGGACAGGCAAGGGATCAAAGGTGGGGACAGCAGCAGGAGAGTCGGGGCAGGGCTGCCAGCTTGCTTTCCCAGAGCCTCCTAGGTTATCTCAGGGCTTGGCTTTTCCCCGTGGCTTTTGGGTCTCAGTTTCCCTGTGACACGCACGGGACATTACTTCTCCCTGTTGCTGAAAGCGCTCTGGGGACTGTAAATGCAGCGCTTGACTGCAGGGAGGCTCTGGAGGTCAGGGTAGGGACCCTTTCCACTTGTTCTGTGTATCCAAAGCCTCCTGTCTCTGTAGGACTGCCTACCCCAGGGGCCACCAATTTGGTATACAAAGCCACTGGTAAGGGGCTCACACTCAAGGGAGCCACTGGTACGAGTGTACAGAGCCATGCCCCGTCCAGCCTGCAAAGTCTAAAGATCCTTCTCTAGGTGGCCAGGGTTCAAATTCAAACCTAGAGTTCAAGTAGGACACCAAAGGACCCAGCTGCCAGTTGTGGAAGACCTTAAGACTGCTCAGGAGAGGTGGGGGTGAAGGCCAGAGAAAGCCGGTTTGAACAGGAGCCGGCTGAAACCAAACACTTCCTCATGATGCCTGCTGCTGGCACCTGGGCAGTGTAGTGCGCAAGCTGGGAGATTGAGGCAAGCTCTAGCCGCAGACGGGACAACCCATCCAGAGAACAAGGCATGGGCTGCAAGCGGGTGTGGGGAACATGGGTTAAGTCACAGCCTTTTCTGGATGTCCACAGTGGGAGGGACTGACAAGAGGGTTATCTGGGAGAAAAGTTTCTCCACAAAACCCTAGGGGCTACAGCAGAAGGAGCCAGGAACCTGGAGACCAGCGGCTGACAGACGGAGAGCAACACTGGCACGCCTTGCAAACTCTTCTGCCCCCAGCAGATAATTGCCGCTAGGAGGCTGGCACAAAAGGGGGCACCCTAGCAGGTCAAGGGAAGAGGGCACACAACCCCAGTGCTCTGATAAAACTTGGTGCCTGCAAGGCTCAGGGCATCCACGAGGTGTGTGTGGGGGGGGTGGGTGGGGGGTGGGAAGGTAAACCAGGTTTGAGACCAAAGGCTAGCCAGGGCACCTGCTCCATGACCACAGCCTGGTGACCTGCTGCTGGGTGGACTGTCATGATGAGAGACAGAGACAGGAGGCAGCTGTCCCCAGCTCTGGGAACCTTACAAGGGTGGCAGGGTTGACATTACAGTCACTGTCCCCCTACTTGAAGACTGGGACACATGGGACAGTCAGAGCCCATCACAAGGATTGGCCGGCTGGAGCACACCCCTTAGGGAGAGCCCCAAGGGCTACCTTACAGTCTTCCAACTTGCACATTAAACACAGGAAAACAGGGCTGGGCTCTAGTTGAGTTTGCAGAGCACACCCCAGGCTCCATCACCAGTACCTCTTAAAAGTCCAGAAAGAAAACCAGAAACGCAGGTAACTAAAGCCAAGCGGCCTGGCAGGTGTGTGTGCTTTCTGCCTATCTGCAGACTGAGGCTATGTGAGGAGCAGAGGCCTGGCTCCAAGGAAGCATCTGCATAGGGTGGGGTTCCAGGAGGGGTCAAGGTAGCAGTCCTAGCCACCTGCAGGGCTGCCTACCAGTCAGGCCTCCCCACAGTGGCCACACAGAGGGCAGCTTGCAGTCCCAAGTGCTGTGTGGGCAGTCCAGCCTGGTCCGGCCAGCCTCCCCTGGGTCTGGCTGAGGGCCTTGAGTCAGCAGGCCTGGCAGGAGGCGGCTCGAACCACCCAGAAAGCTAGGGTTTGCTTTGGTGGCCTTGCTGACCGTCTAGGCTCACGCAAACGCCCAGGAGGGCAAAAAACCACTGTAGATGACATTCCCAGATCCATCTCTCATTCCTGCTCAGCCCCAAAGCAAGCTGGCCAAGGATAACAGGCATTTGGGGCAGGGGTGGGGCAGTTGGCCAGGGACACTGGCTGGACAGGCCTGGGAATTCTTCCCTATCTGCATGCTCCTCCCACAGGGGAGCAGGCACATACACATACACGCTCCTGCCTTCTCTACAGGGCAACAGGTCCCTGCCCCAGGAAGCCATTACATAATCCAGCCTTCTGGGTGGGGTGGGCAGGCTGACATCACTGTGTCCCTTAGGCCAGGCCCCAATTAGGGGGCTCTGCCTCGCACCTGCCCACCTTCACCACCCCCAGTTCACTTACCTACCATAAGACTCAACCAGCCACCATTAATACCACCACAGAAACTTCCTGTCCTGATAGGAAATAACATTTGGGGCCTGGGGTGTCTTGAGGGAAGGTCTCCACAGGCAACCATCAAGTGTGAAGGTTACAGTGGGGCAAAGCACACCCATGTGCCAAAGGGTTTCCTTACAAGCCTTCTGCCCCTCTGATCCCAACCAACTGCACACGGACAGCTCGAGACTACAGTGGATAGACACAGGGTTTCCCCGGGACTATACACAGAAATAGGGGAGACCAGGCTAAGAGACTGTAGGGAACATACAGTCGCTGATCACAAGCTCACCTAAGGGAGCTCACGAAAGAGAGCTAGTAGCAGCTAAAAGCAGGGTTATGACTTGCTGACATGCTCCCTTCCAGAACAAGGCCAACCTGGGGGACACAGAAAGTGTGGGATCGCATACAGAAAGTGGAGTGGGGAACACAAGACTGAGACCAGGCTGATGGCAAGGGACATAGAGCCACCAATAAGTGGAAGAGAGCAGGACAGGCAGCTGAGGACAGGTTGTAGCCTGTAACAAGCACACATTGCAGGGGACAAATGTAAAGTTTACCCGAGAGCACATACAGAAGTAGGAGAGACTGGGCTGAGAAACTGCAAGGGACACAGCCACAGACCACAGGGGAGCCTGGGGCAGTTCATGAAGAGTTAGTTAGTAGGCAGCTAGAAGCAAGGCTGCAGCGTACTGACTCTCCCAATCAGCACAAGGCAGGCCTGGAAGTTGCAAGGAACAGAAACACTCGATTTGCCTAGGATCACACATAGAAACAGTCGATAAGACGGGACTGTGATCAGGCTAACTGCAAGGGACACAGAGCCACCAATCACAAGCCTGGGGGTGGGGGTGGGGGTCCTAGAACTGAGAGCTACTAGGAGGCTGGGGACAGGGCTGCGGCCTGCTGACCCCCACCACCTCCAGCACAGAAGTCCAATGCAAGCACCCCTCCCAGGCCCTGCACCGGCCTCCCGGGTAGGATCTGCTCATCCGTCGCACCCGCCACTGCAATGGGACCCCCGGACAGGACCCCTCACCTTGAACGAACGGTGGAAGCCCTGAAGTTCGGCTGTTCTCTTCTGCACCATCTTCAGTCCGGGCCCCGCCAGCGGGGGAGGGGACGCGGGGCCCGGGGGGCGGCTTGGGAGGCGACCCTGCGGGCGGAGGAGACAAAGGACCGAGGCTGAGAAGGGCGCTCGGCCGGGCGGAGGCGGCCGGGGCTCGGCAGAGCTCCCGTGCCTGGCTTGGGCTTCCTCCCTCGGAGAATGTCGCCCTTGGCGCCGCGCTCACCGAGGTCCGACACCGGCCGGGGTCGCAGCGCCGTCACCTCACCTCGCACAGCCCGGACCCCGCTCCGAGGACTGCGCGGGGAACAGCGCCGCCACGGTCGCCGCCGCCGCCGCCGCCGCCGCCGCCGCCGCCGCCGCCGCCGCCGCCGCCGCCGCCGCCGCCGCCGCCGCCGCCGCCGCCACCGCCACCGCCACCACCACCACCGCGGACCCCTCCACTGGGCCGCTGCCGCCGAGAGGAGCCGCGCGCGCGCGGCCGGCGCGGTCACTTTTATAGGCGCGGTCCCGGGATTGCCCCGCCCCTCGATGCCAGTCTCCGCCCTTCTCAGGGAACAGAGGAAGCGGAGCTTCCAGGGGCGTCGAGGGCCGCTGCGAGAAGAGCAAGGCGGGGAATGCAGAATACGGCTGCGCGCTCCCGCTTAAGGGGCGGAGCTTAGCGAGGAGCGGAGTTGAGCTGCGCAGTGAGCGAGTTGGCGACTCCAAACGCGGCTGCGCACTTCGAGCTGGCAGGGGGAAGGAGAGACTCCGAGCGAAGTGGCGCGCGAAGGGTCTACTGCGGCTGCGCGCTCCCACGGTGGGGCGGGGCGTGGAAAGATACTCTAACGCAGCAGCGTGACCCGGCGGGTGGGAGTGGGAGGGGCGGGTGGCGGGGCGGAGGCGGGGGAGGGGCGGGTGGGAGGGGACTGGGTGGAGGCTTGTGGACAGCGTCCTGAGTCGCTTGCGCCTGCGCAGAAGGGCCCTAAAGGCTTCTGTTTGGGCCTTGGGGCCGCTTTCTTCTCCCGACTCACAGTTGGCCGGCTGACTTGCGTGCCGCAAGTTCTGGTCCCTGTTCTTGAGCCGCGTGCCGCGGTCAGCTACCGAAGGAGAGCTAGGGCTAGCCAGCCCTCCTTCGGTTACCTAGTAACCAGAAACCTTGGCCTGTGCTCCAGCTCTGCAATCCATGATGAATCCTTGAACCTCTTGGGTCCTTGCAGCCCTCGGGGATAGCTGAGACAAGAAGGGGCTATAGGATCCCCGGTTCAGGTTCGCATACACTCAGACTGCGTTCTGCCTGCTGCCTGGACTGCTTGTGTGCACAAAGAGGTTTTCCCTCTCCAGGGTAGTTTGTCTACAAGTTTTACCACCACCCTCTACTGAGGCTGGGGCCTCATGACCTCAAGCAGTTATTTGTGTGTTTGTGTGCACTCACATACGTCCTCGTCTGTGTAAGTGTCCCCTAAGCATATAGGTGCCTGGAAAGTCAGAAAAGAGGTGGGGTTACTGGATGCCTGATGTGGGGGCTGGGCTGAACCCTGGCTTCTCTGCAAGAGTAACAGGTTGGCTTAACTTCTGAGTCATCTGTCTGGCTCCCAAGCCTCACTGTTGTAGTTAGTGATTGCACTGGCAGAAATGTTTGTTTCTAATTCAGATTGTCATGCCTGTACAAGGTTCATTACCTGGACAGATCTGGGCAGAGGACAGAACTCGAGCTCAAGGCCATCAGGGGAATCATTTCCTGGCAGACACAAACAAGGATCTCTGCTTGGCTGTTAAAGGAGTTTGCCACCAAATATAACCTGAGCCCATTCCAGGGACACATATAAGAGAAATAGCTTCCACCTGTGGCTAGCTGTAGCATGTGTGTGTGTTCCATGGGACCAGCCTGTCTCTGTAGCTTGGGGTTACCTAGCCTAGCCAGACCATATCCCAAGCTAACAATTCAAATAAAATGATATGACACCCACATTCAGGCCTGAACCACCTGGGTCTGTTTGTTTCCTGCAACGTATTTCAGATGCTGGGAAGAAAAGCCAAATTGCAAAGCCCTCATTAAGGTTTTGTGCCCTTATCCAGACCAGTGCCTTCACTACTCCAGCCCTGCCCTGAGGCCTC
Source organism: Tokudaia tokunoshimensis (assembly GCA_036184795.1). Taxonomy (NCBI): domain Eukaryota; kingdom Metazoa; phylum Chordata; class Mammalia; order Rodentia; family Muridae; genus Tokudaia; species Tokudaia tokunoshimensis. The sequence continues at coordinate 1,362,634 of BTHU01000007.1, read as the reverse complement.
CCTCCAGGAGCCCTGTTATAAATAGGGAAACCAAGGAGGCTCAGGGGATAAGAAGCTGCCTCTTGACACTGGGTTACTTCTTCCTGGAGTCCTTCCCAGTCATGAGGCTAAACCTTCAGAATTGGGGTGTGTGGGCCCTGCACTGTGCACACTGTGCAGACGTTCTGTGAGTTTGACAGTCAAGAATGTCTTCCAACTTGCAAATAGTCACCTGGAGTCTACAGGGTTACTCAGAGGGAGCCGCCTTTTACCATGCTTTTATCTAGAAAGGGCAGCCAGTAGGAACAGGAAGGGGGTGGCCACCCTGTAGGCACAAGGCAGGGCCTGGGAGCTGTTCACTCAACCCTGCCCTACCATGCCCGGGCAAGTTGCCAACCTGCTGTGAAGTCTCTACCTCCAGCCGCCTGTTTACAAGCCAGGCTCCCAGTGGTGTGGGACTCTCAGAGGCCTCCCAGTATGGGGGTTGGGAGCTGGGGTGACAGGAAGACTGACTACAAGCTCAGCTTCTGCCCCAAGAGGGTGTCAGTGGCTCTTTGGAAAGACAGGCCTGCAGGAAGCCTGGTGACAGCCTCTGTTTCCTCGGTATTTCCAGACTAGGCTTGATTGACCAGGTGATGGGTTGGTCCAGCCCTAGTAAAGGATAGACATGGCCAGGATAGGCAGGAAAGATGGTCCTAGGCTTACCCACAACCCCCAGTTCCCAGGGGACATGGCCAACCTTGGAAAGGGCTTAGGACTGTCCAAGGTGTTAGGCCCAGCCGGACTACCAGAGCTGTAGACTCTTAGGGAGACCTTACAAAGGGAAGAAAAACAGGAAATGAGGCGGGGCCCCAGGTAGACAGCCTCAGTTTCCTGCATCACTTGGCCCAATTCCTAACAGGCTGGCTCCTTGGATCTGTTCCCTTCCTTGCCAGTGGGTTAGAAATGGAACCCAGACCTTTCCACCTGCTAGGGCAGAGCTCATTGTTGAGCTACACCCCCAGCTCCTCACTGGAGGATTTTATGCAGGGGTTCTTCCCCGATCACGATCACGAACCCCGAGCTCCACACTGGGGGATTCTAGGCAAGGGCTCCTCGCCTGACCACGCCCCCAGCATCTAGTGTGGTTTTGTTTGTTTTGTTTTTGAGTCAGGGACTTTGCTTAGCTCGTTCCAGTGTCAAGCTTTCCATGGTTTCAGCCATTGCTGTTCTGAAATGACAGGGATGGGCCGACACATTCTCCCAGCCTTGGTTATCTGGCTGTGTTGCCTGCTTTCTGTTCCCATCGCCCCTCCATGTGCACCCGTTTTCCCTTTCCTTGGTTTCAGCAGACATTATGTCCACATCTGTAAGTGCGAGCCGTGACTGGCAGCTTTGTGGAGCAGGTGCTAGGACTGCTGAAAATCCCCACATACCCTTGGGGGAGGGGTAAAGCCGTCACACCAGGCTTGGGGGACCCCATACAGAGCCATGAACACCAAGGAGGTTTGGGAAGAGCCCACAACCTAGCACTCTAGGATCAGAATAACCACCTAGGGGTGAGGTAGTAGGATTTGGTAAATGTGTTCTGAGCCTTTGGGCAGAACTCTCACCCGGCACTCTACCCCGAACAAGTGTGCCCCAGTGGGGTGACAGGCCTGCAAGCAAGCCAAACTTGCCACTTCACTGTCCCAGTCACTGGGCAGAGTAAGGACGGAACCAGAGCCTGTCAGTGTCCTACCCTGGGGGTTGGGAGAAGCCTGGGAGCAGTGGGCGTGGCCAGGGAGTTATGGCTGCCAGGTCTGAGCAGGCTATGGACATCCTGGCAGCCGTAGGGCCCTGCCCTCCTGACCAGATCACACCACACAAGGACCACCTCCTTTGGAGTCCGGCTCTGCACTCACTGTCCCTAAGGGAGTGACAGGGGCTGTACAGTGCGGCTGGGAAGGACTGGCTCAGCAGTTGGTTCAAAGCCAGCACCCTGCCCTAGTGACGGGCGAGCCAGTCACTGGCCTGTCCCATGTCCTCCTCTCTGCCTCCTCTGACTGAGTCCTGAGGACACAGGTGGCTTCGGGAGGCCTAGACCCTGGACACCTGGTCCTTGCTGGCAGGGACCTAGGGTGTCACACATTAAAACCTGGAGTTTGCATGGGGACTGTAATTTTTGCCGTGCCATGAGGTCCTCACCTCCTGCAGCTTGAGAGAAGAAACTTGAGCCGGGGACCAGCATAGATTACAGGGAGCTCAGTGTCACTGTGCAGTCCTCCTCTGAGGGACACAGAGGCTCACAGCAGAGTTGGGAAGAGAGAGGGAAGAAACAAGGCCTCTGCTCACTCCACACTGGGACAAATACCAGAGCTGCAGGGAGAGACCAGACCTGCTGTGCTGGCCTTACTTTTTAACCCTTGTCAGACTTCTGACCTCTAGTCATACATAAGATGACCAATTTTGGCTCCTAAACTGGCAGTCAGTCACTTATTACAGCCAGCCTGGCCACACTGCGACAGCTAGCAGAAGGCGGATCCAGGCCTGTAACAGGTACGATAGACATGTGCCCTGCCATGCTGGCCCACAACCCAATCTGCAGTCCTTGATACCAAGAAGTCAGCAGTTGCCGGGCAATACATTTGCTCCGGCCATTCCAGACCTCTTCTGTGATGAATGTCGGGCCCAGCCGCTGGTCTAGGGGCTTAGAGAGGGCCCAGAACCAACTCTAGCCAGTAAGTTGGGGTTTTTTTTGTTTTGTTTTTGTTTGTTTTATTGAGACAGGGTTTCTCTGTGTAGTCCTGGCTGTCCTCGAACTCAGAAATCCGCCTGCCTCTGCCTCCTAAGTGCTGGGACTAAAGGCGTGCGCCACCACTGCCCAGTTTTTTTTTTTAAAGATTTATTTATTATATGTAAGTACACTGTACTTGTCTTCAGATACCAAAAGAGGGCATCGGATCTTATAACAGATGGTTGTGAGCTACCATGTGGGTGCTGGGATTTGAACTCAGGACCATCTGGAAGAGTAGTGGGTAGTTGGTGCTCTTTACAGCTGAGCCATCTCCTCAGCCCCACTTTGTTGTTATTGAGCACCCTTAGCCAGTCCTAAAGAAGGCAGCTGACTGGTTCTAAGCTGAGGTGAGCAGGCCGGCCAGAGGACCAGGGTATAAGCTGGGGGCTGGAGTCACCATGGCAGCCAAAGCCCGCACCATTCTCCGCATGACTGGGTGACTCCTGGCCTAATCCTGGCTCTCCCAAGCCTACATGTCTCTTTTCCTTTGGACGTTTCAGATGGATCCTCGTACTGATCTCCTGAGTGCTGGGCCTGGTTTATGTAGGTGCAGAAGAACGAACCAAAAGACTTACCCATGCAAGGACTGAACCTCAGCTTCATGTCCCCAAAGTAAGTTTTGTATTTTTATTGGTTTCTTTTTTTTTTTTTTGGTTTTTCGAGACAGGGTTTCTCTGTGTAGCCCTGGCTGTCCTGGAACTCACTTTGTAGACCAGGCTGGCCTCGAACTCAGAAATCCTCCTGCCTCTGCCTCCCAAGTGCTGGGATTAAAGGCATGCGCCACCACCGCCCGGCTTTTTTTTTTTTTTAGATAGGCTGGGGAGGGACAGGCCTTGACTGTCCTGGAACTCACTCTCTAGACCAGGCTGGACTTGAACTTACAAAGATCCACCTGCCTCTGTCTCCTGAAGGAGACACCACCGTACTCATCTGTATTCATGTTAGTTAATTTTAATTTTTTTCATTTTATTAAAGATATATTTATTTATTATATGAGTACAATGTAGCTATCTTCAGACACCCCAGAAGAGGGCATCAGATCCCATTACAGATGGTTGTGAGCTACCATGTGGTTGCTGGGATTTGAACTCAAGACCTCTGGAAGAGCAGTCAGTTATCTTAACCGCTGAGCCATCTCTCCAGCCACAATTTTTTTTATTTTTATTTGTGTCTGACTGTATGCCACATGTGTGCAGGTGCCCACAAGGGTGGAAGTTAGAAGAGGGTATTAGGTCCCCTGGAGCAGGAGTTAGAGGAGGGTGTGAACTGGAAAGTGTGGGTGCTGGGAACCAAATCCAGGACCTCTGCAGGAGTAGCTAGTGCTCCTAACCACTGAACACACACACACAAAAGGGACTGACTGCTCTTCCAGAGGTTCTGAGTTCAATTCCCAGCAACCACATGGCGGCTCACAACCATCTATAATGGGATCTAATGCCCTCTTCTGGTGCGTCTGAAGACAACCAGTGTACTCATATACATAAATAAATAAATCAAAAAAAATCTTTAAAAAATTGTTTTAACCCCAGCACTCAGGATGCAGAGGCAGGTGGGTCTCTGAGTCCCAGGTCAACTTGGTCTACAGAGTGAGATCCTGATTCAAAAATAAAATACTTAAAAACAACAACAACAAAAACCAAAAAATATTTGTATTAGAGTTTTGCCTGCACGTGTGTTTGTGTACCACATGAGTGTCTGGTACCCTTGGAGGCCTTTAGAGAGTGCTGGTGCCCTGGAACCAGGTTTTCAGGCAGCTGTGAGCCACCATGAGCCCAGGCCTCTGTGAGAGCAGTCAGTGATCCTGACCATTGAGTCATCTCTAGAGCTCCAGACTGCATTCCTGAAATCTGTTATTTTGTATGCTAAATTAAAATTTTAATTGGAGGGTTAGAGATATGGTTCATGATTAAAAGCACTGGCTGTTCTTGCAGAGGACCTGGGTTTAACCTCCAATGTAACAGGCCCCCAGACCTTAGCACAACTGACTCCATGATGGAAGCACTACTCAGGCCACAGATAGCACCACCTGCCAAAGCTAAAGCACAGACCCAGCCCACCAAGGTCTGTAGTTAGGGGAAAGTCTGTAAAGTACCAACCTGTTTTTTAGCTTCTGTAGTTCCGTGTCTGGCTAACTGATCTTGCTAACTGAGGTATATCACCTCAGGATGTGGTTTTGTGCTTAAAAACTCACCCTGAGAAAGGCTCCAGGCTACACTGGGATCTACACACACACACACTATAGTGCAGTCACTGGCCCATAGAGACTTTGTCTGCTAAAACCTGTGTCTGAGTAGTCTTCTCTGGTTGATCCCCCTCAAGTGCAGAAGCATGTAGCCACTCACAGCCTCCTGCAACATCAACTCCCGCGGACCCCATGGCTTCCCCTGCCTCCAGCGCACAGCAGGCGCATACACAGGCATACAACTCATATACAATATTTTTTAAATGTTAATGAAAAGAAAATGCATACTGCTCTTCCAGGCCTGAGCTTGGTTCCCAGTCCTCGCACTGGAGAATCGAAGCCACCCACTGCTCTGGCTCGGAGGGTTCATTGCTGCCTATGCTTGCACACAAAGTTTTTTGTTTGTTTTGTTCTTTTTTTTTGAGACAGGGTCTCTCCGTGTAGCCCTGGCTGTCCTGGAACTCACTCTGTAGACCAGGCTGGTCTTGAACTCAGAAATCCGCCTGCCACTGCCTCCAAGTGCTGGGATTAAAGGAGTGCGCCACCACTGCCCGGCCAAAATTTTGTTTTCTTTTTTTTTTTAAGACGTATGTATGTATGTATGTATGAATGTATGTATGTATTATGAGTACACTGTAGCTGTCTTCAGACACCCCAGAAGAGGGCATCAGATCCCATTATGGATGGTTGTGAGCTACCATGTGGTTCCTGGGATTTGAACTCAGGACCTTCGGAAGAGCAGTTGGTGCTCTTAACTGCTGAGCCATCTCATCAGCCCCCAAAATTTTGTTTTCAAGACAGGGTTTCTTCCGTGTAGCCCTGGCTGTCCTGGAACTCACTCTATAGACCAGACCTGCCTCTGCCTCCTGAGTGCTGGGATTAAAGACATGAGCCACCATGTCCAGCAGAATAAGTAAGTCTCTACATTTCTAGGGATGTACAGTAAGGTCAATTGACACCACTCGGCTATGGAGGGGACTTCAGGAAGCATGAGCTAGACACAGGACATACAGCACATGGAAGGCCCTGGAGACGGTCGAGCCCTCAAGACAAGAAGTGGGTGGGTTAGCCGGGCGGTGGTGGCGCACGCCTTTAATCCTAGCACTTGGGAGGCAGAGGCAGGCGGATTTCTGAGTTCGAGGCCAGCCTGGTCTACAGAGCGAGTTCCCGGACAGCCAGGGCTATACAGAGAAACCCTGTCTCGATAAAACCAAAAAAAAAAAAAAAAAAAGAAGTGGGTGGGTGGCGGGGAAGGATGGGGTCAGTGTCAGACGGGCAGAGTTCCAGTGTAGACAGCATCCTGGAGTAGATGGTGGAAACAGCTGCACACTCCTTCCATCTTAACCCGAGGCGACCAGTGAGTGACACAAGATGGTGGATAGCACCGGTCTGTCTTGTTAGAGGCCCCAGGGACCCGAGTCTTTCTCTACTGGAGCTGCTCTAGCAAGTGGCCACTGTAGCTGGCATCTTAGTGTGTCTAGACAACAGGACAAACTGACGACATTCACTGACACAGTCCCTAGCCTCATCCAGGATAACAGTGATGTGGCTAGACTCAGACACGGCCGTGGGCCAGGAGACGCAGAGGGCTGAGCACATCTGGGTCAGATGCCTGTCACATACTGAGAACAAGACTACGGCAGGTGTCGGTGCCTGACCACACAGTGATGTTCCCAACAACCGAAAGGTCACTGTGTGGGGACTGGGTGGAAGGGGCATGGAAGTGACAAAGTCTGCCTGATTCTGTATCCTCAGGCAACTGGATGCTGGAGAAGGCTGTAAGTTGGTGCTCCAATGGCTTTACCTTCTCCAGTGACATGTTGGGGACAGTGTCTTTGTAAGTGTCCCAGGGTGAACAAAGCAGTGGTCACAGAAACATCTAGGAACATGAGCCATGCACCCTGGGTGACCTTTGGGCCAACAGAATCAGAAGGGCCACCTAAAACACCCACGCTAGATACACAGTGTGTGCCAAGGCCAGATCCAGCCAGTAAAAGCCATGCCAGGTGCCCTTGCTACAGCCTAGGTATCAGTCCAGAAAAGATGTACGGAGAGACATTGAAGCCAGGCTGCTTGGTGACAAGACAGACAGAAAAGGCCACACAGTGGAGGACTCCATGACAGGGAGTGTCCAGAGGAGGCTAATCCAGACTCAGGGCGCTATACCCACTGAGGAGGTGCGGGGACGGGGTGCTCATGTCCCCTGGGCCAGGGTTGCGCTTGTGCCTTCTGGCACGAGTCACCATAACCTCATTGATTGAACACAGACTGACCTTCAAATGAAGACCTACAAGACCACGGATTTTGGGAAAGACAGTGCCTGTGGCACTTAGTTGAAGTAGATCATCTGACCATGATCTGACTGTGTGATGGGCACAGGCCATCTCCATCCAATACCCGGGACGCTGGTGTCTCTCGTATATCACATTTCTCCTTGTCTGACACTAAAAAAAAGTGCTCTTCCCTCCGGCTCTCACTACTAATCTCGAGGTCAGAGAAGCCAAGGAGGGAGGAAGCTAGGGACAGCCCAGTGGCTTCGTCAGGACTCAGTGACACTCTCCTTCCTTGTCCCACTTTGCCCTCCATGACTGAGAAGCGGCATTTCAAGGGACACCTGTGGGAGCCACCTCAGCCCACACCGGTGAGACACAGAGATGCCTTCAACAGCTGCTCCAGCATGCTACGCAGGGCAGGCTTGTCACCCTACAACTTGGGAGGCCGAAGCAGGAGGATCAGCATGAACTGGAAGTCAGGGAGGCTTGTTTCAAACCACCCGGAGGGGCTACACAGGAGATTAAACAAAGTTGGGACCTACAGCCATAATACAAACATGGAAAGAGACTCAGACGGCTGTTAAAACTGTACGCTTTTCACTTAAAACAGAGGGTTTGGGCATGAAGCCCCCCCACCCCAGAAGTGAGTGGCTGTGAGCATAGCTCAGGAGTAGACCTAGCACCTCCCAGTGAGGGGGCTGGGGGCGTGGTCAGGAGTAAAAGAAGGAGAGTTGTCCTCTGACCTCCACATGCACAGTGGCAACACAACACATCCTGCACATTCATGCAACAACAGGAAAACCCCATCTCAAGAGAAAAAAGAATTGTCAGCTGTACACTGAGTCTGCTTTCTGTGTGGTTTCATGTTGTCTTGTAGTACTTGGGCCCTTTGCAGTTGAACAGGCTGTTATCAAAGCTTGTCACCAGGCCATCGTTCAGGGTGGGAGTTGGACAGAACAGAAAGGAGCAGCCCACGGTATGGAGGTGGCACTTTATTCTTAGGCTGGCATGGAGGTGGGAGGGAGGGAGGCAGGTGGACCCCACCCTGGGCTGCGGGGATTTGGCAAGGTGACCAAGTTTTGCAGGTGAGAGATACATTCAGTCAGGCCTTGAGGATTGGTCCTGGATTTTTCCAGAGCTGGGTATTGGGTACAGTGACTTTTGGAAGGACCCAGGGGTGTCCCTCAGGCTCTGGGCTCAGGCTTTGTTAGCTGTACACATTTAGTTTAGTGGCAGCCTCTGGAAAAATAACCAGAATTCCTCGGGGTCTTTACAGTGCAAGGGTCTCAGGGAATGGCCAAGAGGCTCAAAAGCTGGAGCTGGGGACAGTCACATCTTGCTACACACTCCATGGCAGGGCAGAGGGTCCTGCTGGAGTTTGGTCCTGGGCCCATAGGGGCCACACAACACACAAAGTTTTGCTACATAATAGGCTGCCACTGAAGAAAGGTTCCAGTTATTACCTTCCAGGAACTGCAGATCCCAGGGTGGAAGCCACAGTGAATTCCACTGCGGCATCCGGGATGCACTGGACACTGTTCTCAGGAGGGCAGTGGCTAGAAACCGGTTAAAAGTAATCTCAAAACTCTCGATTGGCTGGCTGACACTTGGGAGGCAGAGGCAGGTGGATCTGTGAGTTTGAGGTCAGCCTGGTCTACCGAATAAGTTCCAGGACAGCCAGGGCTACATAGTATGATCCTGTCTCAAAACAAAAACAAAAACACAAAACCAAAAATATTTCTTAATGGACTGGGTTTGATGTCTTACATCTTTAACTAAGCACTTGGGATGCAGAGGCAGGAGGATCGCTGTGAATTCCAGGCCAATTTCAAAACCCTGTTTCAAAAACGAAACCAACAATGTAAAAAAAGAAAGGAAATGGAGCCAGCCATCCTCACAACAGAGCGGGTCTGTGTACGTATCTGTGCGTCTGTGCGCCAGGGTGGACCATGGCCGAGTCTCACTGTCTGCCCCGGGGCACCTATGTCTGGCTCTCGCAGGCTCCTCCACGGGTGTGGGGGGGTGACATGTGTGCACTCACACACATGCAGCGAACACTTCCCCACTGTGCAGACCCTTGTGTAGCCCTGGCTGCCCTGGACTTGCTCTGTAGACCAGGCTGGCCTCGAACCCAGAGATCCACCTGTCTCTGTCTTCTGAGCACTAGGATTAAAGGCGTGCACCACCCTGCCTGGCTCCTTTACATTTTTTAAACGACAATCTTGTTATGGGACCCTGGTTGGCCTGACTCTCGCTGTGGAGGTCAGGGTGGCCTCAAGTCTGTAGCAATCCTCCTTGCTGCACAATTCTGGAATTACAGGCATGCAATGTGTGTACCTTCCTGACCTACAAAGACCCCTCAGAACACCCAGTACTGGGGGACCTGCCCTGGCTATGGATGCTGGAGACGGGAGGGCGTGGCACACTAGGACATCTTTGGAGATATGCTGGCTGCCTATGTGGTTACCCCACACACAGTGGCTGTAAACAGAAGAGATCTGGGGGCACCTCCCCTTCCAGGTTGGCAAGTGAGAGACAAAGCTGTCGGGACAAAGAGCCACGGAGAAGGGACAAGGGGCGGTTAGCAATGGCTCCAGATCCTGCCTCCTGTCAGAGGCCACGGCACAGACACAGTGTAAACCCAGTGGCTGAAAGCACAGTGTCCAGAGTTCAAGTTCAGCCCCTGGATGCCGGCAAGGGGACGGGTTAGAGTCAGAGGGCTCGCAGTCACCTCGAGAGGGGGCGGAGGTCATGGTCTTGCTGCACACAGCTGTCTCCCCAAGTCTCGGCGGCCGGGAGGGGCCCTCAATGACACATCCGTGATGTCATCTCCTTCTGTAGAGAATAGGCAGGTATCAGAAAACAGGAGGCACGTGGCAAAGGCCTCACACAACCCAAGACATGCCAGACGCTGAACATTGCACAGGTGGGGACAGCTCCCTGTGACCGTCAGAGCCTGTGCCGCTGATCTGGGGTGACCAGATACCTGCTCCTGGGCTATGGACCAGCCCTACTTGAAAGAAAGGTCAGCAGTGGGAAGTGGAGGAGCCGTGGTGGTGGAGGAGCCGTGGTGGTGGAGGAGCCGTGGTGGTGGAGGAGCCGTGGTGGTGGAGGAGCCGTGGTGGCATCTGTCACGCTATTGCTCAGGAGGATTGAAAGTTCAAGGCCAGCCTACACTTCATGACATTCTGTCTTAAAACAACAACAAAGGACTGGAGAGATGGCTCAGCGGTTAAGAGCACTGACTGCTTCCTCTTCCAGAGGTCCTGAGTTCAATTCCCAACAACCACATGGTGGCTCACAACCATCTGTAATGGGATCTGATGCCCTCTTCTGGTGTCTGAAGACAGCTACAGTGTGCGCACAGATATGAAATAAATAAATCTTTGAAAAAAAACACAACAACAACAACAACGCAGGCTGTGGGGCTGTGGGGCCGTGGGGCCGTGGGGCCGTGGGGCCGTGGGGCCGTGGGGCTGTGGGGCTGTGGGGCTGTGGCTCAGGGAAGAAAGGTGCTTGCGGCCCAACCTGACTACCTGGGTCTGAGCCACCGGTTCCATAGGACGGAAGGAGAGAACAACTTTTAAGTTGTCCTGTGACCTTCAGATGCATGCCACGTCAGCCATGTTCACACCCAGAAACACGTAACACAGAATTTTAATACAATTAAAAGTTAGAAAGAAAAAGCACGAGGTGAGAGAGAAACAGGCCATGGCTCCCTTGCCAACCCCCCCCCCCCCCCACAAGGCTAACAAGTAGCTGAAGCTCCAGTGTCTGGGGATCTCACACCCCCTTCTGGTCACAGACGGACATGCAGGGAACACCTTACACAGAAAATAAAAGTAGGGGCTGGAGAGATGCCTCAGTGGTTAAGAGTACTGACTGAACTGTCCTGAGTTCAATTCCCAGCAACCACATGGTGGCTCACAACCATCCGTAATGATATCTGACGCCCTCTTCTGATGTGTCTGAAGACAGCTACAGTGTACTCATAAAAATAAAATAAATAAATCTTAAAAAAAAAAAAGGTAAAGAAACCAAGTTGGGTCTTTAATCACAGCTCTGGGAAGGCAGAGGTCAGCCTGGTCTACAGATTGAGTTCTAGGACAGCCAGGGCTACACAGAGAAACCCTGACCTTTCAAGACAAATAAAGGAACAGACAAATAAGCGTAGATTGCTGTCTCTAAGCAGATGAGGGCAGGTGAAAGATAAGGCTAGAGCCTGTGACTGGGCAGTGGGAAAAGAAGGCATGCTGAGAGTTTTAGAGACTGGGAGGTGGGGCGGGGGAGGGGAGCGGAGGAGGAAGGGAAGGAAGGAAGGAGGGAGGGAGGCAGACAAGGCAACAAGATGGAATAGGAGAGAAAGACAAACCTTGTGGCTTGAAATAGCCACAAGTAGCTGTGGATATCATAGAAGAGCAATAGAGTAATGTAGGGCAATTTGTCCAATCTAGGTGGACAGCTTATATGAATATCAACTGAGTTTTGGGTTCTTTGTGTGGGCATTTTGGGGATTAAGAATTTACTGTTAGGGCTGGAGAGATGGCTCAGTGGTTAAGAGCACTGACTGCTCTTCTGAAGGTCCTGAGTTCAAATCCTAGCAACCACATGGGGGTTCACAACCATCCGTAATGAGATCTGACGCCCTCTTTCTGGTGTGTCTGAAGGTAGCTACAGTGTACTTACATATAATAATAAATAGATCTTTAAAAAAAGAAAAAGAAAAAGAAAAACAAAGAAAGACAAAACACTTTAAAGCAGATTGTGGCCAGGCATGATGGCACAGACCTATGACCCAAGCTCTTGGGAGGCTGAGGCAGGAGGATCACCTCAGGTTCCCGGCTAGTGTGGACTATGTGGTGAGTCATAGGCCAGTCTAGGTTATAGAATGGAAAAGGATAAAATCAGGAAAAAAACTCCAATCAATCGATAAGCCACCCCTTGTTCTCTAGGAGGTGGGGCACAGGCTGCCTGTCCTTGGTGCTGCTGTCTGGAATTCAGGAGTGCCCAGGGAGCTACGGGCCAGGCCCCACACGGTCTGTTCTGTACGCACTGTGAGCCCATGGGATGGGATGACTAACACGGCACTCTCTCTGGTGTGGTGAACTAGAATGTCTACGACTTTTGTGTTCTGGTGTCCAGGCGCGGGACAGGCTATGAGGGAGATGCCTACCATTGGTATATGAGCCTCACTGGTACAGGAGCAGAGATCCTGCGCCTTCTCGACTAGAGCCATGATACCCGGTCTCCTCACCTGTGTGGCCCAATGCTAAGGACAGCCTCTGGCTGCTGGCTGGGATCCCACCCAGGCAGGAGTCATGGCACCTGCCCCCGCTCACCAGGGGCTCCAGCTCTTTGGGGTCGATGAGGCCGAACTCAGTGACGAAGTAGTAGAAATGCTTGTAGCAGGTGTTCACGTGCGCCTCCGAGCCCATCTGGGCGATGCGGTCGAAATGGTGGATGTACACATGCACGAACACGCGGAACAGCCTTGACAGGATCTTGCGCACTGCCTGCAGGAAGGTCTTGGGAAATGGTGTGCCTGGAGGTGGGCAGAGGGACCAGCAAGGAGACCCGTCAGGGTCGGTCAGACTGAACCTGCATCCCCCACCTCAGTCCAGGCCTAGCCTGAGGTATGCTCCATGTTAAGTCACAGAGGTGAGAGTGGATGCGGCTCAGAGAGCTCAAGGTCACACAGCCTGTGGCTAGGAACCAGTTTCCCGCCGACCCCAGGATCGGTTTCCATGGAACGTGCCTGGTTTGTGCCTGTGGAGCCTTCCTCTCTGTGATGAGGGCCCAGCCCATTCTGAGCACCTTGCTCCGCCCTTTCCAAAGCCCCAGGGAAGTCTCCCAGGCCTGGCAGCTGCCACCCTGTCACTGCCCACTCCTGGGGTTCTATACAGTCCTGAGGACGCCAACCACACAGCATGTGAATATATGACGTTACGTGTGTCCTGCAGCCAGGGCAGCCAGTGTCACTGGATGTCTCCAGGGCCGGAGCTATAGAAAGAGTAGGCGGGCACGCTAAGCTTCTAGGACAGTGGCCCTTAACCTGTGGCTCTTGACCCCTTTGGAGGCCACATATCCAATATCACGCATACACTGTGATTCCTAACAGCAGAAAATGACAGTTATGAAGCAGCCACAAAGAACTCTATGGCTGAGGCCAGCACAGCATGAGGAACTAACTAGATTAAAGGTTGCAGCCTTAGGAAGGTTGAGAACCACTGAGCTAGAAAGATCGCTATACCCTGGGCCCCAAAGTCCAGAGCATGTCCTCTCCAGGGGCAGGAGGGAGTCTATAGGTGGGCTCAAGGTGAGGACCTTCAGCTGGGGTCATCTGGGGTCAACCAAGGGTCAGTCAGTGTCACCACAGGGTACTGGGAGGGAAGAGAGAGGTTGTCAGGCAGGAGGCTGGGGACACCTGCTACCAGCTCTGAGGACAGAGCCTAACATGTTGTGTGTTCCATATACACATAAAATAACAGGTAGTCACTTACGCCCATGTGAACACACGCATGCGTGCGCGCACACACACACACACACACACACACACACACACACGCCTGGCACAGTCTGTTTTGCCCTTTCTGCTCAGTGTGTGTTCAGCAGACATGGGGTCCTGGGGTGGCTGTGCCCCTCCTGGGTGTGGGCCTGACTCACCGACATTAGTGGGGAAGATATCTTCGTTGTTGATCTGCACCTCAATCCAGTCCATAAGCAGGTCCATGTAGCGGGGCGCGGACAGCGCCGTGGGCTTCCGGAAGCGCTGCTCATCCTGCCAGCGGTACTCGTACTTGGGGCCCCCGGACATGACTGGGCACGACTGCTCGGTGCAGCCATCGCTGATGGTGCCATAGATGAGGTTGACGCGGTTGAAGAAGTCCACCACATGCACGGCCACCCAGTCGTTGAGATCCTCGCCGGGCGGCAGCTGCACGGCCAGCCGCAGGTCCAGTCCTGCGTTCAGGGATGCCTGTGCGCGCTTGTGCAGTTCAAAGCGCTGCGTGCCAGGCTCAAACTTGCGTTTGGGCCTGAATGTCTTGTCCTTGTTGAACACTTGTTTCAGGAATGGGTTTGACATCTTAGTGGCACACCTGATTCTCAGAACAGGAAGCAGAGAGCACGGGGCACAATGGTGGCCTGTGCTGTAGGTCCCTAGAGGCCTGAAACAGGAGAGGACAACCTTAGTGCTGGGCTCGTGCACAGACTGCCATCTCAGCAACCAGCAGGCTGAGGCAGGAGGATCACAATCTTATACCAGTCTGGGCCACACAGGAACAACTGGGAGGCTAGTCCTCACACACACTTATAATCCCAGTACCCAGGAGGCTGAGGCAAGAGGATTGCCCCAAATTCCAGATGAGCCTGGGATGCAGGGTAAGGACTTGGGAACCTTGTATGCATAGGGACTTTTCTGAGCTGTTCTAGAAACAAACATCATGCTTGCAGACTTCCGGCAGGAAAGGGCTTCACCAAAAGAGGCAGGTTCCTAGGAACCATGAGGTCACATCACAAAAATGATGGTCTCAGAGATGCCTGTGCTCTCCCGAGTCCTGACACGGACCAGGGACTGCTGTGACAGCTGCTTCAGGAAACATGGGGACCGTGGAGGTGACAAAAACAGGTGGAGGTGCCTGCAACAAGAAATGCCCAGGTCCCCAGCACCTCAGGACATGTCTCATGTGAGCAGAAGTTATATACAGACGAGGAAGAGTCCCAACATGAGGTTACCCAGGATTAGCTGGGCAGCCCTTCATTCAATCATCAAGTCTTTTCTTCCAAGAGCTGGGGACAGAACCTAGATTTCAGCCACGTCACTGTGCCACGACCTCTGCCAGGAGGACCCACTGCACCGTGCTCCCTGAGATGGGCTGGGCCATAATGAAAGGCGACTAGAGATGGACCTTGGGGCATAGCCGTGAGATGAAACAAGGGTGCTTGGGAAACTGGAGAGACAGCGCAGACCAAAGGGAAGTTGGGATGGGGAGTGGCATGTGGTGTGGGCAAGCCCCTCCCACCAGAGGCAGCACCACCTTACTCACGATAATAACTTGTGTGTCTTTTTTACAGACAGGGTCTCATGTAGCCCAGGCTGGCCTCCAAGTCACTATGCAGCAGAGGATGGCCTTGAGTTCTCCACCCTCTTGCCTCTACATTGTGACTGCTGGGACACCAAGCTCCACGCGGCTGCGTATTTGACCCTCTTAACACTCCCGTCAATCCTCGGCACTTCTGCCTTTTTTCTTATAGTCTGTGACCACCACGTTGTGCCTGCAGGGCGCCTCAAGGAGAGTGGAAGAACTGAAGTCACACCTCCACCCAGAGCTATGATGGCCCTGACTACAGAACCCAGTTTTCGCGCAGGGTTCACAGATGGACAAGAGAAAGACACTGAGCCTGGGCCCCCACATGCTGGCTGTACCTTAGCCCTGCATGGGAGGAAGAGTCTGACAGACAGCTAAGTGTGGTGGGACCACACAAAAGGGACACACTATGGAACTGCGTGATGGGAACTGTCGAGATGTGAGGCTGGGGAAGGACATCATCGTTCACAGGGTGATGGAATGTTCTAGAATTAGAGGAGTGACTGTACAACTTAGCCGGAACTTCATATTGTGCTATGCGCCTTAGACCTGCAAGGGAGCCGCAGGGCGCACAGATCAGGAAGTCATGAGACCGGCACCAGAGCAATCTGCTCACTCCCTCGCACGCTGGAGATGAGAAGCAGATGCTTCCCTGGGGCTGATGCTGGGGCAGCTCCAACGTTCCCAATCTCATTTTAGAGGCAACGCCGCTATGGGGAAAAAAATCTAGGAAATAAGACGGTTTATATAAAGCGAGTGCGGCTTGGGTCCAGGTGCAGGGAGATTCTGTTACAAAAATGAAACAAGAGCTTCCTACGTGGTTCAACCTGTGATCAAAGCGCGCTGGGGCAGAGGCAGGTGGGTCTCTGAGAATTCAAAGCCAGCCTGGTCTACAGAGTGAGACCATGTCATAATCAATTAAAACAAATGGAGGTTGACAACTATACGACAGACAGTGAGCCCATGCGGGGGTCACCATGGACATCAGTCAAGGTGGGGTACCCGAGGCAGGAGCTCATGGGCAAAGAGTCTGTGGACACCAGATGGCCCAACTTCCCCACAGCATGTCCACCGCACCCCACCACCATCGCACACCTGACCAGTACTTCACAGCCTTCTGAGGAAATGCTACCTCCATTCCAGACAGTTCTCCTGACCCAAGACTGCTCTCCGGCCACAGTGGCCACTGGGCCAGAGGCTTCATACAGGGTGTGCGGGCAGCATCCTTGGCCTCCCACCCACGGCACACCACACTGGGTATTACGCAGTTCTGGACAGCCAACCGTCCCCCACCACAACCCAGGGTCCCCTGAAGAGACGGCGAGGCATCGATTCCTGCTCCTGGACAACGCCCCCCCCCCCGCCCTCCCGGGTACGGAATTGACAGTTGGCTAGTTTGGCCTGTGGGAGGAACTGAGGCTGGACAGTGATACGCATTGTACAGCTGAGGTGTCAGACGCCTCGAGGAATCTGCTGACACATGCTCCCAGGGCTCGCCTTGCTTCTGTGTCTTCCTGCTTTAACCCTATGCCCCTGACCCCTTAGACAGGCTGACCAGCCTGCGCCTCCCTGAGAGGCGATTACTTAAGGCAGGCCACCAGTTTTTCCTTTCCTATCTTTCTGAGGCAGGGCCTTGAGTAGCCCAGGTTGGCCTTTACTCCTGGCCATCTTGTCTCCCGGTCCCATACACAGAGCCTTGGGTGCCCCTGGTCTTCCAGGGCTGGGCAGCACAGCACTCAGGGCGGAGCAGTGCCCACCTCCCCCGCCCGCCCCCCACCTCCCGCCCCCCCCCGCCTGCATATCTTCACTATGACTGTTCCCTGCCCTGCATTTGCAAGCCAGTCTTCCGTGCCTCGCCTCCACCATCTCTGAACCAGGCTCAGTTTACTGGAGTGGCGGCGGCTGGGGCAGGGCCTCTTCTGCCACTGGCTAGTCACTGGTCTCGGGGCTTTCCTGGGGAAATCTCTGGGGATTCCCTCCAATGCTGTCACCAAGCTGTGTCAAGCAGGAGCTGGGGCCACCAAGGGGAGGTGCGAAGAGTCCTCTGGAACCTCCCAGCTCTGGGGCTGGCCTCAATGGCCTCAAGGGACTATGGGAAGGAACAACCCTCTCAGTTGGGTCTCACCCCTCACAGGGGATGCCTCCAGGGGCCTAGACCAACAAGGTTCTGGAAGTTTCTCTCATTCGTCTGGTTCTTCGGTTTTATCTGAGAGTCTGTCCTCCCACTTCAGCCTCCCACTGGCTGGGCTGACACCACCATGCTAGCCTGATGTGGGTCTTCCCCTCCTTGTTCCATAGTGTCCTGCACTCCCACCAACACTTCTAGACACGGAAGCAGCAGAAAGCGTTCTGTAGCCCCTCACACCCCTATGTCCTCTTAGGAAGTGGGATGGTTTTTGTTTTTAAGGGAGAAGCAAATATTTTCTTTTCTTTCTTGAGACAGTGTTTCTCTGTCCTGGAACTCCTTCTGTAGACCAGGCTGGCCTTGAACTCAGGGATCTACCTGCCTCTACCTCTTGAGTGCGGGGATTAAAGTCCTGCACTACCACTGCTGGTGCAAATATTTTCTACAAACTCCAGGGATCAAAATCATTGCTGTTTGTTAGAAACAAACATTCTCCAGCACAGAGACCTAGACTGGCCGTAACCTGTTACCCTCCACCCCGCAAAACCCCTGGTCACCGTCTGGGTGCCTCCTCTCAGGTCCTCTTAGTTGACTTCCAACAGCTGCTCTGAACTGGATGCCAGCATCTGCGGGTCCTCTTCTCGGGGCTGTCCCACTGACAGACAAGACGTGACAGACACTTAGAACCTTCTAGAAGGACACAAGGTAAGCAGAGACTGCTCTTCTGCCCCAGCACACATAGGATCCCCCCCTACCCGGTTCTGAAAACAAAACAAGAAAACAGAGCTCTAAGCAATAAGGAGCTGACCCCGCCCAGGCCACGCGCAGGGCTCAGGAGCCCAGGGTCACCCACTTCCTTCCGGAGGTTTCCACATCCGACCGTTGCCTTGGTGACAAGGCCCGAGCTGCTTCCATGTGCTCACTCTGTGGCAGGGTGGCCCAAAACCTGAACAGAGCTCGGCCTCAAGGCCACCTCCACAGAGAAAGGGTCATTGGGAGTGGCTTGGGGACAGCGCCCCAACAAAGACAAGACAAAGTTGATGTGTGGCCTCTGCACACTACCTCTGTTGTGACTCGGGTCGCTGCTGATACTGTTTCTAAACCCTTATTGGGGTGGGACCACATCCTGGGTCCCTCGAGGGGGACCTCTCTAACAATGACCATTTTCTACAGGGCAGTAGGCACAGATCTATTTTGCAGATGAAGAAACTAGGGTCAATTCTCCTCTTTTTGTTTTGGACATGAGGTCTCAAAGCGTAGCCCAGGCTAGAACAGAACTTAATAGCTTCCCTTGTGTTTATTTGGAATTGTTTACAATGGTGTACATTCTGGTTTTCTGATCTAAGTACAGAAAGAAGGAAAAAAACTATCATCAGATAACCAAAAGAAAGGGATGGAGCCCCACCTAGAACTCCCTAGTGAGGGGCTGGGGGCGTGGTCAGAGGTGGAGCCCCACCTAGGATACCCCAGTGAGGGGCTGGGGCGTGGTCAAGGTGGAGCCCCACCTAGGATACCCCAGTGAGGGGCTGGGGCGTGATCAGGGTGGAGCTCCGCCTAGAATCCCCCCAGTGAGGAGCTAGGGGTGTGGTCAGGGTGATGCTTGACTGGCCTGTATTCAAGGGTTCCCTAGGGCAGTCCCACTTGGGCAAGGAAACGATGGAGGACTGCCATAAGATGGTCCTCAGAAAAGAGAACTCAACTGCACAGAATCCTCCTGCTCTAACAGGTTTTGCCTTTTCTGGTTAAGACATCCGAAGCAGGGCATTCTGAGAAAGCCAGATCTATTCCCGACTGCTGGGGATTCCTGAAAACTTCCCTCAGTGACATCAGACTTTCGGAGTGGAGGGGATCTCCACAGCTCAGCTAGGACAGGCCGCGGAGATGGCCCCTAGGTACTTTTCGGAGTATGGGGGTCGTGCGGGGAGTTCACCCGTGAGCTGGGCCATCCCACCTGCTGAGAAGCCCGAGGCCACACGCTGAGCGTCTGGACCCTCTTTGTTCTGCTTCAGCTTTTAGACTGTGCCTCACGGAGTCTCAAGATCTTCCTGCCCCTCCCTCAAGCGCTGGCCTGACAGACTTGCCCCACCACGCCTAGCTTTTGAAGTGGCAGTTTGCAGGCTTTCTGAGAAATGAGTAACAGGGCCTTGTGGGTTTCAACATGGGGGGGGGCAGTGAGCTGACTCCATGGGTGAAGGCACTGCCTGAGTATCCCAGGAATCCACATGGAGGAAGAAGAAACTAGACTCTTCCCTCCTGGGGATGAGTGCAAACTTCTTTAGGTTCAAATAAAACCCCTCAGCATTGCATCATGGAAAGAGAGAGGCGTGGTGGTCACACTCCTGTGCCTCAGATGCCCCTCTTCTGGGAGGCCTAGGGCAGGACTGCAGACAGGCCCTTCCCCCAGTGAGCCACAAGGAAGGCAGTGTCTGACACCAGAGTGAGTCCTAAGGACAGCTGCGGACTCAGGTCGTGTCTCTGTGACTGAGAGCCAGTTCACCTCACACTCACTCAGCCTTGGTGCAAACTGCAAACTCTCCCGCCGTGGTGCCAAGGCAGCACTTGGGAAGCTGAGGCAGGAGGATTGTCACAGAATGAGTCCATTCAGCAAGAGGCTTGTGTTTCAGTTACAGTGAACGTCATCATGCCTGGGTGTAGTGTGCAGGACACACAACAAGACAGCGCTGTCTCTTTAAAAAAGAGTGATTCCATGCGAGGCTGCACAGAGATGCTGTGTCTCAGAACCTAACCGGAAGAGAGACAACAGACCTGACTGTAGTCGGTGGGAACTCTCGGTACGACAGACATCCCGTGTCATCTGCGCATGAGCAAGTGGACTGCAAACATTGCACAGACGTGTACCCAATAGTAAATAGTTCTAGATTTCTTTTTTTTTGAGACAGGGTTTCTCTGTGTAACCCTGGTTGTCTTAGAACTCACTCTGTAGACCAGGCTGGCCTGGAGCTTACAGAGTTCTACCTGTCCCTGCCTCCAGAGTGCTGGGATTAAAGTCATGTGCCACCGTGCTGGGACATAAAATACAAACTTTAAAATAAAAAAATAAGCCCCCTGGCAGTGTGCAGAGAGACCCCTTGTTGGCGGTGGTGTTCTATCGGTCAGGGCAGAGCAGATGGCGTCCCTCGTTCATCCTGGTTTGATGCCAGGCTTGGTGGCCGAGGCTGCCTTATGCCCAGGACTCATGAAAACCAAACCAAACCAAATCCAGCCCGCCGCGCACTGCGAAAGGAGGAAGACAGAAAGACCTGCAGACAGCCGCGCCACCCAGAGACCTGCCCTCCAGCGCAGGGCACTGGAGCTGTAGTTGCCCATTAGTAGTTGCTCCAGATCAGATGAAGGATGCCGCCCGCCTGCAGGGGAAGCACCGCAACACGCCAGGATGTGGCGGTCAGATGGGGGAGGGAGAAGAGGGGCAGCATGAGCACTGGAGAGAGATTCACCTAGAGACGGAGGTGGAGAGGCGCTGTGAGGAGCCAGTCCTGCCACCGAGGCCACAGTGAGGTCCCAGCCTGAGGGCCACATCTGAGTCTGTCAATATTCCCTCTAGAGACCATGGGCACGAGCTGCTGGGGACAATGTGGGTGTCCAGGGGCCATGCAGAACTGGCCCCATCTCTCACCAGAGGCAGCAGAGCTTGGTAGAGTGGGCCCCGAGCCTAGCCCAGTGGAGCAGGCCCTGGTGGTGGGGGTGGGGGTGGGGGAGAGCCAACCCTGCCACCCATCTGCTGTGAGGTACCACAGGCACACCCACCTCTCCCCTCACCACCTCTGGCAGTCGGAAAGCTGCCCATAGGGTCATGAGCTCTGGAGAGCGGCCCTGCCCCTCACTAGCTGCCCAGTAGAGCGGGCCCTGGTGGAGGACAGGTGAGCCAGCCCTGAGGGCGTGGGGAAGCTCGTCTGTCCTCCACTGCCAAGAGGCGATGCCTCCCCTCGACGCCTGAAGTGGGAGAGCTGGCCCTGGGGTCACTGGCCCTGCACATCCACTGGCTGCAGCACCTGCCTGCACAGCACAGGGAAGCTGGGAAGCAGCCTGTGGAGTCCGCTTCCTCCGTGGTCCTTTGTTCCCTCCCCAGCACCAAAAAGGACAAATACCACTAACCAAAATGTTAAATCTCTCACTTCACACTTAGGGAGCAACCAGTGCTGGGGTGGAGAGACCAGTGCGTGAGCACACGACCCTCCGGCAAGGACTGGGGTTTGGGGTCAGTTCTCAACCCCCACAGGGCATATCACAAGCCTCTGAACTGCAGCCCCCTGGGGATCGGATGGCCTCTGCATCAGCCATACACACACATGCAGGCAAGCACTCGCACCCATAAAATAAAAATAAACACATCTCTGTTTACATGACACGGTCTCAGCACTCACCCCACAGGCACATAGGAAGAAATAAAACACAAGGTCAGGGGATCCCAAGGGACCACAGGACGGAAGAGCAGGCTCCTCTCAAGGTGTCCTCCAACCTCCATAAGCTTAGCTTACACACGCACACTAGATAAATGTAAGAGGAGTAGTAGTAATAATAATAGTAATAATAATAATGAAAACATTGATAGCTGGGCAGTGGTGAAAAAACAAACAAACAAAAAAAGTAAAGAGAAGGCAGACAGTGGTGGTGCACACCTGGCAGGTGGAGACAGACAGATTACTGTGAGCTTGAGGCCAGCATGGTCTACACAGCAAGCTCCAGCTCCAGGACAGTCGGGCTACATAGAGCCACTTAGAGAGAGATCTTGTCTCAACCCCTACTGCCAAAAGAAGGGAATCACCACACATTTGCGTGATGGAATAAATGTCATGGAAGCTTCTAGAACTCTGTGAGAGCCAAATACAGTTTTACATTTTCTGGTAGTTTCATAAAAGAAAAAAAAGAAAGATGCAATGTATAATATATTCAGATTTTTGCTAATTTATGATGCGCTTCTGTCCCATTATAAACCCATTATAACTGGGTATATCCATCCTGCAGTTCTAGTCCTTGGGAGGCTGAAGCAGGGGAATCTAACACTGTCCTGGGCTGCCGAGGGAATGACAAGCCAGCTGGGGTGTGTGTGCCGCATGATTCTGTCTCAACATAAGCTTAAACCAGGAGCTGGAGTCATAGCTCTGTGCACAGCAGCGCTTGGCTGCTCTCGTGGAGGTTTGGGGTTCAAACTCCTGAACTCACAGGAGAGGCTCCCTCAGGCAAGCAACACACATACGCACACAACAAAAACTACATTTACCCTAGGTTAAAGGCATGCCGTCCGCAGAGCCTGAAGGGCACCCCAACAGCCAGCCGCACAGTGTACTGCAACATCGTCCTTGTCTCGGGGTGACACAAAGAGGGGGGACCCTCTGCTCACTCCATGTCTCTGGTCCCAGACACATAAACTTCAATTCAAGCCGGGCGGTGATGGCGCACGCCTTTAATCCCAGCACTTGGGAGGCAGAGGCAGGAGGATTTCTGAGTTCGAGGCCAGCCTGGTCTACAAAGTGAGTTCCAGGACAGCCAGGGCTACACAGAGAAACCCTGTCTCGAAAAACCAAAAAAAAAAAAAAACAAAACTTCAATTCAAACATATGTTTCTATCACTTTCACTCTACCCTAACATTGAAATTAATGGGTCAGTACTTACCATTTCCCCCCACACCACACTGGGAGGAATCCAGGCCCATAAATCCACACCCTAAATTAATGTTCTGCTGGTGAGCCCTCACAGGGGTGGGGGGGATTCTAGGCGGGGCTCCACCCTGACCACACCCCCAGACCTTTTGCTCTTTTTTTCTTTTTAAAGATTTATTTTCTATATGTGAGTACACTGTAGCTGTCTTTATACGCACCAGAAGAGGGAGGGTATCGGATCCCATTACAGATGGTTGTGAGCCACCATGTGGTTGCTGGGAATTGAACTCAGGACCTCTGGAAGAGCAGTCAATGCTCTTAGCCACTGAGCCAGCATCTCTCCAGCCTCCTTTTGCTCTTTTTGAGGTGAGATTTCACTAAGTGTCCCAGGCTGCCCTTGAACTAATGACACTGGAATGGATGGAGATCGAGAAAGGACAGACGGCAGAACCCCCAGGGTGGGACTCTCTCCGTTGTCACGTCTGCTGTTCACTGAGCTCTAATAATAAGCCCAGGACAGGGGCGGTTAAAACCTGGTTTCCGGAAGCTGACAGAGCCGTGTCTCAGGTTACCTGCTCCTGCCTTTGCAATGGTTAAGTCCGTGGTCTCCAGCACCTCTCTGAAGCCTCATCACTTCCAGAGCTAGTAACTGCTTCCTCCATGCTGAAGGAAACACTGGCTGACTTGAGTTTCCTTACTGTCCCCGTGTCCCCTGCCACTCCCTGAGCTCCCAACTCTGCATAACGGTAGCAAGTCAGAAACCAAAGTTACGAGGATACTCGTGGGCTCTGGAATAAGCAAAGCGGTCCTTTGCCTTGCCTTAACTCTACCTGTACTTTGGCTGTAGGCACTTTATGGAGCCTAGGGAAAGGGTGGAGGGAGAAGGTAGGACAAGCAAAGGTATTGGCGCACACCTTTAATCTCAGCGTTCAGGAGGCAGAGGCAGGGTGTCTCTCTGACTGCCAGGATAGCCTGGGCTAGATCTAACAGGAAAGAAAGAAAGAAAGAAAGGAAGGAAGAAAGAAAGAAAGAAAGAAAGAAAGAAAGAAAGAAAGAAAGAAAGAAAGAAAGAAAGAGAGAGAAAGGGAAAGGAAAGGAAAAAGAAACTGGGCCAAAGCTAACTTTTTGTGATCTGTTTTTGAGTCTCCCCTATCCAACCTTTTCAATGGCTAATTTAGGGGAGGCCAGGGAGTGCTGAGGGGGCAGAAGTGAGGATAGAACCCAGGGCTTTCCACACACAAGGCAAGAGCCCAGACCTTCAATGAATTTTTACCAGAAACGTGATCATTTCAAACAAATGAGTCAGAGAAGGATAGGATGAAGGATCTGATCCAGCAGCTGGAGGATAGCCTGTGCTATCTGGGATCTCAAATATTAAACATGCTTTTGATCCATGTCGCTCCCTTTCTCCCTCCTTTTGACAGATCCAGGTCCCCAGCGCCCACTTTGGGTCCTGTTGTTGGACACTGTCATCCTGAGGGATGAGGTCCCGCCGCCCGCCTTGGCCCTCCGAGGACCCACCTGGCCGTCCGGAGCCGACTCCCGCCTCACCGAGTCTCGGGCCGCGCCCTCGGAGGGACACGCCGCACGCCCCGCCCAGGCCGCGCCCGCCAGCCGGATTTACTTCCCTTAAAGGGAAGGGGCCCGGATGGAGGCGTGGCAGCCGAGCTCCGAGGATCCTCGTATGAAAGGCAGCAGGACGGGCGCTGCTCATTGGCTGGAGTCGTGCGGATGAGGGGCGGGACGAGCCCTCCCGGGCTGGCTCCGGAACTGGCGCCAGCCCGAAACGCAAGCGTGAGGCGCTGTGGATGGGGTGGAGCCTGGGGGCAGACTGGCATTACCAGTTGCCAATTGTAACTGGAGTGAGGCCAGACTTGAGGCGGTGCCAGATTCAGGAGCAGAGCCAGACCTGCGACAGAAGTCAGGAAGGTGGTGGAGTGGGTGTGGTGACAGGCTAGACGGGGGCGGAGCCATGCGTGGGGCGGGACCTGAATTGTAGGCGGGGCATGTCTGGGCAGGGCGGGACCAGAGTTGGAAGCAAAATCAGGCTGGGGGCGGGGATGGCGCGGCCGGGATCCAAGGCGCGCGCCGTTGGTTGGTGCGGCGTGACGGGGCGTGGCGCGGGAGGCGCCGTTGGTTGGTGCGCGGCTGGAGGGCGCGGCGCTGGCGGTGCCGATGTTTGCTTACGGTCGGCTAGGCCAGAATATGGCCCTGCTGCTGTTTCTGGGCATGACAGCAGCGCTGGCCCGGGGCTGCCTGCAGTGCGACCCCAATTTCTCGGAGAAGTTCTCCTTCTATCGTCATCACGTGAACCTCAAGTCGTGGTGGGTGGGTGACATCCCCGTGTCGGGGGTGCTGCTCTCCGAGTGGAGCCAGAACACGATGAAGGAGCTCCATCTGGCCATCCCCGCCGAGATCAGTGAGCGGCGGAGCCCATCCCAGGGTGAGAAGAGCAGCAGGGACCCGGCAGGGCCACTCATTTGCTTCCTTTCCCTCCTGTCCTTAGCCCGGAAGAAGCTATATCAAGTGGCAGAAGCCGTTTACCAGAGGATGGACCAGCTGTACCAGGGGAAGATGTACTTCCCAGGTAAAGAGAGAAACTGAGGTGGGGCCGGTGCGAGCTGCTAGGCACCTGAGCCTGACCGATCTGCTGTGACTCCCACATCAGGATATTTCCCCAATGAGCTGCGGGCCATCTTCCGGGAGCAAGTGCACCTCCTCCAGAACGCCATCATAGAGAGTGAGCAGTGGGTTCCACAGAGAGGACGATGCACATGGCCGCTGACACTTCAGGGCTGGGAGCACTGGAAAACAGGGTTCGGGTTCGGGAAGGACTGATTCTGCAGGAGGTCCTTTTGCGTAAATGGTCGCCAGCATACCCATCATCCACTTATTACTGTCAAACTAGTCTCCTGGTGGCACCTGGGAACATTGTACCCACCTTTCCCTTAGGTTATCCCCATCTTTCACTGGGGCCTCCCTTAGGACCCCTTCCTGCACCCATGAAACTCATGTAGCACATGCCTGTGATCCCAGCACTCAGAAATGAGGGAATGAGGCAAGAGGATTGCCACAAATCACAAGGCAGCCTAGGCTAACTTCTCTGTGCCAGGGTATCCTGGGCTACAAAACAGAAGTGGGGCTGAGGTGTTGAACTCTGGGCCTTGTCAGAAGGCACTGTCCTGTTATGTCCCCCCCTCCCCAGGCCGCATCGACTGTCAGCGTCACTGCGGTAAGTGAACTGTGGTCTAGGCTAAGGGCCACAGTGGCAGTGGCCCAGGCTAGGGAGGGCCCAGGGGAGCCTGGGGCTGCCTCTCATGTATTGCAGGCATCTTCCAGTATGAGACCATCTCCTGCAGCAACTGCACAGACTCCCATGTCATCTGCTTTGGCTACTACTGCAAGTATGGCTCATGGAGCAATCCCACTGCCCCTGGGGTTGTAGGCAAGGAAGGGGACCTGGGCCTTGGGGATACTCCACCACCAAGCCCTGTGTCCCCCCCAGGTCATCGGCACAGTGGAAGTCAGCTGTACAGGGCCTTCTGAAATACATGTGAGCTGGGGCTTATTGGGTACCAGGATGTGGAGAGGAGGCCACTAAGGGGGGCCACTTGGTCCCCTAACTCCAAACCTACTGTCATTGTAGAAATACCTGGCACAAGTAAGTTCCTGCTGGAATCCAAGGTTGCATGTGTGCCTTGTGGTGAGGGTGGTGACCTTGCCCACACCCTTCAAGGGTCTCCATGTTCAGCTGGAGGACGGGAGCAAACCATCCCGGCTGAAGGGTCTTCATGAGACCCAGGCTTCCCTGAGTTGGTGGCAGACCTGGAGGGTCTAACTGGAGCTCCATTCTATTTCAGACAGGATGTAAAGATGAGGTAAGACCAGGCCTTCCACTGGAGATTGGGGGGGCAGGTGAGGTGGGGAGTGGGGAGAGGGTGGAGTGAGGGGCCTGTGGGTTAGAGTAGGAGGGGATGCTGCTGCGCAGGGCTGTGTGCCTGAGGGCATACGGCCATCTGTAGTCATACCTGCCTGTGTGGTCAATGCACTGCCTGAGCCATGCTGTGTTTCTTCTCTGCGGCCTCAACTTGGACGTGCAGAACCACCCCAGCCTTGTGAGTGAGCTGGGGCTACAAGGAAGCAGGTGGCCTGTGGAAAGCATAGAACTCCAAAGTCCCCCCATGCCCTATCGAGGCTTGTCATTGTGGGTGTTGGGGAGGGCCCATGACCCACTGTCACACTTTAGGATTTAAGAACAGGCAGGTACTAGGTGTAGTAGTGCATTCCTATTATCCCAGCCTTCCAGAAGCCTGAGGCAGGAGAATTTTAGGGGCTAGCTTGGGCTATATTAATGCGCTATGGGAGGCAGTTTAGGAAGGGAGGCAGGAGGGCATATGCGTACAGACAATGGGCTTAGAGTACCTCCTCTTCATCCCCCAAGTTTTTCACCGAACATAAAGTGTCTGGAACCTCAGCATCTGGTCAACCTGACCTTGGAAAATGCCTCTGAGTATCTGACCCAGCACTGACAGTGGCTGCCAGCCCCCAGCCTTGGCAGGGGCCAGAACTCAACTACACGGTGGCAACCTATTCCTCTGGAGAGGCTAGCTGCTGCCTTCCTCAGGTCACCCCCCCGAAGTCACCACCTCCCATGGAGCCCAGGCTGGGCCGGGGCAGGGGAGGGCAGGGAAATGGGCTTGTGTAAGATAGTGGGGAACCCCCCAGGGTAGGGCCGAGATTTTTGATTAAAATGCCCTGACTTTTCTCATGAAGAACAATTCTTTATTGCCAGATCTGGCTGGTTTGTTAATGTAGCTGGTGGCACGCATTTCTCCTGAACATGATGTGCGGGTGTGGAAGGGAGGGACCAAAAAACTGGGGTGATTATGGGCAGGGTTGCAGAAGGGATGTTGAGTTTTTGTTGAGGTGGGATGTCTAGTACTCCAGTATGGTTTGGAGCATGTCTGGAGCAGATGACCTTGAACCTGATGGTCCTGCCTCTACTTACTTCCTCAGTGCCGGATGACAGGTGTGTTAGCTGGGCATGCCTGCACTGTAGCTTGACCTTGAATTCTCTCAGCCTTGGGAAGGATGATGCAGTGCAGGTAAAAGCTGGGGCAGGTTAGTGACCCAGGTCAGAGAGATAGGTGGGCCACACTAGCAGCGAGCAGGTAACCAGAGATAGGCTGGCTGGCTTGACTGGGAGAAGTTGATGCAGGAGACCCAGGGACTCACTTTTGTTTTGGTGTCCTCTACTTGGTTTCCTTGTCAGCATGTCCCCAGGCCTCACAGACAGGAGTATCTCCATGCACATCCCTACAGTTCTTGTTCATGGGACAGGTTGCAAGTTAGTTTTAACAAGGAATACACATGGCAGCATCTCGAGTCCCTCCTTCCAATGGATTGGGACAGAGCAGTCTGAAGAGGATGAAGAGGGACATGGTGTTGTGTTGGGAGCTCCAGCTGCACTCTGGCCAGTCATCAACCTTGCTGAGGACTACCTCTGTGGGTCCTGGTTAGGGCTGGCAGGATGTTAGAGCAGTGGGAGAGAGTGCTGCATGGAACTCAGATGGGGCGAGGCCTCAGGCACAACATCTGGGGCTTCACTTGCAAAGGAGTCTTCCTTTCCCCATCAATGGAGTGGCAGTGAACCGCTGAGACAGAGCAAGGGCCGTTTTCAACTGAAGGTCCTGTTCTCCCCTCAGAGCCCATAGGAGCAGTTAGGACGCTGGAGAGTGGAAAGGTGGCTCTGCAGTTAAGACTTTTGCGGAGGACTCAGGTTTTCCCATACAGGGTGGCTCACAACTACCTGGAGCTGGGTTCCAGGGAACCCAGAACCCTCTCCTGGCACGAGGTACCTTTGTTTTTTCTTTCAAGATATGGTCTCCCTGGCTATCCTGGAACTTGCTCTGTAGACCAGGTTGGCCTAGAACTCAGAGATTCCCTTGCCTCTGGCTTCCAAGTGCTGGGATTAAAGGTGTGCATCACTACAAATGTTTTAAAAAGGGGGTAATGGTCAGTGTTTGCTGCACATGCCTAAGGACCTGAGTTTGAAATTTAGCATGGCAAGTGGAGACCAAAGGAAAGTGACGACACAGGACAACTGTCTTGTGGCTCTATACACACACACACGGCACCTATAGGTGAGCTTTAGGAGTCTAAAAGGCACACTGGGGACTGCTCTAGGGTACTATGGGGACACAACACAGAGACATGTTTTTTGACTCTTTAATGGGTCATTGTGACACCGATCGTCAGCAGCGTGATATATCTCTCTTCACATGGGAATGTCGACAGCAAATCAATCATGTAACATCATAGAGCTGGAAGGTCACGTGGGGTCGATAAGAGTACTCTACATGCTAAAGTGACAGTTGTCCTCAAAGGAACACCAGAATGTCTATAGACCACCGTCACCTCTGAGGAAGGCTCAGCTTGTGCCCAGCTACCTGGTTATAGCAAGTGTCCGTGTTGGGGTCTCTTCACCTTATCCAGGAACAGCTGGGGAGTGCCGAATGCTCCCAGGATGCACACCCTCCACTGCAGGGCACTCAGCCCTCCACAGCTGCAGGGACAAGCCCATGATGTGTAGTGACAAACCGAGGGGCATACATTGCACTCCTCCACTGACTCCCACAAGAGGACCCCAAGACAGACAATTCTGTTGAACAGAAGAAAATCAAAGGGCCATCCCTGCTGTCAGCAGCTGAGCTGAGGAACCACCCACAAGGATACTTTGTCCATCTGGCCTCGCAGGCTGTAGAGGAGGAGCATTAACAGCTGGCCTGATCACCTCTCCACAGAGGTCACCAGTTGGGATATTCGAGGACAGCAGCAGCTGAAAGGGTTCCTCCAGAGGCAGCATGGGGACAGAGGAGTGGGGCCACATCGGTGTGTTTGCTGTAGCCCTGCAGTCCCCACAGCCGCCTTTGAGAATGGAAGTGGAGCAGGACCCCTTGCTGGCTAGGGTCAGGATGGCCTTCCTTGCCAAAGGAGTGCGGGTCAGAATAAAGGATAATAAAATTAAGTTGATGCAACATAGGACCTCAGGGTCACACAGTGAAGGCTGGCGGTAAATTAATGCTGGGTGTGGAGACAGCACACACGACAAGGGAGAGGTAAGACCCAGCCCATCTTTCTGTGGCCTCTGCACATTCTGGACTCTGCAGGCTCAGCACTGAGCCAGTGTGATCCTCATCTCCTCCAGCAGGCTGCTGAGCAGCGCGGCGTCGCTGCACTTCCCATCTACTGACACGGAGCTCTCGCCCTAAGGGATGGACAGGCACAAGCACATACTGACCATGCTCTCGTGTGTGTGTGTGTGTGTGTGTGTGTGTGTGCGCGTGTGTGTGTGTGTGTGTGTGTGTGTGTGTGTGTGTGCGCGTGCACGTGTGCAGACGGGGTGGGGTGGGGGCTGGCTGTAAATGTCACCTCTCCTACCCTCAGCTGGAGCATAGACCTCACTTTATTTTTTGGAAGCTATGTAGCCCCAACTTGCCTGGAATCCAGTGACCCTGCCTGTCTCCAGAGTGCTGAGATGGCAGGTGTATAGCGTACAGCCTTCAGGGCCCGAGACAGTTCTGAGTCCACCCTTTCCTTCCTCTTGCCTCGTGTCCCAAACCCAGATGCATCTGGAGGGCCTGGTCTAACTGTGGGAGACGGGCTGCACTCTTGGGATGGGGACCTTAGAGGGTAGCCCTGGACAGGGAGGCATGTGTAGGGGAACCCAGCCTCTTGTTGAGAGCGAGCGCATCCTGGTTGGCTGCAGAGCAGCAGGCACTGCTGTGAGCTCACCTTCTTTACCAGCAGGCAGACATGGTGGCCCTGGATAGAGCGGCTGTACATGGAGGCACAGGAGTCTACTCGCTCCACAACTGCGACAGACAGGGGAGTTAGGTTCATGCTCCCTGGCAGGCCCTCTCCAGCCAGGACTGCCAAGACACAGGAGCTGGGCCCATGCCGAGAAGGCACTCAGGGCTACAGCCCAAGGCCTGGTGCAGGAAGGGACTGACTAGGGGTGGGAGGGTGGCTTCTATGATTTCTGGGATAAAACCACCAAGAGTGATATCAATCACTGTGACATTGCTTACCGGAAAAATGGTGGTAGAAGCAGATCTTTGCCAGAAGATTCTGGAAAGACATACTAATGCCATCGACTTTGATGGAGTTCATACTCAGGTCTCCTGACTCTAGCAACTTAGCAAAGGCATCACTGTGGGAAGACAGAGAGAGCATGATGGTAGGGTCTGGGTGTTGGCTGTCACCTGGCATTAGGAATGCTGAGGCCAAACACCAACGCAGCCTGGGCTACATGTGAGCATCAGAAACTGACGGGCACACAGGGCAGTCCTCCGGGGACAGAGAGGCAACCATCTGCAGTGTCACCTGGCAGAAGACATGGCTAGGGGTGGGGGTGGAGCCTGTGACAATGGCTAAGCACTCATGTCACCCCTGCCTCACAGCCCACACCAAGTTCTACATCATCCTCTCCTCTCCCGAGCTGGGACAGTGTGTCAGTGGGACAGTGGGTGGAGGCACACACCTGTAGCAGGGTGTGGTGATCAGGTACGAGCTACAGCTGAAATGCAGCCGGAAGTCCAACTTCTCATGGGTGGCTCCTTCATCATCCTGCAAGGAGAAAAGCTGTAGGGTGGACTTTCCAGGCAGGCACTTTCTTTCCTGGGATGCCCGGCATCCCCGGGGATGCATAGAGCACATACCTTGGCAATGAAGGACAGCGTGCCTTTGAGCTTCTGGGCCATGACGATGCTCTGAATGGTGAACACAAACTGGGCCTCATTGGAGACGCCTGCTGGGAGACACGGCATTCAGTGGGCCAGCACTGACCCTGGGGTGTCTGTCCTAGCTGCTGGGATGCTAGAGTGACAGAAACAATGGGCACTGCTGCAGCCCAGCCCAATGTCCCAGGTGAAAGTCAGCACGTGTGACTTCACCATGCCCTAAGAGTAGCACATGAGAGACATCAAGAGCTTGGGGCCTTTCACTTCAGCTATCCCTGAAAGCTCTAATTAAGTCCACTGCGTAAGAGCCAAGGTGGCACGTAGAAAAGAATAAAGCTGGCTGACAAAGCAAAGGCTAGGGCCAAAGGGTGGGCTTACCGGGGGGCAGCTGGAAAGGCACGGGCACACCGTCGTGCACTGATGAGCCCTCTGGCCTGGCCATCTTGGTGTTGAGCGAGTCCAGCACGTTGAGCTCCATGTTCTTCAGGAAGCTGTTGCCCTGGTTCTCCAGGATGATGGACACCGTCACTTGGCTGTCCTTCTGTAAGCTGGCTTGGATGTCATACGTCTGCATGAACAAGGGCAGGGTCAAGGACCAGGGACCAGCTGAGGGGAGGGAACTGGAAACTGCCTCTGGGCCTCAGCCCCTCAAAACGCACTCTTCATGGAGCTACACCCCAGTTCCTGTCTTTTTGATTCCTTGAGACAAAGTCTTGTAATGCAGCACTAGTTGGTCTTGATCTTACAATCCCCCTGCCTCTGTCCCAAGGTGCATGCTGCACAGCTGCTCACTTTGTCTCTAGCAAAGCTGTCCTTCAGGTGGCCTGGTCACACCGGGCGCTCCGGCTGTGGCTCGGCTACACTGTGCGGCCAGCTTCGCAAGGCTTCTAAGGATGGGACGGCTCTGCCAATTGCCCTCCCTGCAGCAACCAAGTGTCACTTACCACCTTAATGTAGGGGTTCTCAGCCAGAAGGCAGTAGCTGGACATAGGCTGGGGAGGAGAGACAGCCTCGTCAGTTGTGGGTGACAGGGACTCGTGCTTGGGGATGACCAGTTCCCAAAAAGCAAGAGCCGCCCGATGCTGCTGGGTCATGGGTCCCTCACCAAGTACAGGTCCTACCACAAAGCACAGCTTCCAGAGACCCTGGGTCCTCTCCAAACAGAATGTGGGTGGCACCCTTGGGTCAGCAGGTTGTCAAGCATGCTCACCGGGATAGGCTCCTCCTCTTCCTCTTCTGCAGCCGCACCATTCTCCAGTGGCGCCACCTGCTTCCTCTTGGCTTTCTTCTTGTCCCGTGGCCTCTCCTCCTTCTCCTTCCTGTGCTTCTTCTTCTTGTGTCGGGATGATTTCTAAAGCAGAGTCTGGGCTCAGGCCCCATGTCTCCCACAGAGTCACCCTGTAATCATTCTTTTCCCTCACACTACATGGTGGGGACCTGAGGGGGAGCAGATAGGACAGCAAAGCCAGGAATAGCACAGGTCACCATGGTTGGAGGACGCCAGGCCTGGCAGACACTAGAACCTTGGGCTGACAGGTGAGTGGTAGGAGCTGCTCAGAGGGAAGACTGGCTGCACGGGAAGGACAGCCCTATCGGCCACAGCACAGCACAGATCAGCGAGATTTACTGCATGGGAAGGACAGCCCTACTGGCCACAGCACAGCACAGAGGAAGAAACACTCAGAGCCTATATTCACATCATCCAGGGTCAAATGGACTAGCACTACAGATGGCTGACAGACACGAGGCCCGGTTCTACACTGGAGCAACACATGGCCACAAGCAGGAGCAAGGCTCCCACACAGCACACAGGAAGGCTTCAACATGGGCCTTGGGGCTAGGTCGATGGCTTAGTCATTAAGAGTGCTTGCTGCTGAATCACAATGACCTCAGATCCCACGCCACATACAACTAAAGTATTCTTTAGAAAAACAAAATAAGGGGCTGGAGAGATGGCTCAGAGGTTAAGAGCACTGGCTGTTCTTCCAGAGGTCCTAAGTTCAAGTCCCACTAACCCCATGGTGGCTCACAACCATCTGTAGTGGGATCTGAAGTCCTCTTCTGGTGTGTCTGAAGAGAGCAATACTCATATAAATAAATTAAATAAATCTTAAAAAGAAAAGAAAAGAACATCAGAGATGTTCTCAATGAGAGCCAGATGATAGAGGCCACTCAGTGTGGAACTCCATGACAGGAACTGTCCAGAAGAGGGACATACACAGACAGCAAGTAAATTCGAGATGACTGGGGTTTAGGAGGGGACGTGGCAGACTACTCACAAGGTGAGGCTCCCTACCGGGGTGATGGAAGGTTCTAGAATGAGACTGTGTCATGGTGCACTGCTTAGACATTGCACTGGAAGTACTAGATCCTTCTCAGAGGCTAAAGCAGGAGACTGCAGCCACCTCTCGAGGACAGCACACTGAGAGCCCTGTGAGCATGCCTACTGTCCTGGGCTTCAGGCACAGGCTTGCCAGGGGCCCCTTGCCACAACCTTAGGGTGGCTTGTCTAATGCCTCACCCTTTCTTGGTCACGATCCACGTGGTCCTCCTCCTCATCCTGGGGCTCTTCCCCTTTGAGAACCTCACACTCATCCTTAGGGGGGGTGATAATGCTCGCAGCAAGTCCTTCCTGCAGTCAGGAAGGGCAGGGTCAGTTTTCGGGGAGGGGTGCAGTGGTATTCCAGACTGTTCAGGGGTTCCAGCTTTAGGAGCAGTAAGAGAACTTTGAATCCCACTTAACCAGTGCTGTCTCACTTGAGGGCTGGGGACATCCTCCAAGGGATGCCTTGAGGACAAACGTCCTGCTGGCTACCCCTCTGCCTCATTGAGCCCTGCCAAGCACAGTGTCCCACAGGTCAGCAGACAGAAACCACAAAGTACAGAAGGCCAGCCTACCAGGCTGGACTCCATTTACTGCCACTTGTGTGTGGCTCCGTCTGCAGGGGGCTGCCTGCCACTCGCTGGCTCCTGGGGGTACCTCTGGGGGTGAGACCCTGAGGACACATGGAGCAAGCACTTACCGTGGATGGGGCAGGAACGGGGGCAGCAGCAGGTGGCGGGGTGGTGGACAGCCAGAAGTCTAAGTCCTCACCCTGAAGCCACAAGAAGAGCACTTTTGGCAAAGGCAGGGAGTGCCAGGGGCAAGGGCTGATCTCCAGCCAGCTGCCATTCTCACCTCCCCAGCACAGGCCAGGCCTGACTGCTGTGCAGCCATGGTGAGTCCCAGCTGTGCCCACACAGGTGCTCAGCTGGCCCACTTCAACCATGATGGCAGCCCTGGACAGCCACCAGCCGTGCGGAGGACAGCTAATGACTGCAATGGCATCATGGCAAAGCAGCAGGGCTGGCAGGAGTGGGTATGTGTTTTGAGACAAGTTCTCACAGGCTGGCCTACAAGTCAGGGCAATCCTTCTTCCCCAGACTCCTGAGGACTAGGATCTGTGAAGTGGGCAGGTGGTGCATCCTGGGAAGTAGACCAAACATCACCAAGCATCACACACTAAGCTGTACCTCAGAAGCATCAGTGGAATCCTGCACTTGATCCCAAAACTCAAGAAATAAAATGTATTTTAGCCAGGCCCGTTATCTCACTTACTCAGGAGGCCAAGGCAGAAGGATTCCAAATTCAAGGTCAGCTTGGAACAATTAGTGAGATCTACTCTCAAATGCAATGTAAAAGCAGCCTGAGAGTTCAGTGTAGTGGCACACACCTTCAATCCCAGCCCCTGAGAGGCACAGATCTCTATGGATTTGAGTTTAGCCTGGTCTACATAGTGAGTTCCAGGATGGCTGAAGCTATATAGTGAGACTCTGTCTCAAAACAAACAAGTAAAGCAAGGGCGGGGCTGAGGGGAATTAGAAGGAGGGGGGCTGTGATCAGAAGTAAAGTGAATAAATAATGGCAAAAAAGTAGCGCAGGGGCGTGGCAGGATGTGTGCCCACCTAGAGTGCACAGGGATCCAGCATCTTCCCCACCCCTCAGCTTGCAGCAGCCTAGCCTGCAGATGGTGGCTGGCTCTCTTCCTCACTACTTCCTACTTTGCCCCACAACTCATAGGCAGCTCTACCCTCATACCCAGGCTCAAGCCTCAGGTGCTCACCTTCTTGTCCTTCTTCTCTCTCTCTCTCTCTTTAGGTTTCTTCTCCTTCTTCTTAGGCTTCTTGCTCTTCTTCTCTAACCCGGGCACACCCTCCTTCTCTGGGGACTTCACCATCTCTGCGTTTCTATGTTTCTGGACAGGAAGCTTCTCACTGTCAGCCAGGGGTCTTGGGAGAGGAGGGGATGTGGGGTCACTGGGCTGAGCTGTGGCCCACCCCTTGGACAGCTGGCCCTATGAATCCGGAGGCTCCAGCAAGTGCCCACGACAGCCAAG
Source organism: Tokudaia tokunoshimensis (assembly GCA_036184795.1). Classification (NCBI taxonomy): domain Eukaryota; kingdom Metazoa; phylum Chordata; class Mammalia; order Rodentia; family Muridae; genus Tokudaia; species Tokudaia tokunoshimensis. The sequence goes on along the minus strand of BTHU01000007.1, from coordinate 1,326,497 downwards.
GTGCCAGGAGTCCAGACACTGTGCCCTGCCCAAGAACCCCAGTATTCCCTCCCACTTTTTTTGTATGTGACAGTGTATGTCCGCGCTCATGTGGGATGTGGGTATGTACATGTTGGTGCACACATGACTATGGTCACATGGAAGACAGAGGTCAATGTCAGGTGTTTTTTCTGGCCCTCTCCACTCTATCTTTAGAGACAGGGTCTCTTACTGAACCTGCAGCTTCCTAATTGGGCCAGGCTGGCAGCCAATGAGTTCCAGGGATCATTCAGTGCCTCAGCTGCTAGGGTTGTATCTTAGTGAGTGCTGGGAAATAAACTCAGGTACTCAGGCTCACACAGTAGGCGCTATACTGAGCCACCACCACAGCACACAGCACCCCCACCCCTCAATGTCCCCAAGCCCATGTACTTTCAACCTTAGGCTAAGGACTCTCAGCATCCTGGGAATGGGGACCTCACCGCCCCAGGCACAAGCCCACCCAGGGGTGTTTCTCACCCCTCACTTACTTATCCAGGTCAATATCCAGTGCCCTGTAGGGGTCATTGGGGTCTTTGTCATCCTCGTCACTAGGCAAAGCATTCTAAGGGAATGGAAAGGTCAGGGTTCAGTCAACTAACAACCATGGGCTCTCCTGGAGGCCCCTGTCCCTTCTGTTCCGAATAACAACTGTCCAGACAGTCACACCCACACCCACATGTGTCCTGGGTTGTAGTTCAGCCTGGAGCTCTCAGCCTTCAGAGCACACACAGCTGGGGCTGCCAGCTCAAGAGTGGAGTAAATTATTGTCCATCATGGAGGGCTTGTGCAACAGGTCAATGTGTGCCTGTCTGCACATAGGGAGCCTGCCCTTTTAGGGACACACAGACAAGGCTAAAAAGAGCTGGGAAGGGGCTAACCTCCGGCATCTCCTCAGTGATGATGTCTACACGCTGGGCGGGGGCGATGTCCTCATCGCTCTCCGTGGGCAGAGAGCTGTGGCGTCGCTTGCCCTTCTCCTTCTTCTTCCTTTTCTTGTCCTTCTCTAGCCGCTGCCGGTGTCGTCGCTGCTCCTCCAGCTTCACATACTGGTCTGACATGGGCATACCTGTAGGGAGCGTGGATGGCCCCAACTCAGGGACACCAAGAACCCCATCACGTCCTGAACATGAGCTCAAAGCCAGGAGACACTTGCCTGGCACTTTCAGCGGCACCGAGAGGTCGATCTGTACCACAGGAATGTGCTCCACACCTGGTGCATCCTGGTATCGCTGAAGGAGGGGCACAGGGTGTCAGGAGGAGGAAGAGGGGACCTAAGAGTAAGGCTCCAAACGCAGCCTGGGAGCACTACCCATAAGCTGCAGGCTCCATGGACAAGAGCAGAGCCCTGGAATGTGACGTCATAGGGCTGTGAGGAAGGAAGCAGGAGCTAACTGTAACCCTGGTACAGCAGTTAGGGTTAGACCCAAATCTATCCATGATAGTCTTTTCTTTTCCTTCCTTCTTTCCTTCCTTGGACACAGGGACTTCGGGCTTGCTTAAAACTATGTAGCCAGGGGCAACGGTAATAGAAAATCCCATCTCTTCCATCTGACTGCTAAGATGAGCATGCTTGGTTGATGTGGTACTGTGGATGGGACGCAAGGTTCATCCATGCTGCACAAGGGCTCTACCCCAGCTACCACTGCAGGGTCTGCCCACGGAAGCTGAAGCCTCCTGGGGACATGAAGATCTAACAGGCCAGGTACCTGCCCACGTGGAACCAGCACTTCCAGTGGGTACAGTAAGCCAGCTGGGTAGTGTGCCTTCCTCAAGGCAGTATTCACTGCCCCCGGGGCCTCATCTAGACCATTCAGGGCTCTCTCTCCACCAAGACCTGGGCACGGCACAGCCCTGCTCAGTCACGGCTGGGACTACAGAGGCCCAGCTCCTCCCCGAGGCCCTTCCATAATGACACTACTGTCTTAGGGCTTCAGCATGGCAACTGGTGAGGGGATGCTCAAGGACACCACTTGCCTTCTGTGGGGACGGGGAGCTCTTGATGTAGAAGGGATTGTTGGCTTGCTCCTGCTTCCGGGCCTCTCGCCGCTGTGGGGACAGGACTCCACATGAGCATGTGTCTCAGAGACATGTGCCCATCCAGTTCCCAAGATCCCAGGTGGGCAGGGAGGGGCCACAGTAGGAAGTGTGAGGACCACCTCCAAGGGCGGAGCTCACGGGTGGGCAGACCAGACCGCCTGAGGTCCTGCCTCCTGGGTCTGCCCACTCTGAGCCTCAGCTTCTGCTGTCCCTGCTGGGCATCCAGAAGGGGTTCATGGAGACGGGGGCCCAGACAAGAAGACAAGGTAGAAGTTAAAGGTCTTCTGGCCTCTGTGTCACAGGCTGTGTGTGGCAGTATAGCTGAGCCCCAGGTGCCCCTAAGCCTGACCAACCAGCTACTCTTGGGAACAGGCTCCACCTGGGCTTCTGCCTGTGCTGGGCGCTACTGAAATGGCATGCTCACCCGAGCCAGCTCCTCCTCATCCTCCTCAGGCTGCCGGCGTCGAGTGTGCCTTGGCTCCTCTTCATGGAAGATGGCCTTGGGTTTCTCATCCTCAGACTCACTGTCTGAAGGTGGCTCATTGATCCAGGCGTCCAGGTCTAGGCTGAAAGTACAGAGGGGATCACACAGTGTCCTGGTCTCCTCTGTGTTGTCCTACCATGACCACTGCAAGCATTAATCCTTGGCAGAGGGCCACATGCATCTGACATCTTTCCACACCAGTACCCCAGGGATCAAGCAACCAGGGATGCCACAGCCCCCTGACAGGAGACACAAAGATGGAAAGGTAGGAAGCCTGGGAGGAAACAATAGAATAGGAATAATACAGGAACCACGGAATCTGGCAGAATAAATGGCAGGCAAGGGCACTCCTAGAGGACCAGCGAACAGGGGGTGCAGTAGTCCCAGGATGGAGTAGCTTTATGTGAGTGAGCAAGGGCAGGTTGTCTAGTCCTAGGGCCATTTCTTGTCACCCTGGCCAATGGCAGGTCATGGGGCGTGAAAGCCCTTTTCTAATTTCCTAGGTCAGGGACCATTTCAGCAGCTCCAGCCATCTCTCTTCCACATCCCCAATTCTCACCCTTCAGGAACTGGGACCTTCTTCTGGGCCTTGGGGGCCACAGGGTTCAGTTCACCAGCAAACAAGGCGCTCACTTCCTCAGCCACCGGCACGCCTTTTGCTTGTAGCTTCTGTACATGCTTGACCAGCTGCAGGATGCAAGACGCCTAGGAGAGCAGCAGCCAAGAATGGGTAACTGGCCAGAGCCACTCAGCCACTTGGAGAGGACTCGGCCGGGTTATCTGAGCATGGAGTGCTGGCCTCTGTCCCCGTGGATCAGTTTCAGACCTAGCTATGTCTGTGTCCATCTCAGACAAGGAAAGACAAGCCTGACAGGGTCAGAACAGGAGGGAGCTCAGCTCAAATGGAGAAGACTACATGGAATGTCACCTCCTGTGGAGCCACCTATGGCCACTCAGCCCTGTGCTGGCTCTAATTCTGCACAGACACAGCTGTACCAGGCAGCTCTTGCTACCATTCTGCACCAATCAGTCCCAACAAACATCAAGGTGTGGCTCAGTGTGGGTTCATACTTCCCACAGGGATCAGCCTGGGACAGCTCAGCCATGGATGACTCAACACCCAGACCTAATCTCTTCCCTGAGACCTAGCAGAAGCCACATGGCACCTGGTTCAGTGACAACCTATATTACCACAGGGTGCCAAAAGCAGCCTTGGCTACTGGGCCCCAATACTCAGGTGTCAGCCCAGGATATTGGCCTGTTGTGACTCAGTGACACAGCACATGCCTGACACACACAAGCTCCTGGTTCAAGCACTACCCTACAACAGACGGACAAAGATGGTCCCAAACGAGCTCTCCCATAACAGCAGCAGAGCCCTGCCCACCCTCACCACCTCCTACCCAGGCTCTCAGGCACATCCACACCCAGTCCCTGCTCATTGACCCCAAGCCCCGGGTAGGCAGAGCTAGGATAGACACTCAAACAACTCACTTTGGAAAAAGGAGAAAATCTCTCCCATCTACTGGCTCTGTTGGGGACAAAGACCTGGAAGGGGGCCAAGGGTGTCCTGGTGACACCACTGGGGTTCGAGGTGCTGTGCAGGGAGCTGTGGAACCTTTAGGAGGCTGCGTGGCTAAAGGACCTCTGGAGTGTGGGGTGTGGGTGGGCATCCCTGCCTGACACATGCCAGCCCTGGATATGCTCACAGGGCATGAGGCACGGCCACTGCCAGGTTAGGGTTAGTCTCAGCTGTGAGCAGAACCCCCAGTTTGCAGCCTTACCCGCTCCTGCACCTCCAGGTCGGCGCTCTGCACAAACTGTGGCAGCCGCTCCACCAGTAGTTGGGTGACCTCCTGTGCAGCCTCAGTGTCCTCGGCCTGCTCCCTCTGCTGCAGGATGGATGCGTACAGCTTCACCACGTTCTGCACATACACGGCCTGGATGTGGCCGGGCAGTGTGGTGACCTTGGGCCGCAGCATGGCCTCCAGGGTTTGCTGGGGCCCCTGTAGGTGCCTGGGGGACAGGGGCTGCATGAGGCTACTGAGCATACCCACAGACCCATCTCATAAGTAAGTCAGGTCAGGCAACGTGGGAGCTAGGCTTCTCAGCTAAAGCACAACCTTGGGGTACCTGCTCTCACTGTGCAGATGTGGGAAAGGAAATCAAAAACCGTAAGTTCCACAAAGGGACATTGTTTAAGAAACAATAGCAAGGGCTGGAGAGGTGGCTCAGCGGTTAAGAGTACTGGCTGCTCTTCCAGAGGTCCTGAGTTCAAATCCCAGCAACCACATGGTGGCTCACAACCATCTGTAATGGGATCCGATGCCCTCTTCTGTGTGTCTGAAGAGAGCAATAGTGAATACATAAAATTAAAAAAAAAAAATAGCAAAGATGTGACTACCACAAGTAGACACGGAGGGCAGAGGACCTATGTGACCTATATGGCTGACATGCTGCCATCGACTCGTAATGAGCATTTGTCTGATATGAACAAGACCCTGGGTTCAATTTCTAGCACCACAAAAACTGAACACTCATCAATAACTCTGGCATCCATATGCTGTGCTATCCTGTGGAGTTCAAAGAGGAGGCTCCCACTGGGTCCTCAAAGGGCAAGTTCTATGTAGCCTCCAATGGCTGGGCTCTGGGGCAAGGGAGGTGCTGGGCAAATTTTGTGATTTTTCCAGAGAAACATGCTCCCCAGATTACTGTGACAACTTGAGTTCACCATTTGACAAGTCCACTCCTACTCTGGGTCACAGCTGCCATGTGTCCTCTGAACAGGTGTGGGAGGTGGAAAAGAGGTGCTGTAGCCATCCCAGCCTACCCGCCTAGACAGTCCTGGAGCCTGGCTCACGTGAGGAGCTCACTATCAGCACTGGACACTGAGACTGGCTCTGAGGGTGCCAATTTGGCCAGCTGGGAAGTCACCTGAGCAGAAACAGCTGCTTCATGGTTTAGAGGGCACCCTCTCCACAGTCAGTGGGACCCAAGTTGGCCAAGACACTCCATGGAAGGAGACAGGCAATCACTTGGGCAAAGCTGCCCAGAAGTGACTATCGTCAGGCCTGCATGTCTCCCACTAGGCCACCTCCAGGGGCCGCACCAACTCACTCTGAGAACTCCCCGCAGATCCAGGCAGCAGCATAGAGCACCTCACAGATACCGTTGCGTTGGGTGCTGCTGGCTACCAGGTGGGCACTATCAAGCAGCGCAGACATCTGGGACACAGCAAATTTGCGAATGGCCTTGACCCGGATGGCCACGTCCAGCATCTGGGCAGCAATGAGGTGGCCATGGCGGGTGCCCTCAAGTCTTGTCAGCTCCACAAGGATGCTGATGTACCACTCGAAGTTGGTGATGTGCTGGTAGTTGGACTGGCTACAGATGTCAATGATCTTGGTGAGCAGTTCATCACGATAGGTGGTGCCCTCGGCCTTGTCCACGTGGGTCATGAGTTTCTTCACAATCTCCATCAGGTTTTTCTTGGACACCTGTGGAAGCACAAGCAGATGTAGCCAGTCATGGACACTGACAACCAAGATGGAACTCATGAGCCCAAGGGATAGCTTCCTCCCCAGACAGCAGAATTGTATCAGACTAAGGAAGAGTGACAGAGACTCTCATATTGGGTACCCAGTTCCATTCCCCAGGACAGGTGGACAGTGGACAGGTGCCACTGGCTGACTGTAGCAGGCTCAGGCCGTTATTCCGGCCTGGGTAGGAATGACCCCAGTTCTCTGAACCTTCCCAGGCCACAGGGACACATACCATTCCATAGAGCAGGTCAAGGGCACGCAGGCGGATGGACTCATCCTTGTCATCCAGGCACTGCAGGATCAGGTCCTTGTGGGACTGCACAGACTTGGGGTGTGTCTTCAGGATTTTAGACATGGCCAGTAGCCCCAGGTACTTTACTGTGAAGACCAAGTGGCCATTAGCTTGGGGACAGCAAGTGGAATACCATGATCAGGGGATCCATCACCATCTCCAGCCACTGTGGTTTTAGTTGGCGCTGCCTGCAGGTGATGGCCACTTTCATGAGCACCCTCTCACCCCAGGAAGCCAAGGTGGAGGCCACATACCCCAGCCTCTCACAGCACGATCCACAGGCACAGCCTCTGGGAATTGGAGGAACAGGACTATAGATCCGGCTCCAGAGCGTCATAAGCTCCGGTCTCCACAGGCACTGTCCTTCCCAGGCACACACACACCCATACTTATGAATGACAAAAACTAACAAATAACATAAAAAATACATATATTACAAAAATACAAAAAAGAAGCCTGCTGGGTGGGAAGAGTGTTGTACACCTTTCATCCCAGCACTCAGGAGGCAGAGGCAGGTGGATCTCTGTGAGTTTACGCCAGCCTGGTCTACAGAAAGGGTTCCAGGACAGCCAAAAAAGGAAAAGAAAAAAAGAAAGAAAGAAAGAAAAGAACTTCAATGATATTGTGTCTGAGGATTCTGCCCACATCTAAAGGTCACTGCTAGCCAAAATGACAGTGGCTGCCTGTCCAATGCAGGCCTCATGGAAACTGAAGGGAGAGGCTGATGGAGGAGCCACAGACAATCTGTGCACCTGAAGCCTCCCTTGTGACAGGTTTTGAGGTAGACACATCACCAAATGGCCCAGGTTGCTTTCCACAGCATGGACACGAGAACTGACGAGACAGTGGTGTGAAGCGGGGATGTGAGCCCTGGGTCCTGTGAGAAGTCTGTCAGGCCTGGCTCTAAGGTAAGGACTGGAACACAGTAGACAACATCCTGCCACTTGGTCTGGTAAGCAGCAGATGACACTGACACAGCCCCCGTTTTGGAGCGGGTTTGAGTAGAGAATAGTGTGGGACATAAGGAAGGCAGCGGTGGGTTGTTTCATGCTTCCCTGGGGCTCGGGGCGAGGCTAGCCAGAGCGTGGTGAGTGCCACCACTCCATCCACCAAGCCCTCCAGCGGGACCTGCACAAGCGCAGCAGAAGGCCGAGGAGCATTTGGTCCCCTAGGGAAGAGATTTCTGAATCCCAGGCATGATAGCCAGGGAGGGCGGCAGTGACTTACAGTTCTGGTCAGAGTCTTCTATCAGTATCCTCAACTTCTGAACGCACAGCTGAGAGGAGGAAAGCCACATTGGTCTGTAGCCCACCACCATGCCCAGCAGCCCACCACCAGCCCTGACTGACCGAGAGCATGCATCTGGGGACAGGGAGGGGAGGTGACTGCAGCCTTTGCTCTGAGGACCCTGCTCAGCGTGACTAAGGGGATTTGGCAGGCGCCAGTGAGGACAAGGGGGAGCAAGTACTGGGGGCACAGAGTGTCCACAGCAGCTGCCCAGGCTGGCTTGGTCCCCACAGGGCATGTTGGAAATACAGTGGAGAAAGGAGGGGCTGGTGGGAGGGCTGGTAGAGGACTTCCTTCAGGCTTGAGCTGTTCAAGAAAAATGAACTTGGAGGTGGCTGCTGCAATCACTTCCAGACTGGCTGAGGAGCCCCACTTGTGCTGACCGGCACGGGCCCAGAGATGGACGCACCTGGATGCTGGCACTGTGGTTGGGCATCCCGGAAGACAGTGAGATGAGCACTGGGACACATGGAGGTCAAAGTTAGTGCCCCTGGATCAGACACTGACACCCTACTGACTCATCCCACCAACAGGGACCTGGCTGCCTGGCTCACCGGAGGCTTGATGCTGCATGTTCAGAAGGTAGATGGACAGGTTGGACCTGGGAAGCCAGGGGATCTGGCTTGGGTCTCCCATCCTCCCTAACAGGAGTGGCTCTTAGACCTAAAGTACTGGTACCTAAGACAGGATCACACAGCTCCTATTCTTCTCTGGGATCTGGGGTGCAGACCTGTGCTAGGCAGAGTAGGCCAGAGACCCCTCAAGAACCCTGAATGCTCATGGTTTTAGGGAGCCCTCAGATGACAATACTCCACACATCATAGGCTATAGCTGGGACATGGAATGAGCTCACTCCCACGGAGGGGTTCAGAAGCCCCACCTGCTCTTCCTGTGGCTGACAGCTGGGTCCTGTCTCTGGAGTACAGCTGCAATGATAGTCATATGACCCAGGGACCCCCCCCTATGATCACCTCAGCCTTAAGACCTTATGTCAGAGCTCATATCTTCAAGGCACCTTCCCCTCTTCCTGTTCCCTCCACCCAGGCGGGACAGCAGGGAAGGAAGGCCCAAGGGTACTGGGCCCACGCTCCGACTCTCTAGGTGTGTGAAGACAAAGGTAAAGAGCAAGCCTCCTCTGCAATCCTTCCTACCTGGGTTTTTGTGAGCCAGGGTCTCCTGATGATCCTGGAACTCACTGACTGACTAAAGTGGCTGCCAGTAAGTTCCAGGGATCTGCCTCTCTGCCCGCCCCACTCCCCATGCTAGGGTTACAAAGCCCAGCCATAACCTTTGACGTGCGTGCCGTATATTGTGCTCAATTCCCTATGCCTGCAAAGTGACCACACTGCCATCTCTCAGCTCCGCTCCTACGTATCTGTGGGTGAAATAACTATCTCAGCTCAGTTCTGCTGGAGGAGCATGGAGGCCTAGAAAATGGGATGTTGCTTGCAAAGCAGACACCTCTGGGTCTTGGGCGCTGTCTCCAAGCTGGGGGATAATCTCTCAAATGTGCAAAGGGGCCTGAGGAAGGGCTGGGAAATGAGCTGTGCAGAGACCTGAGTTTATGCCAACACTGTAGAAGAGGACTCGGGCAGGAGACAACTAGCTGCCTCATCCAGGGGATGCTCTGGGTCCTACTGCTCAGGCCTCTCGGCTCCTTCCAGCAGGAGGAGCTGGTGGGGTCCGAGCAGGGCTGATGACTCCGCCCCTGGCCAGCGCCCAGGTCCTAGCAGGGCGGTCAGCACACTCACCAGCAATCACGGTGTTCACACACTCGTACAGCAGGGACATGGCAGAGGTGCTGAGAGAAAGGAAGAAATGAGGACCCAGCCCAAGTACCATACACAAACAAGGTCACATTGCTGGGCTCCATGGGAACGGTACCACTGCCACCCTTCTAAAGCCCAGTGACACCATAAGGATTACTGTGGCTCCTCTCAGGCAGGGACTGCAGCCCAACACTGACTTCTCCCACTCCCAACCTGCCCCTTTGTGTGCCATGATGGCCTGCAGCTCCTCGGGGCCACTCTTCCAGAGATCAGTTCAGAGGAACATGGCACAGCTCTGGGGTCCCGGGATGGTAAAGGACTCCATGAATGCAGGGCTCGGTGTGAGTACAGGTCAAAGCTGACTGAACCGAGTGTAGTAGTGTACACTTAAAATCCCAGTTCCCAGGGGATTTTCGTGCAAGCCTGGGCCACAAAGAAAATGTACCCCAAAAGACAAAAACAAAACAAAAAACAAAAAACAAAAAAAAAAAAACAAACAACAACAACAAAAAAATTCAGACTAAGTGCAGGGTAGCCTCAGACAGTGAGACAGGAGGGTATGGGGGACAGGGGTCATGTCAGAGTGACACCAATGTCCCTGCCCAGGGGTGGCAGCCAAGGAGTAGCTACCTGTGAATGAGGTTGGTGAGAGGCTCGATCAGCTTCTTGCCCAGCCTGGGCTCCAGGGGAGTCAGGGCACCAAACTACAGGGACAGGGGTGCTGTGGTCACCAGGATGTCGCAGACCCTGGACCCAGGCCTAGCACACACCCCATCCTTCAGCACTTACCAGCTTGATGATCTTGATGAGAACCCAGTTGTTGGTGGAGGATGTCATGAGCTTGAAAAACAGTGGGGCCAGAGACAGGTAGTTTTTAGGGTTGCGGCGTGCCAGTTCACAGATGACATTAACAGCAGCAGACTGTACCCCTGAGAACCAAGAGAGGAGTCCACATCAGCAAAGAGTGGAACATTCTGTTACCAAGGTGCTATCTCCATTGGCAAGGACATCCCTGTTTACAGGGACTATCCCCATCAATAACAATGCTACCCACAGAGCAGGACATCTCTATCACAGCAAAAGAGGCTTCCCTATCTATAGGGCATATACCTTGGACAAGGAGAACATGTGCTACGTACAGGACTGTAGAAGCCTGAGGACACACTGGAGATTGTCATCAAGCACATGGCTAGCTAGAACCTCAGGCATGTGGCACAGTAAGCAGTTCCTAGACTGCCCTGAACAGAGGGGAGCTAAGGGAACACTGCTCCTGCTTAGTACAGACATGATTTTTTATACCCTGCCACTTTAAATAAGATTTATTTTTGTGAGCATTAGCTGGCATGTACATCTGTGCACATGTGTGCAGAGCCTGGAGACCAGAAAAGGTGTCAGGTGCCCTGGATCTGGAGTTATAAATGGCTGTGAGGCACCATTTTCATCTCAGCTGTAAGGTGCTGAAAATTGAACCTGGGTCCTCTGCAAGAGCAGCCAGTGCTTTAACCACTGAGCCGTCTCCAGCTGTGCCTCTCTCTGACTGGGTATGGATGCGGGAAGGAGACTCCTCTCTGGTGTAGGCATCCTTAGGTCTGACTGGGTATGGATGCGGGAAGGAGACTCCTCTCTGGTGTAGGCATCCTTAGGTCTGACTGGGTATGGATGCGGGAAGGAGACTCCTCTCTGGTGTAGGCATCCTTAGGTTGCCCATGCTCATGTGAGCAACTCCAATGAACTAACTCTCAGCCTCTGAAGGCAGACCTAAGTAGTGTAGGCGGCATTTCCTATTCTCTGGGTTCTCTCTTCCACCCCCTAACACTAGATAGGAGAAAGAAAAAAAAATGATAGAGGGAAAGGGGACATGGTGTTTCTTGGAATAAGTTTGATATCTGCTGTCAGGATATCTAATTTTTTCTTATTTCTTCTTTATAACAAACGGAGACCAATAACAACCAACCAACAACCCACCCCTCCTCTTGGGGCCTGTGATGTATATGCTCGGCCCACAGAGTGGCACTATTAGAAGGTGTGACCCCCCTCCCCTTTTAGAATAGGTGTGTCACTGTGGGCATGGGCTTTAAGACCTTCATCCTAGCTGCCTGGAAACCAGTCTTCTGCTAGCAGCCTTCAGATGAAGATGAAGACCTCTCAGCAGGAGATATTGAACTCCTGCACCACACCTGCCTAGATGCTGCCATGTTCCCGCCTTGAGGATAATGTACTGAACCTCTGAACCTATAAGCCAGCCAAAATTAAAATGTTGTCCTTACAAGAGTTGCCTTAGTCATGCATGGTGTCTGTTCACAGCAGTAAAACTCTAAGACAGGGCCCTAGTATTTACATAATCTCTGAAAAGTTCCCAGAATTCCAAAGATTATACACTCACAGAAACTATCTGCAGGCCGGGCGGTGGTGGCGCACGCCTTTAATCCCAGCACTTGGGAGGCAGAGGCAGGAGGATTTCTGAGTTCGAGGCCAGCCTGGTCTACAAAGTGAGTTCCAGGACAGCCAGGGCTACACGGAGAAACCCTGTCTCGAAAAACAAAAAAACAAAAAAAAAACAAAAACCAGAAACTGTCTGCAGCTGGTAAAACCACGCCTCTGCCAGAGCATGAGGCAAATCATAGTCAGCTGCTACGGACAGTCCAGAAGCAGCCCGCATCCCACACCTGGGATTAAAATAAAACCATTCTTAACAGTATTTCTGTGCATGGTCACTACTGACTGGGATTGTTTCTTTGGTCCGTCACTGCTGCCCTGTGTGGGAGGGGACAGACTGGACAAGGATCACATTTGTTCTCTCAAGGAAAGGTTCACACCGCCCCAGGCTAAACACCACTCTACTTCAGCACTCACATGCTCACAGAAGTACAAACTGATGCCAACCACGCTGGAACACCTTAGCCTCCATTGCAAGGAGCCCCGAGACTTCCACGGTGACAGCACTTCTCTCTATGCCTCTGCCTCAGGATGATACCAAAAAGACTGCCCAAGGCATAGAGGGGCTGGAGACAGGGAGGATCAAGTGGCCAATGCTTACCAGTTGTCAAATCTGTCCTCTCTAGTGAAGCCCCAGTAAGATCTGCTTCCCCAAGACAGGAGGAGCATTGCCAGCTCAGCAGCTGTACAGGGCAATGACGAGCCCCACCTCCACAAGAAGGGAGCGGCCAGGCCCAGCCTCAGTCAGGGCTGAGTCACTTTTTCTGAGGCAGGGTCCCATGGAGCCAGGCTGGCCTTGAACTTATGTGCTACCAGGCCTGCTCTACATGGTGCTGGGGATGGGATGCAGACTTCAGTACGTGCTAGGTGGGCATTCTATCACCAGAGTGTAGCCTCTACTTTTCACTTTTTACCTGTGACAAGGTCTCAGTCTATAGCCCAGGCCATCCTAACAGTATTTCTGCATTATTGTGCCAAACACCTGAGGTAGAGCGAGCCACCAGGACAACTGGAGTCCTGTCACTTTCCGGGCTGGAAACAGTTAAAACTAAATGTCTGGCCCATTGAGAGGCAGTGCTCGTCCTTGAGAGCCCAGGGGGTATTTGGTCCCACAGTCGGCCAGTAGGCTGGCAAACATGAGGCTTTGCCAAGGACGACCCTTTTACTTAGAGCACAAACACTCATGTGCCCTGTGAGTAAAATACAAGGTGGGTCCCTTGTACCCCGATCTCATGGATCTGATGGCATGCTTTGCCTCCAAGGGCCTATGCTGGGCTGTGTGGCTGCTATAACATGGTCGCAGGCCACAGGACCTGCTCCACTGCAAAGTGTGCTCCTCTCAGGAGGCCTGGGTGTTTCTGTTTCTCTGGCTACCATGACATGACCCCTTACTCATCTCCTCCCAGTTCTCCGTCTCACAACACAGCCTGAGAGTGGCCTTCGACCACAGACCATACAGATGTGCTACAGCCCGTCTCAGGATGTCCTTCCTGAACACCAGGCAGCACAAGCCCATGAGGGACATAGTCACCAATCTACCTGTGTAGATCATAGAGGGAGGTGCTCATGTGCTCATCCTAAATGACCACACCTTTCATCTGGGCTGGTTGGTGTAAGGTCTGCAGCACCCTGTCCTGCTCAGTCAACTCTGCTGGATGGGAGGTGGCAGGACTGACTGCTAACCTGCCACAGCTGCACAGCTCCCAGGTGCCCGGGGCCCACTGACTTCACAGTAAGTTGGCTGTGCTGGACCAACTATCAGTCAGACAAGGAACCTGTGAGCAACAGGGAGTCTCGACTAACTCTGTGTACTATGGCTGTGGCTGTCAGTCCATCACCAGCACAGACCAAAGGGGATCTGCAGCAGGATAGCCATGTTCCCCCCCCCCCCCCCGAGCTGGCTGGGCAGAGCTTCCTGTCACCAACCTGGGTCTGGGTCCTCCAGCTTCTCCTTAAGCCGGGGGAAGGCAGGACGCAGCGACTCGGGGTACTTGAGGAATACTTTGTACATGATCAGCACTGCCTTCTTCCTGATGTATGGCTTCGTGTGAGACATCTGTGGGCACAGAAGGGTGGCTGGTGACTCACTCACCTGGCCAGCACCCATGACTCTTCCGCACCCCCTCTAACCCACCTAGAGCAGGCCCCTGCCCTATATATCTGCCTGCCTTAAGAGGTGCTAGGCCCACAGGGGGATGGAGTCACTATGAAAGCTGATCTGGTTATAACATGTGGCCTGGGCAATCTGTCACGCCAGCTGCAGTCACCACAAAGGGGTGGATGGGCATGGAGTGTCTCGGTGGAGCTGTTTATAACAGGTACCTGCTAGATCTGGATGGTGACAGTGGGCTCTGCCTCCTTGAGGTATTCAACTTTTAGACCACCTGGCAGGATCCAGAGGACAAACCCAGGAGAAAGCAAGGCTGACTTTTGCTCTATCCCATCTACCCCAGCTACACAGCAGCCACCCTGAGGGCCTTTCTGTCTCCTCAGAGCAAGGGCTCAATACTTGGTTCTGGGCATCACTGGATGAAGGTAAACAGTGGGTAGGCACACAGAAACTCACCAGGGTCATGATGTCATTTGCCAGGTCTCTGGCAAGATCTGGGGTGACAAAACAGGACAGACCAGTCAGTGCCACTCCAGTGTCGTACTGGCTGGGGCTGCTCAGGTCCTGCAAGGGGACAACAGGAGGATCAGTGGCAGTCCCTTGGAACTATCTGTATGTCTGTAGCCCAGCATGAGGGAGCCTTTCACAGCTCCTCTACTGTCATCAAGAACTGGAACACAGGTCAGAGGAAGAGAACACAGCTCTGTGTGGAAGCCACCAGGTCTCTGGGCTCCTTGGGGACAGGCTACTTCCTGGCTCCTGGCAATGCTATAGGGACCTTTTCTATTCAACAACTCCCCCATGATACCAGGAACAGTCCTTTGACTGTTCTCATCTGAGATGCTCTGGGCAAATATTGAGTTCATCCTTCTAATGCATAGGGCCTGAGACAGAAGACTGAGGCAACTTCCTCCCAGTGCCCTGACTCCCCCGCTCTAAAGCAGTGTACCTGTTACTAGAGGGTACACTTCAGTTATGTTGTACATGGGACATGCTCGGAGTGCTGGCCTCATGATTAGTAACAAAATGTTGTGAGCTCTAGGGCCTCTCTCTGGGCTCAAAAAGCATCAGAAGCTAAGATCAGCCTTTTGCCCTCAGTGGCCAAAATTTGCAGTGCCATCTTCCAAAGGAACAGACAGAAAGGAAAGCAGTGGAATCAATGAAGGTACAGCCCCTACTCAGCAAGCACAGCAGGAGGACACACAGATGACAGGAAGGCCTGGAGCTTGGCCTGAGATGCTGGCCCAAACTAACACAGCAGCTGCAGAAGCCTGGGACATGTGTGCCCTGCTGTGTGGGCACAGGTCTCAGCTGCACATATACCAGGTCCCAACCAGGACATTAGCAAGTTACTGCTATCCTCAGTAGTAGGATACTTTCTCTTATGGAGCTGAGCTCCTGTGTCTTAGAGAGGAAGGCCTGACCCATACCCTTACACATTGCAGGCATACAGACAGTGAGATGCTGTTGTGGCCAGAGCCAGCCTCAGCCTCAACCCAACCTGCTCACCTCTGGAGCCCACTCCCCTTCCTCCTAGAGCCCACATGTTCAGTCCTCCCATAGCCTGGCCACTCAAGTCCAGGTTCTTCGCACAAGGCTCATGCATGCATCCTTTAGAGGGCCCTAATCACTCAGACCTTTGCTCTTCTCAAAGGCCTGGCCTGCTCAGGTATCTGCTCCTCCAAGTAGCCTGGCTCACCCAGGCCTCCTGCCTGACCCCATAACCCAGAGACATTGCCCATGTGGCTTGTAGCCTGACACCACTCAGTCCTGTACCTCCCACCTCACCCTTGCCCCCAGCCAGGCTCTCTCCTCATCAGCACCATGTGCCTACCTTGCTACTGTGACTCCCATATTCATTCCTCTTCCACCTGACAGTTGCCTACCACACACACCTGCCAGCTCACCCTGAGGGAATCCTGCCCTTGCCCCAGCATTGGAGAGCAGAGGGGCGCACGTTATGGCAGGAATTATAAAGGGGCTAAGACAGAAAGGGCAGCCAGCACCCTGTGTTCTTCAGCACAAGGTAGGCAGGAGCGGGGTGGTGTCAAGGAGGACTCACCCACTCACTCCCTCACACATGCCCTCCCTCACATATTCACTCACTCCCTTCCTCACACTCACTCTCACTCCCTCACACACTCCCTCACTGACCATCTAAAGGCCTGGGAGCCAGCAGCTGGGCAGGAACCCAGTGTGGATAGGGACAGGCTGTAGCAGTGTGTATTGAGCAGGAAAGGGAGGAGGGGCGTGTACTCCAGCCTGAAGCCCTCTAGAGTGTGAAGGCCCATGCTTGCTGAGACACAGGGAGTATGAGTGACACAGTCTTGAAAAGCTACCCCAGGCAGGCAGGACTGCCAGCTGATCTGTGGTTCACGAGAGGGCAGGAGCACCAAGGCCTACCTTTCGGATCTGGTTGGTGGTCAGCATGATGACATCGGTACCTTCGTGGAAGCACTGGGAGGCTGCAAGGTAGCCGACACGCTGCAGAGTCAACAGCCACAGTATCAGAGCCAGAG